>JAWDGP010003065.1:0-22237 GCA_033675545.1 Elysia crispata | reverse complement strand
AGAATAGGAGAGTCAGTACCTGGACAAGTTGGAGACTACAGTGAGTAGATTTAATTCTTTTTCCTGTTGTAAAACAACTTAGGTTGAGTTCTCTAATCATTTTGATGCATTACATGTCTTTAAAGATATTTCAATGATAAATTTGTTCTTTTATATTAAGTCTTAATTTGAAAATTCCTTTTTATGTGTTATTTTTTGAAACACAGAAGGCTATGATGAGAGGGCTTCAGATGCAAAGAAAAAGCAGGAATGTGGGAGTCCCAGAGAAAATTGGTTTAATCACATCTACAAGAAACAATTTCTGGCCACATGCAAGTTTCTCTCAATAGACAATTATAAGCTTAAGTGTTGGTTCTCTGGGAATCTTCTTAAAAATCTTTTTTTTTTATCCATGTAACAAATTGTAATTTAGATATAAAAAGAAATGCTTTACGCCTTTTATTTGTTTGTTTAATAATTTTTAGTTTATCTCCCTCTCTTTCTATGTTCATATATTGATAAAGCCTTTGTGCCAAACAAGCGAAAGAATGAGGATCTCAAACAACAAGCAACATGGAAGCTTGCTCAAACGGAAAAATAGTTCCTTGTGAGTCTTGAACCAATCAGGTTTTTACATTGATCAAACAGTTGAGAGACATTATTTTTTTTTAAAGTAAATTGCTATGCCTTTCATTTGCTTCTTCATAGCACCTGCTTTTGCAGAGACAGTGATTTTTCTCTTTTTACTATGTTATGTTACATTTTTTTTACACTTTTTTTTTTATTTATGAAGCTCTGCATTTCTTCTTATAAAGTCAAGACACACTTTACCCATTCAATCTAAACTGCTTGTTTCAAGTGTTTCAATCATACAACTAGTTAAGCAAGATTAAAAGTAAATCTATTTCAAAGTTTTGGCCCCACATTCCCCCCAAAAAAAATTCCATATAGATTCATAGTAAAATTTCTGCTTGGGTTTTATGTTTGCATTACAAAAGTGCTCTCCACTTCTTGAAATTAATCAGATCATGATATCAGATTTGAAGGCTGCAAGCATCGCGATGGAGACAAAAACCATAATTGAGGGAACATTAAGACAATATGGAGGTATCATTGTCACTACAAGTTATGTTACATTTCTTTTACCTTTTATATTAGTAAGATCTGGTTTAATCCATACTATTCATTTCGTACATTCAAATCTTTACAACTAATTTCTCAAAGTTAAAAGTAAACATATTTCAATACTTTGCCCCATAAGGCTTTTAAAACCTTTTTTATGCCCGCACACTAAAGTGAAAAATGGTTTCTACTTGTATTATTTTAAGAAAAATGGTTTCCACCCTCTCGAAAGAATTGAGATTATGTATCGTGTTGGAAGGCTGCAAGCATGCCGATAGAAACAAATGCAAAAGTGGTTAACAGTTTAGACAAGATGGAGGGGATCCTTATCAATCTTTGGCAGAGCCTTAGACCATTCAACTTCCTCACCTGCACCAACAATTGAAGAAACAGCAATTATTGTCTTTTTACTCTGTAATATTACATTTCTTTTATCTTTTTTTTTAAATTATCCTAATGATGTTTATTTCATCATCAAAATGTCAAGTTCTTATTTGCAAATTTTAGGCACAATGATTATTTGCTGCATTTAAATTTGTTTAAGAAGCAAATAAACAGCAAATTTATATGAACATTTGGCAACATTTTAATTAAGACTTTTATATAGATGCAAAATAAAATATAAATGATTTCTGCTTTCATTTTTTTTTTGCATAACAAAAAGATTCTCAACTTCCTAACAGAAATTAGATCATAATATCATGTTTGAAGACTGCAAACATCCTGATGGAGACAAAAACCAGAAGTGAGGGACATCAAGACAAGATGGAAGGGATCATTCTTACTGCCAGCTATGTTACGAGGTCCGTTTCATAAATAAGTTTCCCTACTCTATAAAATCAAAACCGTCTAAGCTATATGTACATGAAATTTGGCACACTGAAGGATCAAACCTTTTGAAAATTCGCAATGAAATTTTGTGGCTCTATGTTGAACGGATACAAAATAGCATTTACTTTTCTGAAGTCCGTTGGAGCAAAATGGCCGGCATAATAGAAAGCTCACCGGCACACCAAAATTTTTCAAGATAAGACATCCGTGTCATCATAAAATTTTCTGTTATTTTGGGAAAAGATGCATCATGCATTCACAAAGATCTAGTGACTGTTTTAAGAGAAAATGCTCCTTCTATTCAGACGGTAAGAAAGTGGGTAAAAGCTGTTTCAGAGGGACGAGATGACATAGAAGATGAACCTCGTCCTGGCCGACCTGTGACAGCATGCGGGGATGCAAACATTTCTAAAGTTCTCGTTTCATTGAGTGATGACAGACGAAAAACTTGTGAGGAGATTTCTACGAAAACATCGATGTCTAGAACGTCCGTGTTTAGAGTTCTAACCAACAAACTGAATAAGAAGAAGAAGTTTTCAAAATGGGTTCCACATTTGCTGACAGATGAGCAGAAGGAGTCAAGGGTCAATTTTTCCAGAAACTTTTTGCGGAGAATTCAAACTGAGCAAAATGACTTTTTGGGTCGGATAATTACCGGTGATGAGACTTGGGTGTATTCCTGGGATCCTGAAACAAAGCGGCAGTCAGCCGAATGGAGAGACTTTGATGAGCCTCGTCCAGAGAAAGTTCGACGCAAACAAGGGGCTCTCAAGGTCATGCACATGATCTTTTTTGACATGAATGGAGTGATTCTGCGCTGACCTGTACCTATAGGCACCACAATCAATGCACAGTACTACAAGAAGGTGCTGCAAGACAAACTCAGACCTGCCATTCGAAAGAAACGACCCGGGCTGTTGGAGTCAGGCATCTTGTTTCACCACGACAATGCGCCAGTCCATACGGCCCGGGAAGTGACAGATGTTTTGGCTGACTACAAGTGGGAACTGCTGGAGCATCCTCGCTATTCACCTGACCTTGCTCCCTGTGATTTTCACCTATTCCCTAAAATGAAAGAACATCTTCGCGGCCAGCGATTTGAAACAGAAGAGGACATTATTCAGGCTACGAAAGTAGCAATAAAGAACCTGGACAAATGTTCTTACGTCACTGCATTTAAAGACTGGTTACAACGGATAGAGAAATGCGCCAACAATGGTGGATGTTACGTTGAATAGGTCAGATATTAAAGGCAATCTGTGCCAAATTTCATCATCTTGTGCCTTTTGGTTGTTGATTTATGGAGATGGGAAACTTATTTATGAAACGGACCTCGTACATTTCTTTTGCCTTTTTTTATATTATTCATTAAGATCTGCTTCACTTCTATTTTGTTAAGTCCAAACGTTATTTATTATTTTAATCGACACAGCTCATGTTCTAGTTTTAAATTATGCAACTAGGTCAGAAAGATTAAAAGAAAATGCATCTTAACTCTTTTGCCCCCTAAGGCTTTTGGATTTTCTCATCTGCATGTACCATTCATTGTAAAGGAATCTTAGGTTTTTAGTTTGTGTAACAAAAATGCTCTTCATTCCAGGTTAAATGAGGATCTTGAAATGACTGAATGTAGAGGCTAGGACTGATTCATGCAAAAGAGTTGGGAGTTGTGACGGACACATCATTTGGCAGAGACAAAGACTAAGCAACTTCTTCCCTTGTGCTGAGACTGAAAAAGCAGTATTTTTTTTTATCTTTTTACTATAAATTATAAATTTCTTTTAATTTTCTCAGTTTTAATATTATCTTTTCTTCAAAATGTCAATTTATATTTTACTGGTTAAGATCATACTTCTAATTTCATGCATTTAAATTGTACATCTAGTGTTAACAAATGAAAAATACATTAATATTAACATGTTGGCCCCATATTAATGAAAACACCTTATAAACATATATATATATATGTGCAACAAAATAATTTTAGCTCATATTGTTTTTTTGAAACACACATGCATTCCATTTCTTGAAAGAAATCAGATCAGGACAGGATATCAGGTTTTAAGTCTGCAAGGATTTGGATGGAGAAAAAATTCAGAAGGGATCCTGAGAACAATTTGGCTTGTTATCAGCACTGCAAGACGGCAAGAAGGACAATAGGTTGGAGGACAAAATTCTTGAGATTCACAGGAGATTAAGTAACCTAGAACTGAAAGAACAGATGAATGAGGATCTTGACACCACTGAGCGAAGAGGATAGGTCGGAGATGAGCACAAGAGTTGAAGTTGTGACAGACACATATTTATGCACTGCTCTAGACCATTCAAATTCTTGACTTCCACATTTAAAAAGTAGTATTTTTTTTTCTTTTTACTGTGAGCTATGATTTACTTTTAACTTTTTGAATGATAATAAATATCATCATTTCTTCCTCAAATGTCAGTTTATTGTTTACCAGTTTAGATCATACATCTCATTTCATGCATTTATTTTGTACGGCTAGTTTAAGCAAATGAAAAGTAAATTGATTTTGGCAATGCATTAATTCAAATACTTTGAATGCATGTACAACAAACTAATTTTAGCTTGCATTTTTTTTTGCATAAGAAACATGTTCTCCATTTCTTGAAAGAAATCAGATCAAGATATCAGGTTTGAAGACTGCAAGCATCTGGATGGAGACAAAAGTCGAAAGTGGTGGACCTATTGGACAAGACGAGAAGGATCCTTAGAACCGTTTCGCCTGTTATGAGTATGACAAGGTAACAACAAAGCAAGAACAAAAATAGTTTGCAGGAGATGCAAACCCTTGAGATGCCCAGGAGGTACAGAGACCAAGAACTAATAGAACAAGTTGAATGAGAATCTTGACACAAAGGAACGTAAAGTCCAGGACTGAATCAAACAAAAGGGTTGGAGTTGTGACGGACACATCATTTGGCAGAGACTGAGACCAATCATCTTTTTCCTTTGCAACAAGACTAGTAAAGCAGTAACTTTTCTATCTTTTTAGTAAAAATTATAAATTTCTTTTAACTGTCATAGTTACAGTAAATATCGTCATCTCTCCTTTAAAATGCCTATTATTATTTACCAGTTCAAATCATGCTTCTACTTTCCTGTGTTTAATTTGTACGTCAAGTTAGAGCAAACAAAATGTATATTTATTATCATCATTTTGGCCCCATATCATTTGAAACACTTAAAATGCATATACAACAAAAATGATTTCATCTCGTACTTTTTTGTTTCATAACAAACATGCACTTTATTTCTTGAAAGAAATCAGAGCAGTTTATCAGATATAAAGACTACACGGATCCGGATGGAGGCAAAATTGAGAAGTGATGGGACCTGTTAGACAAGACAGAAGAGATCCTTAGAACTGTTTCGCTTCTTTTCAGCATCGCAAGAAGACAAGAAAGCAAGAAGCAAAAAAGTTTGAAGAAAAAAAATCCTTCAGATGCACACGAGATACAGTGACTAAGAACTGACATTTCAAGTTGAATTGGGATCTTGACACCCCTGAACGTAGAGACCAGGTCTAAGACGAGCACAAAAGCTGAAGATATGATGGACACACCTTTCTGCAGAGTTTTAGACCAACCAACATCTTCACTTGCACCGACATTGAAAAAGCAGTAACTTTTTTTTTCTTTTAACTATAAGTAACAAATTTCTTTCAACTTTTTTAATCATTACAAATATCATTATAGCTTTGTCGAAATGTCAATTTATTATTTACCAATGTAGAGCAAACCTCTCATTTCCTGCATTTAAATGGTATATCGAGTTTAAGGAAATGAAAAGTAAAATTATACTGTTTTTGCCCATAATAATTAAAACACTCAAATGTCCTATAAAACAAAATGATTTCAGCTCGTCCTTTTTTGTTTTTCATAGCACAATCAAAAAGTATTCCATAACTGGAAAGAAATTAAAACATGATATCATGTATGAAGTCTGCAAACATCCCGATGAAACAGAAGCCAGACGTGGTGGACCATGTAGACAAGACAGATAGGATCCTTAGAACTGTATGGCCTGTTATCAGCATGGCAAAAGGACAAGAAAGCAAGAAGGAAAAAAGTTTGCAGGACAAAAACCTTGAGATGCACAGGAGGTACAGAGAACAGAACTGAAAGAACAAGTTTAATGAGGATCTTTACACAAAGGAACATAGAGTCAGGACTGATTGGAGCACAAGTGACAGACACACCTTTTGGCAGAGCCTCATACAAATCAACTTGTTCCCTTGCACGGAGACTTGAAAAAGTTGTAAGTTTTTCATCTTTTTCCTATGTTAACAATTTCTTCGAAGTTTTTTAGTTATGATAAATATTATCATCTCTTTGTCATAAGGCCACTTTATTTTTTACTTGGTTAGACCATACTTCATATTTCTTGTATTTAAATTATTAAAGCAAATGAAAAATTAATATATAATCACATTTTGGCCTTACATTAATTAAAATACTTTAATTGCACATACAGCAAAACGGTTTCAGCTCGCATTTTTTTTCTTTTTTTTTTTGCGCATAACAAACATGATCTCCATTTTTTGAAAGAAATAAGATCATGAATTCAGATTTGAAGTCTGCAAGCATCTTGATGGAAACAAAAGACAGAAGTGGTGGACCATTAAGACGAGACTGAAGGGATCCTTAGAAAAGTTTAGCTTGTTATCAGCATGGCAAGAGAAGAATAGTTTGGAGGACAAAACCCTTGAGATGCCTAGGAGCAAAGAAGATCAAGTACTGAAGAACAAGTTAAATGGGAATCTTGACACCAAGGAAATTACAGAACAGGTCTGATTCAAGCATAAGAGTTGGAGTTTTGACAGACACACTATTTGGCAGAGCTTTAGACCAATCAACTTCTTCCCTTGCACCGATATTTAAAAAAAACATATTTTTTTTTTCTTATTGCTGTAAGTTATAAATTTCTTTTACATTTTTTTTTATTGTCATGAAGTTCATTATTTCTTGTTCAAAATGTTAAGTTAATATTTACAAGTTTAGATCATACTTCTCATTTACTGCATTGAAATTGAAAAACTACTTTCAGCAAATGGAATGTGAATTTGTATTACTTTTTTGTCCATATTGATTTAAACAGTTTAAGTGTATTAACTTCAAAAAGATTTCAGCTCCTATTTCTTTTTTTTGCATACAAAAATGCTCTCGATGTCTTGAAAGAAATCTGATCATGATATCGAGTTTGAAGTCTGCAAGCATCCAGATGGAAACAAAAGCAAGAAGTGGTGAACCACTTAGACAAGATTGAGCAGATCCTTAGAACATGTTTGGCCTGTTATCAGAATGGCAAGAATACAAGAAAGCAAGAAGAAAAACAGTTTGGAGGACAAAACCCTTGAGATGCACTGGAGGTGCCGAGACAGATCTTTACACCAAAGAACGTAGAGGCCTGGACTGATTGGAGCACAAGAGATGGAGATGGATCAGAAATACCATTTAGGAGAGCCTTGGACCAATTTTCTTCTTCCCTTGCACAAAGACTTAAAAAAGAAGTAAGTTTTCGTCTTTTACTATGTTAATTTCTCTTAACCTTTTTAGCCTTAATAAATAGCATAATCTCTTTATCAAGAAATAATTTCATTATTTACCTCTCATTTTCTAAATTTAAAACTGTTCATCTTCTTTAAGCAAATGAAAACTAATAGTATTTTGGTCTAACATTCAAAAAAAATTTAAATGCATATACAACAAAATAAATTCAAGCCTTTTTTTTCATATCAACCATGCGCTCCTTTTCTTGAAAGAAATCAGAACAGGTCATAAGGTTTGAAGACTACCAGCATCAGGATAAAGACAAAAGCCAGAAGTGGTGGACCTTTTATACAACACGGAAGGGATCTATGGAACTGTTTGGCTTGTTATCAGCATGGTAAGAAGAGAAAGCAAGAAGGAAAATAGTTCTCAGGACAAAATCCTTAAGATGCACAGGAGGTATTTTCTCTATAAACTGTTGATTTCTTTAAATTTTTAGAAATAATAAAAATTACCATCTCTTTGTCAAAAGGCCACTTTTTTTTTACCTGTTTAGACCATACTTCTCATTTCCTGCATTGAAATTGTTTATCTAGATTAAGCAAATGAGAAGTAAACTTATATTAACATTTGAGCCCCATATTTATTAAAATACTTTAATGCCGCCTAAAAAAAACAAAATGAAATCAGCTCACATCTTTTTATTTTTTTTTTTTTTGCATAACAAAAATCAAATCATGAATTCAGGTTTGAAGTCTGCAAGCATCCAGATGGAAACAAAAGCCAGAAGTGGTGGACCATTGACACAAAACAGAAGGGATCATCAGAACTTTTTGACTCATCATCAGCATGGCAAGAGGAGCAAAAGGCAAGAGAAGAATAGTTTGGAGAATAAAAGCCTTGTGGTGCCTTTGAAGTATAGACACTAATAAGTAAAGAACAAGTTAAATGAGAATCTTGACACCAAGCAAACTAGAGAACAGGTCTGATTAGAGAACAAGAGTGTAGTTATGACAGACAAACATTTGGCAGAGCCTTAGACAAATCTTCTTCCTTAGCACCGACACTTGAAAAAGCAGTATTTTTTTTTCTTTTTGCTGTAAGTTATAAATTTCTTTCACATTATTTTTTTTGTAAGGAAATTCATCATTTTTTGTTCAAAATTTCAGTTTAATATTTACAAGTTTAGACCATACTTCTCTTTTACTGCATTGAAATTGTAAAACTAGTTTAAGCAAATGGAAAGTGAATTTATATTACTATTTTAGCCTATATTAATTCAAACAGTTTATGTGTATTTACATCAAATTGATTTCAACTCAGATCAAGTTATTAGGTTCGAATACTATCAGCATTAGGATAAAGACAAAAGCCAGAAGTGGTGAACCTATTGTAATAACTGTTCATTTCTCAGTCTCTCAGACACCAAATGATCTCAGAAAGTCTCTTGTAAATTTAAAAAAACTTTATGAACTTGAACAGAATTGGAGTTGGCCCTGCTACATTGGTTTTCATTATCAACAACAACAAATCAGAGTAGCTTGCCCCTAATTAACGGCTTTTGTCTAAGGGGAAACAATATCACTATTATCGCGTTACTCATTCACCGAAAAGAGTTGTCTTCCCTTATTATTTCAACACCTATTATACAACACAGAAGGGATCTATAGAACTGTTTGCCCTGTTATCAGCATGGGAAGAAAGCAAAGCAAGAAGGAAAATAGTTAAAACCCTTGACATGTATAGGAGATACAGAGACCACGAACTAAAAGAACAGGTTGATTGAGGATCTTGACACCAAGCCATGTCTGACTGGAGCCTAAGGGACAGACACACCTTTTGGCAGAGCCAAAACCCTTCAGGTTTGAAGTCTGCAAGCATCCAGATGGAAACTCAGACCTATTAACTCCTACCCTTGCATGGAGACTTGAAAAGGTAGTAACTGTTTTATCTTTTTACCGTAATTTTTTAAAACTTTTTTAGTTATAATACATATCATAATCATTTTGTCAAAATACCAATTTATTTTTTACAAGTGTCAACCATACTTATCATTTACTGCATTTAAATTGTGAAACTAGTTTTCGCAATGGAAAAGCAAAAATATAACCTTTGGGCCCTTTATTAATTAAAACATTTTAAATACATAATCTAAAAAATTTTAACTGTTTTTTTTTGCATAACCCAAATGATCTTTATTTCTTGAAAGAAATCAGATCATATCGGGTTTAAGTCTGCAATCATCTTGATGGAAACAAAAGCCAGAGGCTGTGAATCATTTATTCAAGATGGAAACGATTTTTATAAGTGTTTGGCTTGTTATCAGCATGGGAAGAAGACAGAAAGGCAAGAAGGAACATAGTTTGCAGGACAAAACTCTTGTGATGCACAGGAGATAAACAGACCAAGAACTGAACGAAGAAGTTGAATGAAGATGTTGACACCAAGGAACGTACAGGCCAGGACTGATTCGAGCACAACCTTAGACGAATCAACTTCTTCACTTGCTCGGAGACTTGAAAAACCAGTATTTATTCCAATCTTTTTACTATGTTATGAATTTCTTTTGTTTTTTTAGTTAAAATAAATATTATCTTTTCCTCAAAATGCCTTTTTATTATTTACCTCTTTAGACCATACCTCTCAATTCCTAAATTTTACACTGTACATATAATTTAAGCAAATAAAAAGTAAATTATTAACATTTTGGTCCAAAATTATTTTAAAAAAACTTGAAATGCATGTACAACAAAATGATTTCAGCTCGTATTTTTTGTCATAACAAATATGCACTCCTTTCTTGAAAGCAATCAGATCAGGTTATGTGGTTTGAGGACTATCAGGATCTGGATGAAGATGAAAGCCAAAAGTGGTGGACCTATAATACTACACGGAAGGGATGTATAGGACTGTTTGGCCCTTTTATCAGCATGGCAAGAAAAGAAAGCAAGAAGATAGTGTGCAGGACAAAACCCTTGAGATGCATAGAAGGTACAGACACCAAGAATAGATTGATTGAGAAGTTGACACAAGGAAGGTAGAGCCAAGTCTAAGATGTAACAGATTCACCATTTGGCAGAACGTTATACCAATCAACTTTTTCACTTGCATCGACACTTGAAAAAGCAGTAATTTTTTAAATCTTTTTACTATGTTATGAAATTCTTTTAACTTTTTTAGAATAAGCAATATCATAATTATCTTCAGTAAAATGTCAATTTATTATTTACCAGACTAGACCATACTTCTCATTTACTGCATTTAAATTGTATAACTAGTTTAAGCAAATGAAAAGAAACATTTTAAATTAAACGCTATAAATGCATATGCAGAAAAATGATTGCAACTCGTATGTTTTTTTTAAGCATAACAAAAATGCTCTCATTTTTTTTTAAAAGAAATCAGATCATGATATCGTGTTGGAAGTCCGCAAGCATCCAGATGGATACAAAATCCAGAAATGGTGGACCATTCACAGAAACTAAGAATTTAAAATCAGGTTTAATGAGGATCTTGACACCATAGAAGGCAAAGGCCAGGTCGGATTTCAGCATAAGAGCTGATGTTACGGACACACCATTTGGCACAACCTTAGACCAATCAACTACTTCCATTGGGTCACCACTTGAAAAACAGTTATATTTTCTTACTGTAAGTTATGTTGCATTTCTCTAACCTCTTTTAATTTGATAAAAATCGCCATTTTTTTTTCTTGAAATGTCAAGTTATTATTTACCAGTTTAATCTATACTCGTCATTTCCTTCATTTACCATGAACTACAAGTTAAGCCAGATTAAAAGTAAATCTATTTTAAAATTTTGAACCCATACAAACTAAAACACTTGAAATGCATGCACATAAAATTGCAAATGATTTTGCTTGAATATTTCTTTTTGCATAACACAATAGCCCTCCACTTCTTGAATGAATTCAGATCATGATATTAGGTTTGAAAACTGCGAGGATCCTTATAGAGACAAAACCAGAGCAGAGGGACTATAAGACAAATGGAAGAGATCATTAAAACTGTTTGGCTAGTGATCAGCATGGCAAGAAAAAGAACTTTGGACAGAAACCTCAAAAGGCACTTGAAGTGGAAGGACCAGGAATTAAAGTAACAATTTTTATCGGTTCTTGACAACTAGGGAAGCAAAATGAGTTATGACAGCTTCGCTTTTGGGGAATATTGGACCATTTAACTTCCTTCCCTGCACAAACAGCTATGAGACAATACTCTTTCCTTGTTTTTTCCTTAAAACATATTTATATTTTTTTACTTTGCTTTCTTATTGATAAAGATCTACTGCTTTTCTTTTCTTCAGTCTGGAAAAACTTTTTATAACCGTTTAAATTTACCATGCTCCTTTTCTTCTTTCAAGTGGAAAAAAAATGTTTGATCAACATTAATCGAAAATATGCTTCATACCTATAAAATCACATTTATGCACTTATTAATGTAATTAGTTTCTCCTTTTTTGTATTTTTTTTCAGTAAAATTGCTTCTTTTCCAGTACAGAGAGGAATAAATTTTTACTGATTTCTTTTACCTTTATTTTCTAATTATCTAGTTTTAGCAACAATAAAAATGATATATTTTCTCTCTATATTCCCTTAAATGTTGCATGTATGTAAAATTGATTGCAAATGCATAGCAAAAAATGTTCTGCTCGTTTTGAAAGAATTCATATAATATTTTCAGATTTGAAGACTACAAGCATCCAGATGAAAAATCAAAAGTTGAGGACCAGTTAGACAATAAAGCCAGAAATCCTAGAAGGCCAGATGGTAATAAAGAAAACTTGGAGGACAGAATGCTTGAAGCACATAGACACTACAGAGACTATGAGCTAAAGGCTCAGATAGTATGAGGATCACAACAGACCAAGTTAGAAGCTAAGTACAATGGTTTATGTTACAACAGAGTTACATCTTTTGGCAGAGTGTCAGACTCTTCATTTCCTCTGCTTGCCTCAAACATTCATGAGAAACAAGGTGTTTTCTATTATTTTAAATTTATCCTCAGTATTGATGAAGACCTACTGCATTTTTGTCTCAAGTCAAGCTAGGAATTTTTTTTCTTCAGCTTTTTCTCTGCATTTAAATTATATTTGTTCAGCCACAAGGAAATGAAAATGTATCCCAACACTAGTCTTATCCAATATTACTTTTTATTTGATATATGCACATTATTTATCGGGGATGCTTTCTGCATTGTGTTTTCCATAATGGGGCTTTGGACCACCACGGCAATGAGGGATCTAATCTTGACCTGTGTTAAGAAGACAGGAAGGGACATGACCACAAGGACAAAGAGGAACATGGACGTCAATGACGAGGATAAAGCGGAACCTGGAGCATGAGGACAAGGCGAGATCAGAACTGCAAGGCTAAGGAGGGATTTGGACCATGAATTGGAGGAGTCTTTGACCTGAGCCACGATGGCAAGAATGAACCTGGACTTGGACCACAGGGATTAGAAGAGATCGGGAGTTAGACTACAAGAATGTTGAGGCAACTGGGCCACAAGGATGTCGAGGGACCTGGACCACAAAAATGAGGACAAATCTACTTAAATGTTAAGTTTACACTGATTACACTGAGGGCCGTCTTGAACTATGACAATGATTAAGTACTTTGATATTGAGCCTAAAACTGAAATCTCAAGTGATTTTAGATATTTGATGGCTGCTTTTTTTGTTCTTGCAATGTAAGTTTAGCAATCTAAATATGTATATAAAATTGAGATACAATGGAAACTTCTATTCTGACAATGCAAATTAAGAGAATTAACTAATCAAACAAGTTTTGCAAAATGAAAGAATACCTGTCTTTTTTTTTTCACAGATTAGATACCAGATCATATTGTCTATTAATCTGCAGTTGGCTTTGATAAAAGTTCATTGCAGCAGTCCTACATAGTCTGAATATCAAAACATGCCTCTCATTGATTTTCAGGACGGACTTAAATTGTGTTTTTAGCATTCACATGTTGAAATGTTAGAAGTTTTTCAAAAAGAAATTTTATTACACATCGTACTTGAAGCTTTCAAAATACATCCCATTTTTAGTCCATATTGCTTTATATGAGTATCACCCTACTCCCAATAACTATTAAGATTCTTGTTGGATGTGTCATTATGTCAAATATTTAAATTTTGGTCTCAGCAGGGTGTTTATTGTATGGAGCCATTATACAGAAGGATAGAAAACTGAGACAGATTACAGTGACCTGAAACAAAACATGATACATTTCAGTAAGTGCAAACTGCAACTTCACAACCATTACTATCATATATTGAATGATATTGGATATTAAAAAGACAAAAGTAAATGATCCCATTTCATATTATTATGAACGTCAGTGTATACATCACTTCATTTCATGCTTTCCATAGTTTTAAAACTTATACCGTATTACGCAGGTTGTTGGGATAGAGGTTGTGGGTGCATGTTTTTTCTTTTATATTAAAGTTAGAGTTAAACTTTTCTAAGAGTTGACTGATTTTTCAAACATTATTTCTAAATCTATTACCTTTCTGTCATCTGACTGATGCTTTTTGTCTTGAGAAGGCCCATTTTATTTTTGTGTGAATTAAATTGCTCTTTTTTGGACATTTTTTTTCCCAAATTTGTTCATCCTTTATTTTCTTACAGTGTATCACAATGGCAAATACATCATTTCAATATATTTGAAAAGAAAACTAGATTTGCAAACAGTGAATGATTCAGTGGTTAAAATAGTGGCATTACTTTCTTACAATCAATAGCAGTGACATTTTACCAGCAGCAGTTCCAGCTGTTGATACTGGGATGCTTTTTTGTGAAGGTGGTAAAATTAACAAAAGAATCATTAAAATATCACGGTTTTAAGTAAAAAAAAAATGTTTTGGTCAGCTTCCTTATCTTATACATTGCTTTCAGTGACAGTGAATGATGAAAATGGACTATTTATGACATTCGACTCTTTCATTTGTACATTCAGATTTGTGGATAATGTTCTGCTCTTACTAGTCTCTAGGTTCTTACAGGAGCACCAAGTTTTTTTTTGGTAAATTCACATGATTCAGTAATGCCAGATAAAGTTAAAGCATGCTAAATTAAAAAGCTGTAAGATTTCAGAGCATAAGCTTTAGATGTTTTAAAAAATGGCACACAACCATTCATTCAAGACTGTCTACCTCTTTTTAGATTAAGTTTGGAAACTTCAAATGTAGGATGTCTAAAGATCTAAAACCTTATAAAAAGATGCAGTTGTCGAGTATTTGGGGCTTTTTGCTTATTTACGGTTTCTTTAGATGTATTGATTAGTCACTCTTGTCTGATATAAACTTGTACTTACAGTTATGCCTATTTAAATGTGAAGATACTTACACTGTTGATTAAGGAGCCAAGTAACTTATTACATGTTGATGAAATGTTTCCCCACAAACTTTTTATGCAAGATTTAATTTATACATAAATTGTGGAAATATGCTGAGCCAAACCTGATATTGTGTTAGTATTTTCTTTTATAGCATTTAAACCAATTCAAAGATAGCAATTTTACATTCAGCATGCCCAGCATTTCTTAGAATGAACTTAAGTAGTCGACAGAAAGAAGGGGAGAAAGGCCACCTTAAGTCTCTCACATCACCAGTCTCTCACATCACCAAAATTCTTGCACATTTATCTATACAAAATTCTCGCTTGTTTCATTTAAGACCAATAGTGGAGTCAACTCAGCACACAGGTTGACTGGGCTTTACAAGGATTGGGAATGTTCAAAATATGTAACCGAAACCTAGATAACTAACAAAGAACTTTGTTATAAACTAAACAATTACCAGGTTTAGATAATGCCTTGAAGCTTTTATGACGCTGAATATTCTAAGTTGACAATGCTTAGTGCTGCTCAAAGTCTATCAAAATAATTTTGAAACATATTATAGTGTTTGACTTATATAATGAGAAATCTACTAAATTAGGAGGTATCATGTCCTGTTACGCAGGTGTATTGTTGCATGGTTTAATTTTTCAAGCATGATTTCCTGCATGATTGAATGAATATATTAGTCATCCACAGATAAATAGAAATGGTTTGTCTTGCTTAGCATGAGAGCAAGGCAAATCATGTAATGTCATTTCAAGTCATGGACTTTGCCATGCTTCCCCCTTCTTTTTTTTAGTTTATAACATCACTAACACTAACAAGCATGATCACTAACAGATACATATACACCTGCGTAATGGCTACTGATGTTTTAACAGGACTGTTTTGTTAGGCATAGGCAGAATATGATAAATTGCACTAGTTTAGCTCTTCAAGTTGTTGTTAAAGCCGTTCTTGCTTTATGGATACGGTCCAAAGGATAGAAAAGATAATGAAACCAATAAACCCAATTTTTTTTCTAGATGAATGGTTGTAGTAATTTAAACTGGGTCTGAGGGTAAGTTAGCCCAAATTCATTTCATTCAAAAGTGATAACATGTCTGATATGATCTTTTCTCAGTACCAAGAAATATTCTTTTTCACTTCCCAATTCTTGCAAAACTCAGTAGGTCAATAGGTTTAATAGTATTTTTCATGTAAATGAGTTGCAAGATGTCTATAGATTGTCAATTGCTCTGAATTAAATTTTGCTAGCCCTAAATAAGTTTTCACGATTTGAAAGATTGTATTTGTCTGTGGGGTCTTGATTTTCATCATGGATTCAATATTAAAGCAATTGTAATTGATAAAACAGTGGCAGTAGAGGCATTCTTGTGGAAGTGCTGTTTATATCAATTGTATCAGTTGGAGGAACATGGCTGTGGTTATGAAGACATGGTGTTGGTGACGGCAGGGATGGCAGTAGTAGGAGTTTCTGAATTGTGGTTTGGCAACACAATAGCAATATTATTATTTGAAAGATGTGTAAGTGATGGCATTCATAAGAAACATGAGCACATTGATGGGATCAATAGGTAGAGCAGGCACCATAAAGATAGTACTGTTTGCCTCCATAAAGTAACGTATAGAAAACGTCTCCATAATTAAGATTTTAACTTTTTACAGCACAAGTGTTTCCTTGGTTTTTATATTCAACAGTATAACATTGAAAACTTTCTTCACATTTTTTAATTATTATATAAAAATGTTCAGATACATAATTTTTATGTACTTGTATTTTTTTATCAATATCTGCCCACATTTGTTACCATCCTAATTTTTTTTTTTAATTTTATGTATTGTATTTTGTATTTTGAATAATTATGTTTTATAATACTGTGTAGCAGATAAAAGTGGTGAATTTAGTTGTAATGGTTTAGCACTTGAAGGGAAGAGTGCCCATTGTGATCACAATTATTATTTGTGTTATCAATAAGGAAAAGGTCACACTTGTTTTTCTTGTTGGCTGAGTCGAGGAGAGTTCCAACAGATGAATATAATGCTAGGGTGGAGCTGCACGAATCTGCACGTTTGAAAACTTTTACAGTTTGTCTCAAAGCTATGATTCATACTTTATAGTAAGTCATCTGTGACTTTGATGAACTTAATAGTTTGAAAAAAATTATTATATAACTATGACGATTTCTGTTTAGTTTCAGCCTTATTTTTTTTTTATGATAATCATTTTAATCTGCTTTTACATGATATTCTCTCATAGGTTTATTTTTTTTACAAAATAAGGAATACAAGTAAGATTCTTTGAACAAAGATGTACACATTTATTCAACTTCATTGCCAAATTTTGCAAATGTTTATAGCAACCATGATCCTCATTTGTTTACTGTGTGCACAATACAAACTGCAACCATTTTAAAAAACGAAACAATACTTTTACACTGTTCTAGAAAAGTTTATTTATACATATTTTTTAATTTGATTGGGGTGTGTGTGTGGTGGGGGCGGGGGTGAGAACAAAAGAATTTTTTTTGAATTCAAGTAGGGACACTATAACTTGTTTACCCATGTGTGCAGCAAAATATCAATAATGCTAATATTCAGCAGATTTTCTAACCCCTACTGAATTAGGTTGTGTTGGTGTTTAAAAGGAAAATACAATTTGCTTTCACTCGTAAGCAGTACTTAAGGTCTCTAAACAAATGTACATTTTGCTTTGTGGACTGACACATGTGTATTATATCACCATAGATTTAAAACTTTTTCTTTTGAGATGGATGTTGCGTGCATAGAAAAAAAATTGTTTGTAGGTTTTAAACCTTTGATAGAGGATATGTTCTCTTAGAAATGTTATAATACAAAATTAATGTAAACATTGCTTTCTCATTTTTATGTGCACGAATATCTTTTGCCTGATTAATTGTGAATTCATATTTTACAAAATCAATGTGTCATACTATGTAATCTTGTCTTTTTATTGAAATGTCTGTTCCTTGTATCACACAATGTAAATTTGTCTCGATAATTTATATGGACGGTTGTTGCTTTTGTCTGTGTTTCTCTGTCCAATATCCTTACGGCGGGTGCCAACTTAGTTGGCGGTCACGTGGGGCTAAGCCCTTCTCAGGGCTACAGGGAGCATGGACGTTAAACCCCGAGCCCTCCTGGACGTGGTGGCCATCCAGTGTGGGAGCCATAGAAGGGAGGTGATTCTATAATACAGTGAATAAAAGTTGATCACTCGTTCAAACTATTGAGATTTTGTTATTCATTGTGAGCTCAAATTAGTGACTGTGCCTGATGATTCTTAGCATGATGAGTTAGAGTGTTTGAGGTGGTGCCACTTCTCTCTCTCTCTCTCTCTCTATCTCTCTCTCTCTCTCTCTCTCTCTCTCTCTCTCTCTCTCTCTCTCTCTCTGTTATTTCAAGAGCACTGCATTCATCGTTGACCCACTTGGAAACCAGTTTGTACAATGTTTACCTGTTGAGCGTACCTGTGTGTCATCTGCATTCTTTTAGGGACCATCAAAAGGAGCCTTCTGGGATCTTTCCCAAAGAAATTATTGATGTAGCTGAGATCCACACATGACATTTTCCTAATTTGGACCCAATATCGTGTTAAACTATAAACATTCACCCAATATACAAATGCATTTCATCCCTATCAAATTCACAAGAAATAATACTATATTTCCTACTTATATTCCATTCCTTCACATCATGGTCATACTACAAAACAAATCCTCCTCACCCTATTCTGTTCAGACATTTTTAACTATTTGCATTGGTCTTCATGCCAACCACACCGCACCAAGCGCAGCATCCCACACAGTCTTTAGATTACTCAGAATAATTATGTTCTGCCGACATAACACTCACACGACGTGTGGACTCACTAAACTCAGAGACCATCTAAAGACACATGGTTTATCCCACAAACACATCCCAGCTACCATTGACAAAGCCCTTAGAAACACCAAAATCAAAGGCCGTACACAGAAAAGATAAATCCTAAGCAGAAGCAGAGTTACTTACAGTCGAGCCATATCCCCTCCCTAAGAAAAAAAATACTATCCTAGTCCTATTCTTCAAACACCTAATCGGTATTACGAGAAGATATCCGAGACAGCTTTTAGCAGGAGCAAAAAATATAAGAGATCCATTATAGTACATTCAGGAGCCTCTAGACATGACACAACAGACAGCAGACCATGGAACATAACCCAGTGGATGATTTGTGTACTGTATACTCATCACAACATTTTCATAGGCACAGACAAAACATAGAACATTCTACATAATACCTTTGCTGCTCATACATGACACAGGGATGAGAACTAGACACAAAGATTTTGTTTCTAAACTTTCTGAAAACGGTCAATGGCTTAGGCAGGAGTATTCTCTCCACCGTCCCCCTCCTAAATCAAAACAAAATTTGTTTTACACAGGGCCATGATTGTAGGGTGTTTGTTTCAAACAGATTTAGTTCATTTTTTCTCTGTGCTCAGAGGCTGAATGACCTGAAACTCATCTAAAGCTGTGTCCGCTAAATGTTACTGCTTTCTCTGTGTTACTGGCTCAACTGAGGCATGATAAAGGTTTGCTCATTTTAACATACATAAAGGTTTATATTATAAATATAAATATTCCACCCAAATATAGAATTTGAGATTTATGAATTCTTCTCACGTTGTCATGAAGAAATTCTTCAAGTGACGGAGAAACCTGAATTAAAAAAAAAAGTAAACTAAATTAAACGAAATATGAGTGCAATCTTTTAAGCAGCCTATTCTTCAGTTTATCTCTTTACCGAGACCATAATGAGGTGTTGATAACCGATTACAAATAAAATGCAGTGCTTGACCTGATGTGGTGAAAATATGCTCTCCATTAGGAAGTTAAAACGTGCAACTCCTTAGACAATATTACAGAGAAAAATATTTATGGTCCTGGATTTTTTAAAAATTGTTTGGGTTACCCTGAATTGCTAAAGCTCATAATCATTCTAGATGTAGTCACAATCTGTATAACACATGCAAGACAAATTTGAGTGACAAGTTAATAAACTGACTTGACTTGAATGTTTCTACGGTTCCTTTTGACAAGTAGTGGATCTGACTATCGGGGTAGATATAAAACAGTATAACAGTACGAAACGCGTGCTACAGAGGCAGATGTGGTGTTTACAAGAGCACCCGCCTCTCTCGAAGAAAATGAGGCGATGAAAGTTGTTCTTAAAATACTAACCAGTCAAACACTACTTCCTTCCTATCGAGAACGTCATTCCCCCCTCCTCTACACTAAAGTAGTTGAAATGGAATTAAATTTTTTAATTTTTCAGTTTTTCACCCTGTCAAAGGCATTTTATAGCCTAAACCTACAACTTTTTAACATTTTTTTCTGACCACTTGGGATACTGAACTTGGTTGATAAAAAATCAGTGAACTTCATTGCTGTACATTGAGTGGTTTTGGAAAAGCCAGCGGAGAAAGAAATCAAAGTTGCCAGAGTTGAAAAAAAAATATATGAATGTAGATTAAATGGAGTTTTAGATAATTTTGGCCCAAAAGATCGCCGTTAAAAAAAAATGTGAAGTAGAGGTTCCTATAAAGTAACACTTGTTAAGAAAATGATAATGTATTTTGGAGTATCTCCCTCAAAATATTTGATGATTAAAAACACTTCAAAGTAAGTGTACGAAGGGTCGCTACAAACCTCTGATGCTTTTTGGATCCAATTGAATAATTTCTCTACACCCGTCTTTTACCTATTAATTTTTTCCCTTTCTACCTTCCATTCTCTCTCTCTCTCTCTCTATCAGTCTCTAGCTACGCCTATTTTTTCATTACCTTTTATCTGTGTTTTTAAGTCCTCTTTTCTTTATTTGAATTCTCTCTCACTCACTCTTCATATTTGTCTCTAATTTTATCTTTCCAACAGCATGTCTCTCTCCCTCGTCTCTTTCTATATATGTCCTTATTCTCTAAATGTCAACTTGTTCACAGTAATTGTGTATCAATTTTTTTTTCATTTTCCTACTTGTTTCTCTTTGGATACAATGCTTTTCTGTCGCTCTTTTCAAATCTCTCCCTCCTCTCTCTATGTATCTTTCCCCCTTCCTCTTTGTCTCGGTTTTTTTTTCTCTCTGCTTGTCCCATTTCTCTTCTTTCTGCCTATACCTCTCTGTTTTTTACCCGCCTCTCTATCTCACATCCTTCCTCTCTCACACCCCCTCTTTGCCTAAAACCTGTCCTCTCTCTTCCTCACTATGACCTGCTTCCCTTCTTTATTCTTCTCTCTCACTCCTCTCTCTGTCTGTCTGTCTGTCTGTCTGTCTCTCTCTCTCTCTCTCTCTCTCTCTCTCTCTCTCTCTCTCTATTTTCTTCCTTTTTATCTCTCGGTCAGACCTCTTTCCGTACTCTTTAAATATATCTCCTCCCCTCTTTTACTCGGTCATTATTCTTTTTTACCTCTCAAAAGCACACTCTTTATCCCTATTTTCATTTTCTTTTTCTCTCTCTATCTCTGTCTTTCCCAGTCTCTTTTCTCTCTCAGTCTCACTCCCCTTGTATCAACTGCTTCTCTCTCTCTCTCTCTCTCTATCTCTCTCTCTCTCTCTCTCTCTCTCTCTCTCTCTATCTATCTCTCTTTTTTACTCTAATCTCGCTCACTCTTATTTGTTTATCCTTCCCTCTCTCATGCCCTCTCTCTCTCTTTTTCTTTATTTCTCTCTCTCTCTCTCTCTCTCTCTCTCTCTCTCTCTCTCTCTCTCTCTCTCTCTTGGTCTTCCTTCTTGTTTTATCATCCGCACTTTCTGTTGTATCTGGTACTCATTGATTTAGGTGGGTTTTCCCTATATATTATTTTTCAGTGACTCTTTGTGACCATTTTCTTTTAAAGTTTTGTCTTAAAGCTTTGCTGCTTCGCTAAAAATCTTTGCGTTGGAAGAATTGATCGAGAGTCGTTTGTCTTGATTATGGATGGTGGGTTGTGCTTTGGCTGTGTATGTACCGGTAGTTTATGTTGTTTTTTTCCGTCTCAGAACAACAGTCTCTACACAAAAAGCTAATTAGTAAGCTTGCATCCAGACCACGATTGTAAACTTTCAAAGAATGTAAATCTCGTTGAAATTCATAAGGAAAATCGTCCATTCCTATAAGAGTGTCCATTTTTTTTCGGAATTCTTAGTAATTTATTGAGCGTTTGAAGCATTGTTAATAGAATTAAAAATTGCAGAGTTGGCTGTTTTCCAATTCTGAGCGAATGTCCAGTGATTGTCAACTTCGCACAAACAAATTTTTTCAACCTTAAAACCGCTCATTACCTAACTTTTAGTTCAAATTCAAACGTAAGTAATTTTAAAATGTTTGCTTGAAGGAATTGTAAACAATGAATAAAATATCAAAATTATTAGACACAAATGTACTAAT
>JAWDGP010003064.1:0-24814 GCA_033675545.1 Elysia crispata | reverse complement strand
GGAAATATGACTTATGGATATATGATTTAAGAAAGATAGATAGCAGGGAGAGAGAGATCGACTGAATGGAAGATAGAATGATAGATAAATAAATTAGTAAACACCTACGCTGCTGTATACATTTACACACAAGTTTAACACGCTTAGAAGCTACTGTGCATTTCTCTCAATGCATGTGCATAGAGAGCTTTTTTTTAGATATTTAGAAGATTTTACACAAATTGTCATGACCTTGTGCACTACCACCTATTTATGAAAGTCATTTTACGTTTCGGCTCTCAAGGATCATTTTGCTATCAACGATTCCCCATTTGAATTAGATCCATAGCCTTATCTAACCCTCATATCAGGAAGATTCTGTCCGCTGACATCACCATCCCTAGCCATTGCACTGAACCTTGTAACATTATGCGCACTGCCACTTCCCCAACCAATCATTTGTCCCCGCTGAGCTCATTTTTTTTTTTGTATATTTTGTTACAATCATTTTCTGGTACACACAAACTCATAAAGCCATATAAAAGGCGAAACGCCTATATGTTAAATTTATCGTTGTGTTGTTTCCCTTTTTTGTTCTGGACACAGTTATAAAGATGTGTGTATGAGAGAGATTATCTTTTCTAATGCCCTACTTATAAGCCTTTGCATGTTGACCTAAAAACTTTTTATAACATAGATAAGCATATAGTTTTTTTATCATTGTTTTTCTGATATAAAGTAATGTTTTTTATACATGGATCACTGTGTTATCTTCGTTTGAAACTTTTACTCTGTGGCCATATATTTTATCATCAAAGAACACTTTTGCGGATCGTAACTATCTTACATTTTTTTCTTTTTCTTTTTCACTTTTTTTACTACTACCTGTAACTCTTATTTTCATTTAGTCATTGTAAAGTCTTTAGAAACCAAACGGCCTTAAACAATAATAGTTCTGGTGGACAGTCCTTAACAGTTTATCATAACCTTGGAAAAGTTTTTTTATCTTGCGGCTAATGTGTGATCATTATTACTGGGAGTAGAAAAAAAGTGTATCATCAGTTAGACATGTCCTTTTTAAAGATCTTTTTAAAAACGACAATTCTCGTAGGCATTGAATTCCTTTCAAATTTTTCAAAACTTCAGAGCCTTGCGGGTATGTATAGCTATGCAATTATTTATATTTATAATTATGGAAAAATGAAAAAGTTCGCCGTACTAATTGCTTCAAAAAAACGATAATTGGATTTTTACAAAAATTACCTAATGATTGTTTTTGTCGAGAGAACTAAGATGTTGAGGTATATTAAATTTAAATTCCGTTTTAACATGTCTTCGTTAGGAAAATATATCTTTTTTATACAAACTAAAAGTAGACCTTATTGTCATGTATGAAGTTTTTATCTTTAAATAATACACGGGTATAATAGTCATTATATTCTAAAAATGTGGAATTAGTGGAGGTTAATTTTCTAAGTTTATTAAAACTCAAATTTCTAATAACTAAAACACTAAAGCAGACTATTGACATAATTTAATATGTATATATATATATATATATATATATATATATATATACCAAATGACTAATATCACCATTATCACCATCATTATCGTCACCATCATCAACATCATCATCATCATCTTGATTTTTAGACTTTTAAGTAAATTTTTTTTTAAATTTGAGCTGATGCAAAAGCTAAGAACATAAATTCACTATCAGTTGTTCATTTAATTCTGGACCATTTAAGAGATTTTAATACAATTTCTATCATAAAACTTTACAAAAACATTAAGAAAAAGCTTCTACAGAATAGACGATAAACCCGCAGTGTATATTATTTAGAAATACTTCAGTATATGTTAGGTCATTTTTTTTTTCTCATTTATAGTATCCCTTTATTAAAGATATAATTATAGCCTTTTTTTACTTCTTTCAATGCAAAACTTTTCCCATTATTTATCTCTTTTTAGGAGGTCTATGTATGTCCACTGCCACTCTACAGTACCCCTTAACACCCCTCCAGAGCAAGTTGATTTGATTCAAATTGTGAAAATCTGCCCGGCCTGTCCCAAAAGAACTTCAGCAGTTAGAAATCTTCACTCTCTCCTTACCTTCTCCACTGAGGGACTTTCTCTATCTTACTTAAGTCTTCGTGGTAACCGATATATCCTGAAGCCTTAACTTCTTGGTTTCTTCCAACGCATCGGTAAAACTTTAGTGTTGCCGAGTTTATCGCAGAAATGTTTTTCCAATAAATCACAACGGAACCTTTTGTTGGAAATAAAATTAATGTAGCAAGGAAATTCTTCCTGCTCGTTCATTAAATTGGTTTTGGAAAGAAAAGCATACGAATTTAAAACCTATTAGTTTAAAAACCTCATTATTACACATTTTTTTATTTCAATCGTTAATTTTGAGCGCAGGTTTTTCACTGTAACTTCGTTATTTCTCATTGAGCAGCTTTTCAAGAGTAGTTTCTGGGAAAAATGTTGATTGTTTTATATAATTCTGTGTTCACAATGAAAGAGATATCACTGACATTACTATCCTTTCTTCTTAAGCGCGTTTTGGCTAATTGCTCACTTCTGTATGCGGTGCCGCAGATCTTCATTCGGTATTTTTATTCATCTTACCAAGACTCTCACACGGTCTGCTAAAAACTCCAATTGATTTCCTTATTTTAAAAGAAGTTTAAAAAATGCTAAAAAACGTTAGGTTCGTAATGATGATAAGTCGTTCACATTTATATGCACAACATATCATTTCAAATGATGATAAGGCATAAACTATAATATCAATAGAAGTAGTATTACTTCTATTGGTATTATAGTTTATGCCTACTACTTACTTACTACATATTGGTTACTTACTACTACTACTACTACTCACTACTACTACTACTACTACTACTAGCAGCAGCAGCAGCAGCAGCAGCAGTAGCAGCAAGGCGTGCTACTACTAATTATTATATTACTACTACTACTAGAGTAGTAGTAGTAATAGTAGTAGTAATAATAATAATACATAATGGCTGTCGTAGTAGTAATAATAGTAGTAATAATAGTAGTAGCTACTACTACTACTACTACTATTACTACTACTACTAGTGATGTTACTAGTCTAGTAGCCAAGCACGTAGTAAGGTAGTAGTAGTAGTAGTAGTGCGAGTAGTAGTAAGTTATTAATTGCTTGTTGTTATTAGCCATTACTACATTATTAATGTTACAATTTAGTAGTAGTAAGTAGTGGTAGTAGTAGTAGTAGTAGTAGTAGCGGTAGTAGTAGTAGTAGTAGTGCAAGTAGTAGTAGCAAAGTAGTAGTAGTAAAGTGTGTAGAAGAAGTTTCAAATTTACATTTCTAGAGGAGGCAAATCTCACTGTGGGTTAATATAAGTGCAAGAATTATAGAAGCTAGAATTTCTGGAGGTAGTGCTCATCAGTGGTTAAAGGGTAGAAGCTTTAAAGTGAAAATGACCGAAATTGCTGTTGAATCGGTACAGGATTAGGAAACCCATCACGTGATTTATAGATGCTTTCATGCCACTCCATCGCCTTGACAATCAAAGAGAACATAGCTTATACCAATACGCCACTACGCTCCCTAAAAAGAGAGTTTCAGGGCAGAAGTGTATTTCATAAGCAATCTTGATTGGGAAAGCCCAAAATCGCATTTCAAAGACAACTAGTGAATCCGGCAGTAGCAACCACATTAAGTTTTTGCGTAACGGACGCACAAATATTCAGGACGAACGATAACAATATGTATGCCTCGGTATAGTAGTGTAGAAGTTTCAAATTTAGATCTAGAGTGACAATAATAATAATAATAATAATAATAATAATCATAATAATAATAATAATAATAATAATAATAATAATAATAATAATAATAATAATAATAATAATAATAATAATAATAATAATAATAATAATAATAATAATAACAATAATTGATGAAACAATCGAGGATTAATTGTAAGGTGATGATTATTTCTGATCTTGCTGATCTGGTGTCAGGAATGGAGTGGTAACACGAGATGCTCTCGTTCTTTCCCTATTCAAAATTTAGCCAGTCAAAGTCAAAGATATTGAAACGACCAAGATAAATACTTATTTTAAAAGTTGATTTACATCACAAAACCCATAATGTAAATACTGACTTATTGATAGGATTAATGGAAAGGCATGTTATCATTCACTTCATAACGTATTATCGATAAAATAAGAACCAATCATCAAGTGACAGGCAGGTAGGCCTCAATAATCATTATTCCAACAATTTTACCTCTCTGGCGACAGTAACTTCTTGATAACAACGTGACCGAATCACATTTTAAAATTATTATTTGAAGATTAAACACAATAGAGCGTAACAATCATAGATAGTTCGCTAGATGTGAATTTAAAGATTCAGCTTGTCCTAAAGCAGTTTTATTATCCATGTAACTGTACCCGTATTCTGTCTCGATGTCATTGTACCAGATTTTGACATAAAGCACAAGGTAAACTGTAGCTTTTTTAACATTTTCAGTTTACATTTATTTTAATAATTTGGTGGGCCTTTTGATTCTTGTTTCTTTACGAAATTGTTGACTTTGAACAATTGGGTATTGTAAAAATTGTTAACTTACGTTAATAGTTGACTTTTACTTATGTTTTCAGAGTTTTTATTTAATAATTTAGTTTTGATCTTTGACTCTGTAGCTCTTGTTTAATTGGAGTTTTTATCCTTTTGACAGGTATTGAATTTGGAGTTGCATGCTGTTACAGTTGTACTTTTTAATTCTTTACTTAGTTTTCTTAACGTCTCAATTTTCCATTTCTTTTTGTTTTTACTACAACTATTTCCCCAACTTAATAAAAAACCTATCTAGTAGTATTTGTTCCAACCTTATATGTGTGCCTTATTCGAGTTATTTCTTTATCACTGCAATTAGTTTTTTTGTTTTTTGTTTTAGTAGTTTGTTTGTCCTCTTTTTTTAGAGAGAGAGGAGTCCCAGTCGCCAACACAAATATATTCACCGTGTTTATAATATATCCTTTTCTTCTATTATTTTAAATGTTTTCTTATGTTTCAGCCTCTTCATTTTAATTTTAAGTTTCTAATGATGTCAATTACCAGGGTCTGAAAGATTTGAATAAAATTGATCCAACCTCATGTTCTTTACGTTTACCAGATGTCATCGCAACTTGAAGTTTTGTTGCTCGGTTCAGTGAGGCAGATGATAGACACAGGTGACGCACTATTGAATGAGCCGAAAAAGCCTTCCAGTCCGTCGGAGATTTTACAAAAGAAGCAGGAAAAGATTTAATTTACCAGATGGAAGGCTGCTTCTGGTGACAGCAGCGCGTATAGGCGGATAGGTCTAGATCTATTAACTGCGCCCATTTCTCTCACCGAATATCTTAAGTGAGGAACACGTCCCCCAAATCCACCTCCCCTGCCTACCACGCGGTGATAATCATCCTGGAGATTAATTCAGCCTTAAGCTTGAATTCTTCCTTATCAAGCAAAAATGTATGATGCTACGCGATTCTTTGAATCCGGACAGTGTAAAAAGGAAAGGTGTGATTGTCGTGACCCGAGGAGACAGGTTTTCGAGAGGCGCAGAACAAAAGGAGAAATCATCGGTGTCTTTTCCCTTAGATTGGATTAGGAACTGTGGGGGAATTCCAGGAATTCTTTTTCAAGCGACACAAGAGCGGTGTATTCTGTTTGATAACGTTTTTTACGCTGGTTCGGAGTGATATTCTCCAGCACACAGCGTGATGAATTAAATTCACATGATAGATAGTCGGGTGTTAGGGGGAAGCGCATTACACTGACATGGGGAAGTTTAAAGAAGAGCTGAGCTGTTTAACGAAAAAGCTGGAAAAAGATCTTGATGAACTAAAACAACAAGTTCAGAAAGAGACAACTTCTTTGGAAAAAATGGAGATAAAGCGAAACTCTCAGAAGACGAACAAAAGTTTGAAACACATGAATAATCAAATTGATGAGCTAAGTGAAGAACTTTTACAGGTATGTGCAAGAAAAAATTGGTACTGGTATATGCTAGGGAATGTTGATAAGAATTCGGCTCTCAGAAACAAGCAAAACAAAGATCGGAAAGGATTAGAAGAAAAACTTAAAAAATTAGAAAAAAGTCTCTAGAGGAAGCGTTGCGAGATTCACAAGAGCTGGAAAATCCAATTTCTGGAGTTAAAAAAACAAGCACTACAGGAAAAAAATGGTGATGATAGAAAAGAAGAAACAAAAACAAACAGAGAGATCATTTTGAACGTATACGAGGGAACAGTTTTATTGTGGGAGAGGGATGAAATCACTTTGCTTCCTCTTATCCACAACTACTTCAATCCATCACACACGGATACGGAAACCGCTGTTTATACTAATTT
Source organism: Elysia crispata (assembly GCA_033675545.1). Taxonomy (NCBI): domain Eukaryota; kingdom Metazoa; phylum Mollusca; class Gastropoda; family Plakobranchidae; genus Elysia; species Elysia crispata. The sequence continues at coordinate 18,433 of JAWDGP010003064.1, read as the reverse complement.
CTATTTTTCTTCTGCTGTTGCCGCTGCTATCGTCACCAATGTGGCCTGAAACATCCAACAGCCTGAAGGAAATTACCGCATTGGTTGATGTCAGGTCTGATCTTCTCGCAGCTATGTGGATCTCAAACTGGAACAGGTTGGTAAAAAGAATACAAGAGAATGAAAAAAACACCTGTTTGGGCTAAATAAAACCGACCCCAATAATGTATCTAAAATAAAGACAAAAGAGATGACGGAACAGTTTACACAACTGAAAGAAAGACGACTCTTAAAACGAAGCCGCTGACCTGACTGAGGATATTAAGAAGCTTGTAATCATCACAAGTGCCGGGTTTTTGGTCTTGGACATGATTGAGTCGCTGCCACTATTCCTGCCTCTGATAATGGTTCTGAATCTAATGCTGGTTACTGCTACTGTGACACCTAGTACAGTTACCAGTGCCGTGGGCGTGGCTGCTAGCGCACGGCAGGCTACTGGCAGCGCTACTGGCAGCGCTACGATTTTACTATTTCTGTTGTTACTGTAGTATTGCTGGGTGCGTGAAGTCGGTCTAAAAAAGATTCAGAGGGCTTGATCACACGCTCCTGATTTTACAACTTCTGCTGTTACTGGTATTGCTGGATTTCTTAACTCGGTCTAAAAAGATTCAGAGGGCTTGATCACCCGCTCCTGATTTTACAACTTCTGCTGTTACTGGTATTGCTGGATTTCTTAACTCGGTCTAGAAAGATTCAGAGTGCTTGATCACACGCTACTGATTTTACAATTATTTTTTGCCGTTACTGGTATTGCTGGGTGCGTAGGTTGTTTTATAAAAATTCTGAAAGCTTGATCACACGCTGTATTCGCTAAGTTAAAGATTTTTCAGGGGCTTCTTGTTTACAGTAGGTCTATCCGTCTTGGTTTGACATTTAGAAAGTCACAACTTATTGTTTATAATTTGGTCTAAAATCCAGTTAAAGATTGGTAATCAACGAACAATGGATAAAGCTTATTTTTCGTTTGATATAAATGTGTAAGATTTATTACGATACATGCTGATGGTGACTTTTCCAAAAGATCATAACAGCGCCATTATATGCGGAGACCATTATCAAGTCGTGCAAGAGAGTTTAAAAGTTCACATGCGTTTGTAGCCTATTCTTAACAACTCCACAAGGTGATCGAAGCAGTGTCGCTACTTTTATTGATGTTTCCCTCCCGGACAGTAGTGTTGCTTCGCAGATAAATCTAACAACTAAAACAACTTACAAGGCCAAGAGACAAAAGCTTCGGCTTCATCAACCCTTTCAAGGATACGTCTCTCAGGCTCATCCGAGGGAGGAGAAACTTCTGCTGACAAAGTGGAAACGGCTTTTCTCTCTTTCCCGACAACTCACTATTATTTATAAACTGGGGTGTGGCTCTGTCCTCTTTGACACTCCAGATCGTAGTGAGAGTGGCTCCAAGATCTGCAAAGTTCTGGCTTATGAACTTCTATATCTACAACTCTGGCTTCTGTCACAAAATATCTTCATAAATGCTCTTCCTAACGAGGTCATCTGCTTTTATCGCGACCGCGAATCATATTTCTTAGCTTTTTAAAAATAAATTTGTAAAATGGAGATGTTTTTAGCGCACCATTGCCGTATGTTAATATATTTGTTATTGACTCAAAACAAAATAATATATTCATTTCTTTGTTTTAATATAGATTTAGGAATCGTATGAGTTCTGAGTAGTCTTAATTTCTCTCAATAAGCATTCTAAGGTTGAAGACTATAATAAGCTGCTTTGAAACTTTATTTCACATCCAATTTAGAATCCAAATTTCAACACGTTAACGTTAATATTTTATCACCATGCACAAAACTTATCCGAAACTTGAGAACCTTTGACGATAAAACATAATTTTCATATGTCCCATTCAACAATTGGAATGTAAACGAAGAAAAATCGCTTAAAAAAAAAAACAAACAAAAATAAGTCAGAGTGTGATGACGATGATAATGCACACACACACACACATATATATATATATATATATACATATATACATACATAAATATCTGTTTTTTAATACATCTAATCACTCTGCACCCACCACTGCTGCTACTGCCACTTTTACTGTTCACTACCTACGCTACTACTACTTCTGCTACTACTACTACTACTCACTACTACTACTACTTACTACTACTACTGCTGCTGCCACTGCTGCTGCTTGTTTTCGCTACGACTACTACTACTACTACAACTACTACCACTATTACTATTACTATTACTACCACCACTACGCCACTACTACTACTACTACTACTACTACTACTACTACTACTACTACTACTACTACTACTACTACTACTACTACTACATTACTACTACTAGTACTACTACCTACTACTAACACCACTACTACTACTACTACTACTACTACTACTACTACTACTACTACTACGGGTACGACTACTACGTTTACTACTACTACTACTACTACTACTACTACTACTACTACTACTACTACTACTACTACTACTACTACTACTACTACTACATCTACTGCTGTTGCAGCTACTACTACTACTACTACTACTACTACTACTACTACTACTACTACTACTACGACTACTACCTTTACTACTACTACTATTTTATGCTACTAATACGACTACTACTACTACTACTACTACTACTACTACTACTACTACTACTACTACGCATACTACTACTACTACTGCTACTACTACTACTACTACTACAACTACTACTACTACTACTACTACTACTACTACTACTATTCACTACTTAACTACTACTACTACTTCTTTTCGTCACTGGTAATTTAGTGATTAAACAAATAAATGTATTTTAATTCCTCAGCAAAAGTGCATGTGAACGCGTATTCTTTTACTTCCATTTCATGATTGCCTTGGTGATGAGTGTGGTACTGTTAACAAATATTTTTTTCTCTTTTTATGCTATTATTAATTAATCCTGAACACCTTAAAACTACTTTGATTTGAAAAATCTGTAAAAGTAAGATTTATAATTTCATTTCTCTAGTGTTTTTTTTTAAATTGACAAAGCGTAATTTGAGCTGTAAAAATACTTTTCAATCATTTCATATTAAGCGTCTACTGGGAAAGCTTTTTCTGTTAAAATTAATTTACCACTATCATTTGATATTTCATAAAATTTGTTCAGCTTATGTACATTTTGTCAAAAAATATAGTTCACAATGTGCTTAATATAAATTCTGAGATATGAATGTACTCAATAATATTTAAATGTACTTTTATAAACGTCACAAGTACTTTTTTGCTTAAATTTTGCTCGTTATGTTATTTCCATATTTTGTTCGGCCTTGTTCGCCTCACAACAAATGTGGTCAATTTAATGCCTAAATTAAAAAATAAAACTTGCAGCCTTTTCTAATGCATCATTTCTCATCCAAGACTCCTTTTAACTTTCAACAAGCTAAATGAGCGCGAAAATTTATATTAGCGAGCTTGAAATAACTTTTACATTTAAAATTAGTATATTAATTTCTTTTTATCTGCACTCATTTTTTGCTGCTTCTTATCAAAGTTTCCCGCGATTTGATTGCTCGCAGCAGTCAAACTATCACCATCAGAATAATGATATTTGGAAAAAAAATACAAACATTTTGTGAAATACTTCTTAATCAAACCATCAAAACCATGTAATGACCAATGTTGAAAATGTAAACACAAAGTGAAATACTCCTAAATCAAACCACAACCACCAGCGTCAAGAGCTGTAGATAAAATATGACCATGAAGTGAAATACTTTTCAATCAAACCACCATCAGCAGCATAATTGTCTGTGCAGAAAAACAATCATCGAGTGAAACACTTCTTCACGAAACCACCACCAGCAGCATAATTGTCTGTGCAGAAAAAACAATCAAGGGGTGAAACATTTCTTAATCAAACCACCATCAGCAACATAATTGTCTGTGCAGAGAAAACAATCATGAAGTGAAACACTTCTTAATCAAACCACCATCAGCAGCGTAAAGATCTGTGGAGAAAATACAAACATTGAGTGAAACATTTCTTAATCAAACCACCATCAGCAGCGTAATTGTCTGTGGAGGAAATACAAACATTGAGTGAAACATTTCTTAATCAAACCACCATCAGCAGCATAAAGATCTGTGGAGGAAATACAAACATTGAGTGAAACATTTCTTAATCAAACCACCATCAGCAGCGTAAAGATCTGTGGAGGAAATACAAACATTGAGTGAAACATTTCTTAATCAAACCACCATCAGCAGCATAAAGAACTGTGGAGGAAATACAAACATGGAGTGAAACATTTCTTAATCAAACCACCATCAGCAGCATAAAGATCTGTGGAGGAAATACAAACATTGAGTGAAACATTTCTTAATCAAACCACCATCAGCAGCATAATTGTCTGTGGAGGAAATACAAACATGGAGTGAAAAATTTCTTAATCAAACCACCATCAACAAAATAATGATTAGTGCAGAAAATACAATCATTGAGTGGAACATTTCTTAATCAAACCACCATCAGCAGCATAATTGTCTGTGGAGGAAATACAAATATGGAGTGAAAAATTTCTTAATCAAACCACCATCAACAAAATAATGATTAGTGCAGAAAATACAAACATGGAGTGGAACACTTCTACATCAAACTACCATCAGTTGTATAAAAATCTGTTAAGAAAATACAAACATCGAATGGAAGGCTCCTAAAATAAAGCATTATCTCCTTCAGTCTATCATACGTTCTGTCGCCTAGATCATTCCCCTTTCACAACAATCTACCTTTCCTTTTTGCCTCCTCTCTTTCGTTGTACTTGATCATTGTCTTTTTCCTCCTCCTTCCATTTATATCTTTCTTTCTTCTCTCCCTCTTTCTCCCTTCTTGATAACTCATTAACTGTGTTTTGCTTCTCTCCTGATCTCCCTATCCCTATCTTTCTCTTTCTCTCTATCTTCCTGCCTATCTGTTTTTCTCTTTATCTATCTATCTACCTATCTATTCAATTACCTAAATATCTATCACGTCCCGTCTAACTCTCTAACGTTTAATAATAATAGTTTCTCTGATAGAACGACAAACCCACCATTCCCAGGATCTACACATAATGAGATTTGATGGAGTTAATGATCTTATTCAAACAACCCTGGGTAGGGACTGTGGTTACCTGAAAAAGAAGATTATTGCCCCTTCCTTTGGGCTTTTCAAAATCTGAGCAGAATAAACTTTGAAGATGAATCCGCATTTAGTAGCCTCGTTAGTTCATCAAGCAATGAAATTCACACCAGCAGACCTTCAATGTTTTAAAAATATCTAAAAACTAGTTGCGTTCGATGAACGGAGTGTCAGAGAGAGAGAGAGAGAGAGAGAGAGAGAGAGAGAGAGAGAGAGAGAGAGAGAGAGAGAGAGAGAGAGAGAGAGAGAGAGAGAGAGAGAGAGAGAGAGAGAGAGAGAGAGAGAGAGAGATGCATAGTTATCACCCGCGGAAATAGATTTTATTCATCACCGGAGGAAAAATAACCTGTGGAGGAGCCAGCGTACCTGCAATAAATGGTTGCCTTGCCTTCTAAATATATGGAAGCAATAGAATTACAGTTGCGTTACCTTGTGCCCAGTATTTTTCATGAAAAGATTCCAACTGTCACTGCCATGTGGAAAAAGTATAGGATACTATAAACTATCTTAGGCTTAATGAAATTCTGAAATCCTGTGCAGCTGATCAGATCTCGCATGCAGCACAATATCACGGTGTCCGACTGGATTATTTGGCTAAAGAATTGCAACTTCATTTAGTGTGGGTGCGTTGTGTGTCCTTTCATGTGTCCCAAATGGTCGCGCTGTTTCATTGATAACAATTCGGAAATTTTCTATTTGGCGAGAGCTTGCAAACTCATATGCACATTTCAGCTCCTTCACGTATTTGTGATTCTGATTCAATGCTTCTTGAATGTCCAACAAAATGCTGTTACAAAGTCCATCGGTGATGGAAGACCTTCTCTGAATTTGTTGGTCTCCGTCCATGAAGTAGATTTGCAAAAATCTAGCTTGCATTTCATCGGCAGGTTCTAGAGGGCCTGTGAGATGACAAACCTGATCTTGAATTCGGAACTGTGGATTCCATCCATTCATTCTCACTTCTTTACAGCCAAGAGAAGTCAACTGGAATGCACTGTTGTATTTCCTTATGTTCTGCAGAAAGCGCACAGATTGATCAGTTATCCCTTCAAACTAGACCGCTAATTGCTGCGGAAGAGGTGGAAATGGTTTTGGATTTACTTTTTCGATTACTGAAGCACATACCTTTAGATTCATCTCTAAACTTCATGGCTTGGCAGTGCTGGCATTGGATCATGTCTCGGATTGAGGCCTCATTTCTGAATTGATCAGTGTTGAAGGAAAGAGCGATCTGATTTCCATCATTTTCTGTGGCCTGGCGTCTCTCTGTTTGTAGGCCTACATGCTGCACACTTTGAAAAGCAGGCCTAGATCTCGATTCTGTTCTGCTTGTAGAATTAGAATCTCGAGTAGATCTAGATCTAGATCTAGCATTGCCTGACTCTGAGTCTGACTTGTCATTCTCACTTGATGACGATCCAGGTCTGTGTCTCTTTCATTGTATTTTTGGCTAGGAGTTAACCTTCCTTTTGAAGAACCCTCTTGTCTTTTACGTGGAATTCTTAATTTCGATCTACCTAGATCTAGATTCTTTGCTAATTTTGAACAGCATCAATCGTTCGAAAGGGTCTGTCCATCAGCTGTGTTTTGGCCACAAATAGTACGGATTGAGACATCGAAAAGTTTTACACAACCATGTCGCAGTTAAAAAAAAATGATTACTTAATTAAGTACCCATACACAGGTAAAGGGAAAGGGTCTATAATAAAAAGGTGGTAATGAGAAGGAGATGGGGATTTAAAAAAAAATCCTTTAAAAGTCCAAAAAGCTCTTTATGTAGGGAGGCTGGTATAGAACTTTTATTTATTTGTGGCAGTAGCAGTAGGCCTTTAGAATAGATCGTTAGTATATCAATTATCAGTTTGTGGGTGGAGCCAAGTGCACTTCTAGCTTCTTAATATTAGTAGACTTAATTTAATGGCGGGAAACTAGTCTCCGCCCCTCTAGCGGTTTATTTCTATTTCAATGATAATGCGGAAGATACTTTATTTCATGTAATGATTACATTGACTAGCCGACCTATTCTTTTGTTCCTGTCCAGCTGGCCAGAGAAGATTTTCTTCGGTCGGCTTGGATGTACTTTGATTCGGGGAACTTGGGCAATTTAGGGAAACTACTACTACTAATCGTATTAAGCTATGTGATGCTTTGATCGGGGGATGCTGGAATCGTACGTAGATGTAACGACGGGTTTCGTAGATTCTATGATCTCGGTCGGGTGATGTTTTAGTTGGGGAAACGGGTTGTTCCGTTCGACGGAGTAAATTCTCCTCGGTCGGCATTGGCCCTTGTTCTAGGGACGAACTGGGAAACCAGGGAAGTCTTTGACGGGGGACTATGCCGACTGAGTTTATACTATAAATTGTAGAGCTCGGAAAGACTCCTTGTCAGTACCTTTCTGGAGTATCTGGGGGCCACGTTGGATAGTAGTAATCTATTATTTAGAATTAAAGTGAGAAGTTATTGTGACCATTCCTAGTGGATATTATTGAACTATTGTGAAAGCTACTGGTGTTGGATTATCATTTGTTTTAATTCTACGTGATTATCACCGTGACTCGGGGTAAGTTGTTGCAAAGCTTAAGCTAGGTGCATTTAGCGCGAGGCCATGTCCTTGTAAATTTAACAGATTCTAAGTACTATTAATGTAATATTAATTTCCTCCCTTCAGACATTCATTGACTCAAATGACAGACGACTGATTTTATTACTCCTATGGTGCTATGAATTTCCCTCTCTAAATATTGTGTTAACCTTTGTCTTTACCTATTAATTATTGATTGAAAGTTATGATCACCTCGTTAATCTGGAGAAGTATTCCCCTAAACTAAGTTTTGTTGCATTGCCAGTACTGTAAGTCTAAGTGGCAGATTATCATTATTCTGGATAAGATGTAGATCTAGTCTTGTAATTTTACATGTATTGACTTGAGTCTCCTAAGTCTACCGTCTATGCAAGACGGACTTGGCGCGCCCCTTCTCCCAACCACAGCCTCTTTGAACTGACGCTCTCATGTGAGAAGTTGGGTGATTGCGTCAGTGCTAGGCGTAGGTCACGCTCTCGGTTTCGCGCCAGGGCGATCTTAGATTCATCTTCCCCTCTCTAGTCTCTAATTGATTATCTGAGACTGGACCAATGGCGAGGTACCACGTGGTACGGTAGGCCATGCCATGGGCGGTCGCAATTATGTAAATGAGATCATACTGATACAGGGGAATAAGTTCGATTGGCCTTGACTGTAGTGTTAGATTTAGAACATGAAATTTAATTATGATTGTTCTGCTAGGTTAAACTTTCACTTAAGGTTAAGATGAAATGATTGAAGATTATCTTATTGATAGCCCGGTATTTTTTTACCTGTACACCCAACTCGCATTGGCATTTAATGTGATGTTTTTCTGTTAGATTTCAATGTGCTGAGTACGAATTTGAAGGTTTTATTCGCCGCAAATAAATAGTTTTTTAAATATATGACTTTTTATTTTGGATTATTTCTTCTTTCTTAACATAAAAGCGTATTGATTTACTCGAGGTAGGTGACTTTTTGCATGTTAATTACTTCCGTCTTTTGCGCATGCGTATTACTTTCTTTTTAATTACTCTTTGCGCATGTGCAACGTCTTACAATTACCCATGCGCATGCGCAATTAAAGGCGCGTCTTTTGTTCATCACGTCTTTTGTCTCATTTCATTGTCATCACTCATTGGCTCAACAGCTGAAGTGTTTTGATCGTGATCGTGATTTTCTTCATGGCTGCTTGTGATAAGTGTTCTTTTGATTATTTTCAAGTTATTGCTGAATTTATAAGATAGTGATACGGAGGTGTTCGAAGCAGCAGAGATGGAGTAAAGGTAAGAGCTGTATTTATTACTCTATTTTGTCTATTTTACTGTGTGCTGTTTCTTGTCTTTTCGGTTCATCTTGACCTGGATTTGATCGTATTATCAAGTGAAGTCGCTTTATGTCGGACTAAACCCCCCCCCCCCCAAATTTCACTTGTTAAAATTCCATAAAATTGCGCCTTTATAGTACTACGTAATCGGGACTACTTTCACTTATAATGCGATCACGGTCAAGATCGACCGGAAAGACAAGAAACAGCACTCTTGTGAGTGTGGGTGTAGAAGTAAAAATTTACCGATTACGCTGTATGTCTAATATTATGTTTTATTTTTTTTTTCTTTCTCAGCGTTGGCTGACTATTAGGCATTTTAACTAGATCTAGATCTAGTATATTAGGCATTTTGTTTGGATATTTCCATTTTGACTATTAGTATTAAGCATTTTTATTAGGTATTTTTATTCTATTTTTACTAAGGCATTTTTATTGGGCATTTTGTTTCGATATTTTCTTTGTTGTTTTTGGATCCTCTTTGGATTTTGTATTTTATTCTTTGAGAATTAGTTTCATTCATTGCTAATTGAGTATTCGTGGAATAAACATATTATAGATGGTTTAACTTCTTCTCTTTTGTGTTTTTTCCTTTTCTCGAGTGTAGCTATTCTGTTCTTGTCAAGTCTCGACACCCACTCATATTAGTTAGGGAACAGTGGCCTTAGTACTCCACTGATACTCAAGGACCCAAGAGTGAACTCTTTAGTATTGCACGGCTGCTAGGCACGCTACCATAACCAATTAGGGCCTGCAATTACTTAGAGTTGGAAGAAGCACTGAGCTTCTATAGATAATTAAACTAGTGGGTCCTATTGTAGTAGTAACTAAGTAAGTTAAGGGAATACCCACCCAGCTAGATCTACGTCTAGTTACATTTATGCACATGACTTAAAAGAGAAATGTAGCTTCAAAAAGTGATAAACATATGTGTACATCCTTAGGTGTTCACTTATTTATTTAACCCTCATTTTGTCTTAAATTCTCTCTTCCTCTATATTTCTGAAATCGTATTTCTATAAGTCATTATTTTTTTACAGCACCTCGTTCCGTCTTACAGCCAAATCCATATTATTTTCTAAGGATATCTCTCTGCTCTCTCTCTCTCTCTCTCTCTCTCTCTCTCTCTGCTCTGTCTCTCTCTCTCGATCCTTTCATCGGTCAGTGTTGTTGGTCCAACGGCGCCTCTCTAAACGATTAACACTAATCATGAATGGTGATGACAGTGCATGGATAGGTTGTAGAGATAGCAGTTGCAAAAATTTGTTTTTCAATAAAATAAACGTGTAGAATTTTAATGCTTAGGGCTGATAAAGGAGAATGATCGTTGTAAAACCAAACAGTATTGCAATTGATAAATGATAAACATTCGTATGTAATTGATTAATAAGTATTGTGGATGAAAATGCTCTGTATCTCTGCCTCTCTTTCTCACACACGCACACCTTCTATTCTTCTTCAATCTCTCTCTCTCTCTCTCTCTCTCTCTCTCTCTCTCTCTCTCTCTCTCTCTCTTTCTTGCGTGTTCTCAGTTAAGAACTTGCAGCAAATCTCTTTTTATCACTTAAAGACTCTCACTCTCTTAACATGAATTTTTTCTTTCTCTTTAACTCTCTCTTCATATTTATTTTGTCTAAAAACTGGGTTTTGTAACTACCATCTCTACAATCTAGTATGTACTTTCATCACAATTCATAATAAACTATGATCAGTGTTAGTCGTATAGAGCCACTGTTGGACCAACACCCCCATCCCGAAGGAAGTAAAAGACTAGAGAGAGAGAGAGAGAGAGAGAGAGAGAGAGAGAGAGAGAGAGAGAGAGAGAGAGAGAGAGAGAGAGAGAGAGAGAGAGAGAGAGAGAGAGAGAGAGAGAGAGAGAGACAGACAGACAGACAGACAGACAGACAGACAGACAGACAGATAGACAGACAGACAGACAGACACAGACAGACAGAAAAAAAGTAAAGAAAATCAACCACAAACCTAGATCTAGCTCGAGACCGACAAATAAGACGAAGGACGTGAAACCATAAGGACAGATCTGATGGAATGGACAGGGATCGAACCTGCACCTCGATACAGTACCCATCGCCTTGCCGAGACAAGGCAAGGCACTTAACCAATTAGACATCCACATACAAAAAAATAAATGCTTCAGGAACAGTGACTTTCATGCTGGCTTGAATAGAAAAAAGAGGGAGAGAGAGGGAGAGAGAGAGAGAGAGAGAGAGAGAGAGAGAGAGAGAGAGAGAGAGAGAGAGAGAGAGAGAGAGAGAGATAGAGAGAGAGAGAGAGAGTGAGAGAGTGAGAGAGAGAGAATTCTAACAAATATTAAGAGAGCGAGAGTCATTTAGGGATATTGAGAGGTTTACTGAAAATTATTGACAGAGAACACACAACAGAGATAGATACAGAGAGAAAGAGACAGAGACATACAGAGAGACAGAGAAAGACAATTCTTACATGTCATAAGATAGCGAGAGTCTTTTAGGGAAAAAAATTCAAACGTACAGAAAATTATCAACAGAGAACACACAAGAGAGAAGAGGGAGAGAGAGAAAGAGAGAGATAGAGAAAGACAGACGGACAGAGAAAGACAGACGGACAGAGAAACAGAGTAGGGACAGATAAAATATGTGAGTGAGAAAGAAAGAGAGACAGAGATACAGTCATGGCATTTGTATTCATAATAGCAATGAATACTTATTAATCATATCACATGCATATCCTTTATCAATTGCAGTACTGTTTGGCTTTACCAGGTTCTTTAACTACTATCTTTGCAACCTAATCATGTACCATCACCACCATTTATAATACACTACGATAGTTGTTTTTCGTTGAAAGTCAATGTTGGACCAACATCAGAACACGATAAAAAGACAAAAAGAGACAGGGAGAGAGAGAGAGAGAGAGAGAGAGAGAGAGAGAGAGAGAGAGAGAGAGAGAGAGAGAGAGAGAGAGAGAGAGAGAGAGAGAGAGAGAGAGAGAGAGAGAGAGAGAGAGAGAGAGAGAGAGAGACAGACAGACAGACAGACAGAGAAGACAATAATAGTTTAGCTGTAACAAACAGGATAGAGAGTTACTTAAAAGGGAATAATGGCATAGAAATGATTACTACGTATTTATTAGAGTATTAGAGACGCTAATCTCGCCTCTCATGTTTCATTTTTCTACCACCGCTTCCCCATTTGAATTAGATCCATATTTATCCTGTTTTTTTAGTTTCTAAAATCACAAATCAGCTCTAACCTCTAATACCAAACACGCGCTCCAGCTTTATCTTAACCTCATATCAGTAAGGACACGGCCTCTGCTATCATCATACCGAGCCATTGCGCTGAAACTTGAAGCATTCTGCCCTCTCTCTCTCTCTCTCTCTCTCTCTCTCTCTCTCTCTCTCTCTCTCTCTCTTTCTCTCTTTCTCTCTCTCTTAAATCTTCCCTATCTCTCTCTCTCTCCTTATTCTCTCTTTCTCTCTCTCTCTCTCTCTCTTTCTTTCTCACTTTCTCTCCCTCTTGTTTTGTTTTTTGTTTCACAGTTATAAAGTTGTGTGCCTGGAGTTATTTTTTTTAAACAAGAGAGAAAGGTCATCTTTTTCAAACGCATTATTTAACAAGCCTTGGCATTTGACCTTTCAACTTTGAACCGAGATAAATAATCTTATCGTGTTTAGTAAATTTTCCACCAGTTTTCTTAGATGCATGATTGTTTTATCTTTGTTCGAAACTTACGCTCTGACTATGCATTTTATCACGCACAAATTTTTGCAGATAAAAATTATCATGCATTTTTTTAACCTACTGGTAGTTGCCTTTTTTCAATTCCCAGTCCTCAGATACCAAACGTCTAAATTTGGTGGACAGTCCCACTTGCTTTGCTAATTTGCCATGAACTTGGAATTCGTTTTCTTTACTGCTACACAAGTATTGAGGTAGAAAAAGTATACCATCACTCACACAGCTAGCCGTGTAATTTTTAAAAATCTTTTTAAAGATCTTTTTAAAACGATTATTCTCAAGCATTGAATTCCTTTCAAAGTTTTCAAAACTTCAGAGTCTTGTAGGTATGTATAGCTATGCAATTATATAAAGTTCTAATTATGATGATGAATGTTTATACTTAGCTCTAAACAGAAGAGAACTTTACAAAATTAGTTGATGTTTGTTTTTCTCGAGAGAACTAAGACGAGGAACTATAAAGTTAAATTTCGTTTAAACATGTTTTACTCAGCAATGAATATTCTTGCGGTCATTTTTTTTAACAAACTAAAAGTAGACCTCATTGTCATATATGGTTTTTATCTTTAAAAAGTGCACGGTAAATTACTCATTATTCTAAAAATTGTGAATTTGTGGAGGTTAATTTTGTGACTATATTACAACTTCAATTCTCCGTGGCTGAAATACTCAAGCAGACTAATGACATAATTTTTTTAAATAGATCCAGATTCCCTCGAGATGTTCTCAGGACGCATAAAACAATAAGGCCTTATAATTTACGTGTTAAGGAGGAATAATAGATCAGACAAGACAAGGAAAACTTCTGCAGGACTTCCTAAACACAGTATAATATTTATATGTGTGTATATATATTTATACATGTATATATGTATATAAATATATAAATATATAAAAAAAAATTTAGAAAGATGGTTATATCATAAATACACATTTATAATTTATAAAGAAACATTCTAGTGATGAGTTATTTTATACTTGTAAGTTATAAAAAGGGGATCATGAACGGGGGATATTCCTTAAGAATTGCATGTGGGCATAAGAATTTTATGCACAATCATATTTACTTGAGTTAGATCACGTTTCCATTGTAGAATAAATAAGTTAAGATATTTCTATAAACTAGTTCTTATGTATTGAACGTTGCCACAAGGTTGTGACCAAGTTTTGCTAATTATTTGAAGAAGCCTAATCTCTATTGTTCTCAGAAAATAAAAGTTTCCCTTTGTCTGTATCTAAGATGAATCAATCTGTTCCATTTTGTTCCCACATCGTAGAAAACCAGCAGTAACATTACACTTTTATTTATTGTTTCGCCACAACTTCCATCATCAGGAAAGCTGGTACGGTCTCGCTACCAACTGACAGTTGTTTACTTCCTATTTGTGTTGCTTTTATCTCTAGGTCAAGAGGACACTTATCAATAATGCTTTTTATTGGATCCTGTCCTTGAAGTGGATTTTACTTCCTTATTTTCATTATCATTCCAACCACTATGCATAGCAGCTTCATGGCCTAAATGCATGAAAACCTTTATATTATTAGCGCATTAAAACCATCATTGTTATTTTTTTCATCATTTTGATCATTATGAGCATCATCATAATAATCATCTGATTTAGACTTTGAGTACAACTTTTTTTCTCCCAATTGAGCGATGCAAGCTGAGATTATAAATTTACTATCAGTTATTCATTTAATACTGCACTGTAATTTTAATACCATTTATAATAAAACTTTACAAACATTAAGAAAAAGCTTCTATTAGAATCAGATAAACCCGCAGTGTATATTATTTAGAAATACTTCAGCATATGTTAGGTCTATTTTTTGTCTATTTATGTACACCTGTATTAAAGATATATAGCCTTTTTTTACTTCTTTGAATGCAAAACTTTTCCCATTATTTATCTCTTTTAGGAGGTCTATGTATGTTCACTGCCTCTCTACAGTTCCCCTTAACCTCCAGGGTGTTGTTTTGATTCACCAGAAATCTGCCCGGCGTTTCCCCACAGAACTTCAGCAGCTGGAATTCTTCATTCTCTCCCACTGATTTCTCTACCTTACTTAAGTCTTCGTGGACCGATATATCCTGACGCCTTAACTTCTTGTCTTCCAACGCACGGTAAAATTTCATGTTAAGTTTATCGCAATTTTTTCCAATAAAGCACAATGGAACATTGTTGGAAATAAAATTAATCTAGCAAGGAAATTTCGCTCGTTCATTAAATTGGTTTTGGAAGAAAAGCATACGAATTTAAATCATTAGTTTAAAACTCAATCTTACACATTTTTCATTTCAATCGTTAATTTTGAGCGCAGGTTTTTCCTGTAACCGTTATTTCCTTGGGAAAAATGTTGATCGTTTTTTTATAATCTGTGTTCACAATGAAAGAGATATCACTTTCATTACTATCCTTTCTTCTTAAGCGCGTTTTGCTAATTGCTCACTTTCTTATGCGGTGCCGCAGATCTTCATTCGATATCATTATTCATCTTTTACAAGACTCTCACGGTCTTAAAAATTCAATTGATTTCCTCATTTTAAAAAGAAGTTTAAAATGCTAAAACGTTAGGTTCGTAATGATGATAAGTCGTTCACATTACATGCACAAAATATCATTTAAACTATGATACGGCATAAACTATAATACCACAGAAGAAGAAGAAGTAGTAGTAGTAGTAGTAGTAGTAGTAGTAGTAGTGCCCACAGTAGTAGTAGTAGCAGCAGTAGTAGTAGTAGTAGTAGTAGTAGTAGTAGTAGTAGTAGTAGTAGTAGTAGTAGTAGTAGCAGTAGTAGTAATAAGTAGCAGTAGTTGCAGTAGTAGTAGTAGTAGTAGTAGTAGTAGTAGTAGTAGTAGTAGTAGTAGTAGTAGTAGTAGTAGTAGTAGTAGTAGTAGCAGTAGTAATAGCAGTAGTAGTAGTAATAGTATTAGTAGTAGTAGTAGTAGTACTAGTAGTAGTAGTAGTAGTAGTAGTAGTAGTAGTAGTAGTAGTAGTAGTAGTAGTAGTAATAGTAGCAGTAGTTGCAGTAGTTGTAGTAGCAGTAGTAGTAGTAGTAGTAGTAGTAGTAGTAGTAGTAGCAGCAGCAGCAGCAGTAGTAGTAGTAGTAGTAGTAGTAGTAGTAGTACTAGTAGTAGTATTAGAAGTAGTAGCAGTAGAATTAGTCGCAGTAGCTGTAGCAATTGTAGTAGTAAGAAGTAGTAGTAGTAGTAGTAGTAGTAGTAATAGTAGTAGTAGTAGTAGTAGTAGTAGTAGTAGTAGCAGTAGTAATAGTAGTAGTAGTTTTACCATTTACTTCTAGAGGAGGCAAATCACTAAGTTAATATAAGTAAGAATTATAAGAGCTAAAATTTGAGGTAGTGCTCAGCAGTGGATAGGGTAAAGTTTTTAAAGTGAGAATGACTGAAATTGGTTGAATTGGTGGGATAAGAATCCATCAGTTTATGGATGCTTCGGCAGCTATCGCCTTTGCCACTCAATTAGAAAATAGCTTTTACCAATACGCCACTACGCTCGCTAAAAGAGAGTTTCATGGCGAAGGTATTTACTAAGCCTCCCTGAGTGACTTTCAATCTTGATTGGGAAAGCCCAAAATCGCATCATAGACAACTATTGAATCCGGCAGCACCACATTAAGTTTTTGCCAACGGACGCACAAACATTCAGGACGAACGATAACAGTATGCATGCCTCAAATATATAGTAGTTTCAAATTTAGATTCGGTAGAGGACAACAACAACAACAACAACAACAATAATAATAATAATAATAATAATAATAATAATAATAATAATAATAATAATAATAATAATAATAATAATAATAATAATAATAATAATAAAAATTGTTGAAACAATTGTGGATTAGTTGTAACTTGATGATTGTTTCTGATTTTGCCGATCTGACGTCAGCTAATGCAGTGGTAACACGAGATGGATCTCGTTTTTTCTCTATTCAAACTTTATCCAGTAAAAGTCAAAGACATTTAAAACGACCATGATAATAAATACTTTATTTTAAAAGTTGGTTTACATCACAAAACCCATAATGTAAATACTCGACTTATTGATAGGATTAATGGAAACGCATATGTTATCATTCACTTCATGACGTAATATCGATGGAATAAGAAACAATCATCAAGTTACAGGCAGGTAGGCCTCAATAATCATTATTCCAGCAATTTTACCTCACTGGCGACAGTAACTTCTTGATAACAACTATGACCGAATCACATTTTCAAAATTATTATTTGAAGATTAAACACAATAGAGCGTAACAATCATAGATAGTCCGCTAGATGTGTATTTAAAGATACAACTTGTCCTGAAGCAGTTTTATTATCCATGAAACTGTACCCGTATTCTGTCTCGTTGTCATTGTACAGAGTTTGACATAAAGTACAAGGTAAACTGTAGCTTACCTGTATATGTCTGGATATATGCAACAAATCAATGAAAGGAGTAAAAATAATAGGTTTGCTAGGATTAGTACAATACTATCGCAAATTTGCTAGTCACATTACACTTAAAAAAAAAAACAACTTATGACAGATGCTGCTTTGATGATAGCCAGCAGCGCGCAGAAGCTAACGGCATGCTTGCTTTCAATGCCCAAAAAATGTTAGCGGCTCGAGTGCTTTGAGGAGTGTAGAATGTCATATCAATACCTGCCATTTTTATCCATCGTTGGTACCCTCTATAGAAAATCCCTGTTTCTGCAGTCTCTTCCCGACACCATGATTATGAAGAACCCTCAGTTTCTTGTAAAGAGGGTGACAACGAACCAATTCTTTATAAATGTTTTCTATGGTGGCTACGTTATCCTTAAAGACTTGACCATAAATGTGTGTCACAATTATAGTTTAAAAATGAACCTGGACATAATTTCTAGCTCGTGAATGTGGATGCTGTTTACTTCTGTAATCTAATCAGAAATCAAGTAGCAACTTGTGGCTGTAAATTTGTTTCCAAACTAGCTGCAATTTTCCTTTATATTCTATATGGGACTCCGATTTCTTCCTATTAGGCTGGCTGAAAGCAATATTAGTGTTGTGTTTCCATAATTCTCTTTCTTCCTTGCCTTTATGGATATTGCCATGTTTCGTTCCTGGTCAGTTCCGGTAATTTAATAAGCAATAGCTTTGATCGTCCTATAAATTTCTGGAACTATTGGGACCCGTAGTGAACTGGCGGAAAACTGTCTATAACTATGCATAAAGACGTGCTGTGGATTTCTCACAGTTGGAGTGTGATAGCTCTGAGAAATTCAATTACACATCTTTACAAAATCCTGTTGAGTCTCTTGGCTTCTCAGCCAGTCTCACCATCAAAGTGCTTCAGACTGATAATGAATTCCTAATATGTAATCTGTTGAGTAGGCGTGAGAACTAACTGCCAAGGATGCAGTACAAAGCCAAGTCTATCAAATATTGAAATTGTGGCTGCTATAGCTATCAAAGCAAGCATTTTTAACATTTTCAGCTTACATTTATTTTAATAATTTGGTTGGCCTTTTTGATTCTTTGTTTAGCTATTAACATTGTTGACTTTGAACAATTGGGTATTGTTATGTTTAGTCATAGATCTATACCAAGTCC
>JAWDGP010003062.1:32500-37826 GCA_033675545.1 Elysia crispata | reverse complement strand
TTCGATGAAATTGGAGTAAATTTTATTCTAGCAGGCAAAATCTTATTCAGACCATAATGCACGGTTTAATATCATAAGTTTGGTGTCTTTGCAAAGTAAGACGTGTGGAAATAAAGTGCTTTATTTCTTTTTCCCAGAATGCTCTCTTGAAAAAGAGCGGTGCTATGAAGATATGCTACTTCAATCAATCAGACAGCGGCGTAAGTTGGTGCAAGTAGGTTGATCATTGTTCAACTGAATCTTTGATATGGCTTTTGTTTAAAAATAAAAGTTTGAACGAATTTTAATTACTATGGTTTTTGGAGGGCTATGCTTGCAACCAATATTTAGAAATAAAATGAAGAAAACCTAATGCAAAAAGAGACATGATGATTATGGTAATGAGGATGAGAAGGATGATTATAAAGCCTTTACGATAATGAGGATGCTCTTCATATGATGTTCGTTATCGTGTAAAATAGGTTGTACTCTCATCATAAGAAAACAATTTAAAGTATAGTTTAAATCTAGAGAAGGGTAAGAAAACATTTTAACTTTTCCCAATCTCTGATCAAAAGTAGTTTTCAACAGTAAGTGAATCTGATAATTAATATACTATGGTGCTTCTCCGCAGCTCTAATCCTTCCTTATTATAAGTGCTTAGAAGTGTCGAGTTGCCCTGACGAACAGAAGGAACGAGATGCAGCATATCAGATGAGATTCGATTGTGGTAGGAAAACTAAATTGTACAAAATATTAATAACGGCGTTTCAAAGAAACTCCTTAAAGTGCCATATGGCTTCAGACTTAGAGAACATTGTCCATGCAGATCACAGCAGTATTAGGGTCAGTGGTTTCCTCTTGGGCTGAATATAATCCGTTGCTTGTCCCTGTCACAAAAATATAAATTTTAAAGAAATTGCCTTGCCTATTCTGTATGAAAAAAATCTTGAAGGATCAGTTCTGAAAATCAATCATGGAAAAATAGTTTTTAAAAATTCATATTTTTGGTTTCCTTTTTTTACGAATCCCAAACAATTATTTTTTTATGTATAAGTTATTTTACTATCCTTCATCACACGCTGAAAAAGTTAAATGTATAATATCTTTAGCGTCTGATAGAACGCAGATAATCCTGACAATGAGGCCTAATTTTAATAGACCTTCAAAAGTTAGTGGAGATATTGTTCACAGAGTAATAAAAAATTCTTGACAAATTTAAAAACAATAAGAATTTGAATTTGGCCCCAATCAAATACATTGGATATAAAAAATTGTTGTAGAATATATCTCATGCCTAACAACTAAGGAAATTGTCATCATCATATGTTTTAAGTCTATTTTTAATGTCAGACAAAGATGGCATATGTGAAAGTTATATTATAATATGAAAAAAGACTCTTATTCCTTTTAAGAAGACATGTCTGTTGGTGACAAAATTTTGTCCACAAAACTTGCAATCCTTATGTTCTTATTATGATGCTAATATTAGAAGAAGAAGATGAAGAAGAAGAAGAAGAAGAAGAAGAAGAAGAAGAAGAAGAAGAAGAAGAAGAAGAAGAAGAAGAAGAAGAAGAAGAAGAAGAAGAAGAAGAAGAAGATAAAAGAAGAGAAAGCAGAAGAAGAACATGAAAAAGAACAAGAACAAGAACAAGAAGTTTAAGTAGGAGAAGAAGAAGAAGCAGAAGAAGAAAAATGAAATTCAGAACAGAAGAGTATTAATCAAGTTTGATTTTAGAATGGCTCAAATCGTTAATCCGTCAAAGCGGTAAGTTGAGACGAAATGATTGCTTTTTCTCTATTGATCTTAATTTGATTATTCAGCATTTAGTCTCATCTCTTCTTACATTTTGGTATGAAGATTAAGGTTTCTGTGTTATCAATTCTTCCTCTAATTCTTCCTCTAATTCTCTCTCTCTCTCTCTCTCTCTCTCTCTCTCTCTCTCTCTCTCTCTCTCTCGCTCTATCTCTCTCTTTCCTTCTCTCTCTCTCTTTCTCTCTTTCTTTCTTTATCTGTCTGTTTTGTTTTTTTTCACTCACTCTCTCCTATTTTCTCTCTTTCTTTTTTCTCTCTTTTCCTCTCATTTTCTCTTTTTTTTCTATACATCTCTTTACTTACTTTCTCATGTTAAAATTTATACCCGTAAATGTTCTATTTCTATGCAATTTTTTCCATCGATTTACTTGGTTACCTCCCTTATTTTTTGTTTATGTTTTTTCTTCTCTCTACAACTGCCTCTTAGTCTTCTTTTTCCTCTCTTCTTCTTAATTTCTCTCAGTCTTTCACCCTCTTCTTCGTACACAACTAAATATATATTTTTTTAAATTTTCTTTAATTACCTATTACTCCTTAAGATATGAAACTTAGACTGATGATGCAACGGCACCATGATAAGATTTTCAAAACATTTCGAATGAAGGCAAACTAGACCAATGCTTGCATTCGAAACATTGATAAGGCAGAAAAACAATTTCTCTTTATAGTATGTTTTTGTGTTTTAGTTTTTATTGGCAATGTTCTATATACTTACACAGCCATGAAACCTTAAAAGTTTCAGAACAGTTAGTATAATAAATTTTCCAAATATTTTAGCATTCATTTAAAACTGTGAGAGCATTATATTTTTCCATTTTTATTATTTCGCCTATTTCTTTGACACATATCTAAAATTTTAGAATCCTTATTTGATCCAACCCATGGGGTTTTTTCATGTGAAGCAATGGCGCTGGATTGAACTGAAAAATAAATGTATCCAGAATTCAATTTGAATGTACATAAGTTGTGTAAATAATTGTGATCTTCATAAAGGATTATATTATTTGACATGTTACTAAAGAGTACTGTCATGTCAAAAGAAAGTGCAGGTTGAAATTACCGAGAAAAACAAAAAGATTATAAAAAATGAGCAAATAGGGAATAGATATTGTTTATCAATAAAACATGCCAAACTTTTTTTTAATAATCTTATGCTAAAGAAAAAGTTCATGACTTTGAATTAGGAAACACAACTCTTTGTGAGAGAAATAGGTCACTCCATTATAAAAAATGTGATTCTTAAATTAACACAATTGCTCGAGCAATGACGCTTTAAAATCTAGTTTTTATATCTTCTGTATCAACAAAACATGCCAAACATTTTTCTTGTTAATCCTACGTTAAACAAAATTCATATCTTTTAATTAGGTAACACAATTCTTTGTGAGAGATGCACGTCACACTGTTTTAAAAAAAAGGAGTATCTAACATTAACGCAAATGCTCGAGCAATAATGCTTATTTGTATGGGCATGTTAAATCTCATTCAGACTATAAATGCGCGGTTTAATGTCTTTGCAACTAGTGAGGCGTGTGGTAGTAGACTGTTTTACTTCTTTTACTCAGATTGCCGTGTTAAAAAGGAGCGGTGCAGAAAAGCACATGATGAACAAATTAAAAGTGGCGTACATGAGTGCAAGTAAGTTGATCTTTGTTCGACTGAATCTTTAATATAAAAAGTAACATTACACGGGCTAGTCATGCATGCCAGCAATACTTTAAAAAAGTAAGGCTCTGCAATAATGTCTATAGAGATTATGATGTAAATAAAGTTTAAAACAAAAATCAGAAATGACACTTTTGATTATGATGCACATGATAATCATAATTATAAATTTTTTTACGATGATGAGGTTGCTTGTGATTATGGTGTGCGTGATAGCGTCAAACACGTTGTTCTTTAATCAAAATAAAGGTTCAGAGCGTAATTAATCGTAAAAAAAAAATAAATAAAGTTTCACTGTAAGTCAATAATTAGCTTTACAATAAGAGAATCTTGTATTTATTATTCTATCTGTTTTCACAGCGCAATCCGAGATCATTATGCGTGTTTAAATTTATGGCCTTGCTGGGAATTTTTCAGGGAACGAATTTCCGACGAAAGAAAATTAAACCAATGCGGTAGGAAACCAAAAATGTACAAATATTTAATATTGTCTTCCAAAGAAATCACTATACACGTCACATAGGTAGGTCCAGACTTAGTGAACATTGTCCACAGAGATGACAACGACTTTGTGATCAGTCGTTTCTTCTTGGGCTGAAAATTTTTAATCCGTTCCTTTTCTGATGTTTACAAAGCCGTAAGGTAATCGCTATGAAGAAATTGCTGACACTTATCAAGAATGAAGTAACTTGGAGGTTGAGCTTTGAACAACATTTGTCTTAAACTGTTTCAAAATATTAATATTTGTAAAACAAATTGCTGACACTTATCAAGAATGAAGTAACTTGGAGGTTGAGCTTTGAACAACATTTGTCTTAAACTGTTTCAAAATATTAATATTTGTAAAACAAAATACTAGTAAAGTATCACGAGCTATATTTTTTTAACTTCAAATATTAAAACCCCAAAACGTTTTTTACGTCTATGTAATTTGTGAGGCGTGTGGAAATAGAATGCTTTATTTCTTTGTTACCAGAATGCTTTATTGAAAAAGACCGGTGCTCTGAAATACGTTTGATATACAAAGTTTGATGTCTTTGCAAAGTAAAGCGTATGGAAATAAAGTGCTTTATTTCTTTCTACCAGAATGTTTTTTTGAAAAAGAACGGTGCTATAAAATACGTCATCAACAATTAACCAGCGGCGTAAGTGAGTGCAAGTAAGTTGAGTATTGTTCAACTGAATCAAGAAATGCCCTTAGTTGAAAAAACATATTTTTGTACGAATATTACTTACTATGGAATCGGGATAGTAACGCATGCAACCAATATTTAAAAATAAAATGAGGAAAACCTAAAGCAAAAAGAGAAATGATGATTATGGTAATGAGGATGAGACGGATGATTATAAAGGCTTTATGATAATGAGGATGCTCTCGATATGATGTTTGTTATCGAGTAAAATACATTGTACTCTCATCATAAGAAAATAATTACAAGCATATTTAAACGAGAAGGAATAACGTTTTCATTAAACTTATCAAGTACTTTCAAAGTAAGTGAATCCGATAATTAATATACTATCGGTTTCCGCAGTGCAAGCCTAGCTTTTTATAACTGCTTAGAAGTGTCGAGTTGCCCTGAAGAACAGAAGGAACGAGATGCGGCAGATCAGAACAGACTTGATTGTGGTAGGAAAACTAAATTGTACAAATATTAATAACGGCGTTTCAAAGAAACCCCTTAAAGTGCCATATAGCTTCAGATTTTGTGAACATTGTCCATGCAGATGGCAGCAGCATTGGGGTCAGTGGTTTCCTCTTGGGCTAAATATAATCCGTTGCTTGTCCCTGTCACAAAAATATAAACTTTAAAGAAATTGATGGGGCCTATCAAGTATGAAAAAATCTTGAACAGTTGTGAAAAT
>JAWDGP010003062.1:0-22500 GCA_033675545.1 Elysia crispata | reverse complement strand
TACTATGTTTCCGCAGTCTAATCCTGCCTTATTATAAGTGCTTAGAAGTGTCGAGTTGCCCTGACGAAGAGAAGGAACGAGATGCAGCATATCAGATGAGATTCGATTGTGGTAGGAAAACTAAATTGTACAAAATATTAATAACGGCGTTTCAAAGAAACTCCTTAAAGTGTCATATAGCTTCAGACTTAGTGAACATTGTCCATGCAGATGACAGCAGCATTGGCGTCAGTGGTTTCCTCTTGGGCTGAATATAATCCGTAGCTTGTCCCTGTCACAAAAATATAAATTTTGAAGAAATTGATGGGGCCTATCAAGTATGAAAAAATCTTGAAGGATCAGTTGTAAAAATCAATTATGGAAAAAAAAAATTTTTTTTAATTCATTTTTTGGTTTCCTTTTTTTACGAATCTCAAACAATTATTCTTTTATGTATAAGTTATTTTACTATCATTCATCACACGCTGAAAATGTTAAATTTATAATATCTTTAGCGTCTGATAGAACGCAAGTAATCCTGGCAATGAGACTTAATTTTGATAGACCTTCAAAAGTTAATGGAGATACTGTTTACGCAAAATAAGAAATTCTTGAAAAAATTAAAAACAATAAGAATTTGGATTTGGCCCCAATCAAATACATTGGATATAAACAATTGTAGTAGAATAAATCTGTTGCCTAGAAACTAAGGAAATTGTCATCATCATATGTTTTAAGTCTATTTTTAATGTCAGACAAACATGGCATATTGAGAAAATAATATGAAAAAAGACACATTCTTTTTAATAATACATGTCTGTTTGTGACAAAATTTTGTCCACAAAACTTGCAATCCTTATGTTCTTATTATAATGCAAATATTAGAAGAAGAAAAAGAAGAAGAAGAAGAAGAAGAAGAAGAAGAAGAAGAAGAAGAAGAAGAAGAAGAAGAAGAAGAAGAAGAAGAAGAAGAAGAAGAAGAAGAAGAAGAAGAAGAAGAAGAAGAAGAAGAAGAAGAAAAGAAGAGGAAGCAGATCAAGAACATGAACAAGAAGAAGAACAAGAAGAAGAAGTTTAAGTAGGAGAAGAAGAAGAAGAAGCAGAAGAAGAAAAATGAAATTCAGAACAGAAGAGTATTAATCAAGTTTGATTTTAGTATGGCTCAAATCGTTAATCCGTGAAAACGGTAAGTTGAGACGAACTGATTGCTTTTCCTCTATTGATCTTAATTTGATTATTCAGCATTTAGTCTCATCTCTCCTTACATTTTGGTATGGAGATTAAAGTTTTGCTCGTTCCTGTGTTATCAATTCTTCCTCTAATTCTCTCTCGCTCTATCTCTCTCTCTTTCCTTCTCTCTATCTCTCTGTCTCTCTTTCTTTCTTTATCTACCTGAGGTTTTTTTTTCTCACTTATTCTCTCCCATTTTACTCCTCTTTCTTTTTCTCTCCCTTTTCCGCTCGTTTTCTCTCTTTTTTTTATACATCTTTTTACTTACTTTCTCATGTTAAAATTTATACACATAAATGTTCTATTTCTATGCAATTTTTTCCATCGATTTACTTGGTTACCTCCCTTATTTTTTGTATCTGTTTTTCCTTCTTCTATCTGCAACTGCCTCTTAGTCTTCTTTTTTTCTCTCTTCTTCTTCATTTCTCTCAGATTTTCAACCTCTTCTTCGTACACGTCTAAATATATATTTTTTTTAATTTTCTTTAATTACCTATTACTCCTTAAGATATGAAACTTAGACTGATGATGCAACGGCACCATGATAAGATTTTCAAAACATTTCGATTGAAGGCAAACTAGACCAATGCTTGCATTCGAAACATTGATAAGGCAGAAAAACAATTTCTCTTTATAGTATGTTTTTGGTTTTTTAGTTTTTATTGGCAATGTTCTATATACTTACTCAGCCATGAAACCTTAAAAGTTTCAGAACAGTTAGTATAATAAATTTTCCAAATATTTTAGCATGTATTTTAGCATTCATTTAAAACTGTGAGAGCATTATATTTTTCCATTTTTATTATTTCGTCTATTTCTTTGACATATATCTAAAATTTTAGAATCCTTATTTGATCCAACCCATGGGGTTTGTTCATGTGAAGTAATGGAGCTGGATTGAACAGAAAAAAAATGTATTTAGATTTAAGTTTAAATGTACATATATTGTGTAAATAATTGTGATCTTCATAAAGGATTATATTATTTGACATGTTACTAAAGAGTACTGTCATGTCAAAAAAAAGTGCAGGTTGAAATTATTGAGAAAAACAAAAAGATCATTAAAAATGAGCAAATAGGGAAAAGATATTGTATATCAACAGAACATGCCAAACTTTTTCTAAATAATCTTATGCTAAAAAAAGTTCATGACTTTGAATTAGGAAACACAACTCTTTGTGAGAGAAATAGGTCACTCCATTCTAAAAAATGTGATTCTTAAATTAAAACACAATTACTGGAGCAATGACGCTTTAAAAATCTAGTTTTTATATCTTCTGTATCAACAAAACATGCCAAACATTTTTCTCATTAATCCTACGTTAAACAAAATTCATGTCTTTTAATTAGGTAACACAATTCTTTGTGAAAGATGCACGTCACACTGTTTTAAAAAAAGGAGTATCTAACATTAACGCAAATGCTCGAGCAATAATGCTTATTTGTATGGGCATGTTAAATCTCATTCAGACTATAAATGCGCGGTTTAATGTCTTTGCAACTAGTGAGGCGTGTGGTAGTAGACTGTTTTACTTCTTTTACTCAGATTGCCGTGTTAAAAAGGAGCGGTGCAGAAAAGCACATGATGAACAAATTAAAAGTGGCGTACATGCGTGCAAGTAAGTTGATCTTTGTTCGACTGAATCTTTAATATAAAAAAATAACATTACACGGGCTAGTCATGCATGCCAGAAATATTTTAAAAAAGTAAGGCTCTGCAATAATGTCTATAGAGATTATGATGTAAATAAAGTTTAAAACAAAAAATAGAAATGACACTTTTGATTATGATGCACATGATAATCATAATTATAATTTTTTTTTTACGATGATGAGGTTGCTTGTGATTATGGTGTGCGTGATAGCGTCAAACACGTTGTTCTTTAATCAAAATAAAGGTTCAGAGCGTAATTAATCGTAAAAAAAAATAAATAAAGTTTCACTGTAAGTTATTAATTAGCTTTACAATAAGAGAATCTTGTATTTATTATTCTATCTGTTTTCACAGCGCAATCCGAGATCATTATGCGTGTTTAAATTTATGGCCTTGCTGGGAATTTTTCAGGGATCGAATTTCCGACGAAAGAAAATTAAACCAATGCGGTAGGAAACCAAAAATGTACAAATATTTAATATTGTCTTCCAAAGAAATCACTATACACGTCACATAGGTAGGTCCACACTTAGTGAACATTGTCCACAGAGATGAAAAAGACTTTGTGATCAGTCGTTTCTTCTTGGGTAAGGTAATCGCTATGAAGAAATTACTGATACTTATCAAGAATGAAGTAACTTGGAGGTTGAGCTTTAAACAACATTTGTCTAAAACTGTTTCAAAATATTAATATTTATAAAACAAAATACTAGGTAAGTATCACGAGCTAAATTTTTTTAACTTCAAATATTAGAACCTCAAAAATTTATTTACGTCTATGTAATTTGTGAGGCGAGTGGAAATAGAATGCTTTTTTTTTACCAGAATGCTTTCTTGAAAAGACCTGTGCTATGAAATACGTTTGATATCATAAGTTTGATGTCTTTGCAAAGTAAAGCGTATGGAAATAAAGTGCTTTATTCCCTTCTACCAGAATGTTTTTTTGCAAAAGAACGGTGCTATAAAATACGTGCTGAACAATTAGCCAGCGGCGTAACTGGGTGCAAGTAAGTTGATTATTGTTCAATTGAATCTTTGATATGCCTTTTGTTTGAGAAAAGATAACTTTGAGAGAATATTATTTACTATGGTATCGGGATAGTAACGCATGCAACCAATATGCGATAAGAAAATCTCAAGCAAAAAGAGAAATGATGATTGTGGTAATGTGGATGAGAAGGATGATTATAAAGCCTTTATGTTAATGAGCATGCTCTTCATATGATGTGCGTTATCGAGTAAAATACGTTGTATTCTCATCATAAGAAAGCAATTTAAAGCATATGGAAACGATAAGGAATAACGTTTTCATCCAACTTATCAAGTAGTTTCACACACATTAAGTGAATCTGATAATCAATATACTATCTGTTCCGCAGTGCAAGCCTACATTATTATAACTGCTTAGAAGTGTCGAGTTGCCCTGACGAACAGAAGGAACGAGATGCGGCAGATCAGAACAGACTTGATTGTGGTAGGAAAACTCAATTGTACAAATATTAATAAAGAGGTTTCAAAGAAACCACAAGTGCCATATAGCTTCAGATCAGACTTTGTGAACATTGTCCATGCAGATGACAGCAGCATCGGGGGCAGTGGTTTCTTCTTGGGCTGAATATAATCCGTTGCTTGTCCCTGTCACAAAAATATAAATTTTGAACAAATTGATGGGGCCTATCAAGTTTGAAAAAAATTTGAACAGTTGTGAAAATCAATTATGAAAAAATGTTTTTTTTTAAATTCATATATTTCATTTTTTTCCCGTATCCTGAACAATTTTTTTATCTTTAAATTATTTTACTATGTTAAATTTATAATATTTTTAGTTTCTGATCGAACTCACGTAATCCTGACATTGAGGCTTATTTTTTAAAGACCTTCAAAAGTTAGTGGAGATATCGTTCACGGAGTCATAAGAATTTCTTTATAAAGAAAAAATAAAAAGAATTTCAATTTGACTGAATTAAAGTACATTAGATACAAACAAATTGTGTAGTAAAAATCTCTTGCCTATAAACAAAGAAATTTGTAATCATCATGTGTTTTAAGTCTATTTTTGATCTCAGACAATCATGGCATCTTGAAAAAGTTATATTATGATTATGAAAACAGATGTCTAAATAGGATACATTTTTCACCAGTTTTATATATATATATATATATATATATATATATATATAGAAATTGAGCGAAATGTAAACAGGATTCCTTGAAACATGTAATGTAGATCTAGATAAAGTTTGAAAATGTCTTTAAGGTACCTCAGTGTCATGCTAGGGATAGGATTTTTCATTTCTGGTCTCTCTGCCGAGTTTTCTTATCCGTTGTCGTAAATAGAAAAAGCCATTCTCTCTTTAAGTGGCAAAGCGACGGTTGTACATGCAACAAACTAATAGAATCCAACGAAGGGCAGGAACTTTTTCGACCATTTACTAAACTACTACTACTATTACCACCACTGTTACTATTACTATTTCTGCTGCTGCTACTACTACTACTACTACTACTACTACTACTACTACTACTACTACTACTACTACTACTACTACTACTACTACTACTACTACTACTACTTCTACTACTACTACTACTACTACTACTACTACTACTACTACTACTACTACTACTACTACTACCACTACTACGACTACAACTACTAGTACTACTACTACTACTACTGCTGCTGCTGCTGCTGCTGCTCCTCGTACTACTACTACTACTACTACTACTACTACTTCTACTACTACAACGACTCTGCTACTATTACTACTATACTACTTCTATCATTACTATCGTTACCACAACTACTTTTTTACGGACTTTTTTTTACTTATAATGCCCCGAAAATTAAGACTTTTTTTGTAACTACGCCTTGTTAAGACTATTTTTATACCAATAAAGACCAAAGTACCAATTCATATATTTCAAATGTTATCATGACAACAAATTAAAAAACATTTCATGCAGTATAGAAATACTTTTTCCAGTTTTTAATGAAATATTTTTATTTCCTGCCTGATATCACATATCTTCTAGATTTAAATACGATTTTATGCACGAAGTCGCAGGAGTTTTTTTTACAAATTAATTTTTTTTTAATGAAAATTAAAAATTGCTTTAATTTAAATCACTCGGTTAGACCTTTTCTTCTATCATAAATTTCTAGGCTACACAAACTTGAAATTGTTAACATCCTGTCTTTCATATGTTTTCCTCGTAGAACACGTTCATAGTATCTTGATAGGGCTTATTTTATATGACAAGAAGTACGTCCAGATAAGTTGGTTTTGTTTGTTTTCTTTGTTGTCGTTTTTTTTTTTTTTTTTTTTTTGTTGGGTTTTGTTTTGTTTTTGTTTTTTGTTTTGCATTTTTTACTTCACACAAAAAAAAAAAAAAAACGTAAAATACACGTTTAAAAGATCTAGTAAATATCACGAATGAAGGGTCTATGTGAACCCTCCAAGACGAAAAGTAACTAATATTCCTTTTGTCATTAAAGAAACGCGAGGTTCAGATAACAAGTTCAATTTTTTTTTTTTTTTTTTTTTGTAAGTCAGGCTACATAGAGACTCCAGGCGACTAATGAAATGACCTGTGACCATAAAAGCTATACTAGGAATCGAATGAAGCAAGAAGTTGGTCCTGAGTTAGATCTAAGTTTGTAAAAGCTTCCTTTAGACCCTATCCTCTCAAAATCTCTATCCATTCCGAGCATCTCAAAATTTTAAGGTAATGGTTTATCAATCTAGCTTCATTTTTTGTTTGATGATAAAACTTAATTATTACTAACTTGCAAAGTGTGACAGTACAAAAACTATTTTTTTTTTTGCAAGATTTCTAATCACCTCGAAAAAGAAGATGAAAACAAACACGAAAGAGAAGAAGAAAAAGAAGAAGAAGAAGAAGAAGAAGAAGAAGAAGAAGAAGAAGAAGAAGAAGAAGAAGAAGAAGAAGAAGAAGAAGAAGAAGAAGAAGAAGAAGAAGAAGAAGAAGAAGAAGAAGAAGAAGAAGAAGAAGAAGAAGAAGAAGAAGAAGAAGAAGAAGAAGAAGAAGAAGAAGAAGAAGAAGAAGAAGAAGAAGAAGAAGAAGAAGAAGAAGAAGAAGAAGAAGAAGAAGAAGAAGAAGAAGAAGAAGAAGAAGAAGAAGAAGAAGAAGAAGAAGAAGAAGAAGAAGAAGAAGAAGAAGAAGAAGAAGAAGAAGAAGAAGAAGAAGAAGAAGAAGAAGAAGAAGAAGAAGAAGAAGAAGAAGAAGAAGAAGAAGAAGAAGAAGAAGAAGAAGAAGAAGAAGAAGAAGAAGAAGAAGAAGAAGAAGAAGAGGAAGAAGAAGAAGAAGAAGAAGAAGAAGAAGAAGAAGAAGAAGAAGAAGAAGAAGAAGAAGAAGAAGAAGGAAATAAAAGAATAGAATATTTTTAATTAATTGCGATTTTAGTATGGCTCAATATACTAACCCGAGGAAGAAGTCGGTTCAGAAGGTTAGGTTACCATTTCACTATTTATGTTAATAAGTTAATTGAATATATTATGTTATGTTTTCTTGAATTCTGTTATTAAGTTTAAATTTTTTCTCGTTCCTGTATTTTCTTTATTCTCTCTTTCGCTCTATCTGTCTGTCTGTCTTTCTGTCTGTTTCTCTTTCTGTCCGCCTCTCTCTCTATCTCTCTATTTCTCTCTCTCCATCTCTCTCTCTTTCTCCCTCTTTCTCTCTATGTATCTATCTATCTGTCTATCTTTAGTTTTTTTCCCTCCGTCTTTTTATCTCTCACTTACTCTCTCTCTGTTTCTTCCTCTTTGTCTTTCTCTCCCTCTTCCTCTGTTTCTCTCTTTTGCTCTACCCATCTCTTTTTTTTACTTTCTCGTTTTAGAATTAATATCCGTAATTTTTTATGCAAGTTTTTAATGGACCGGTTTAATGCATGCATTTGAGGTATTAATAAGACAGAAAAGAATACAACATATTTTTATACTATATCTTTTGAAATTTATTTTTGCTGCTATGTTTACAACAAAATATTAAAAATTTCAAAGCAGTTACTATAATAATATATTTTCCACATACTTTACAATTAGTTAAAATCTGTGAGTACCTTTTTTTCTCCTATTTCGAATTTTTAGAATCCTTACTTGATCATTACGTTTGTTCGTGTGAAAAAATGGCCATGGATTTATTAGAAAAATAGATGTATCTAGACATAAGTTTCAATTCATATAAATTGTATTCACAAATATTATTTCTGTCGGGGATTTTTTCTTTCACAAAAGGTAACAAGAAAACTGTGTGTCTTTTGAATATAATACTATTATTTAATTGTAATTGTTTTCGATGAAATTGGATTAAATTTTTTGTGGGCTGCCCGAAAGCAAAAAAGCAATGCAGATTTGTATCAGCAGGTAAAATCTCATTCAGACCTAAAGGCACGGTTCGATATTATAAGTTTGATAGCTTTGCGAAGTAAGGCGTGTGGAAATAAAGTGCTTTTTTTCTTTTTACCAGAATGCTATGTTGAAAAAAAGCGGTGCTATGACATACGTGCTAAACAATTAGCAAGCGGCGTAAGTTGGTGCAAGTAAGTTGATTATTGTTGAACTGAATCTTTGATATGCCTTTTGTTTAAGAGAAGATAACTTTGTAAGAATATTAATTACTATGTTATCGGGATAGTACGCATGCAACAATTATGCGATAAGAAAATCTTAAGCAAGAAGAGAAATGATAATTGTGGTAATGAGTTGAGAAGGATGAGTATAAAACCTTTATGATAATGAGGATGCTCTTAATATGATGTTCGTTATCGAGTAAATTACGTTGTACTCTCATCATAAGAAAACAATTTAAAGCATAGTTAAACGAGAAGAAATAACATTTTAATCCAACTTATCAAGTAGTTTTAAAGTAAGTGAATCTGATAATTAATATACTGTTTCCGCAGTGCAAACCTACCTTATTATAACTGCTTAGAAGATACGAGTTGCCCTGACAAACAGAAGGAACGAGGTGCGGCAAATCAGACAAGACTTGTTTGTGGTAGGAAAGTTAAATTGTACAAATATTAATAACGAGGTTTCAAAGAAACCCCTTAAAGTGCCATATAATTTTAGACTTTGTGAACATTGTCCATGCAGATGACAGCAGCATTGGCGTCAGTGGTTTCCTCTTGGGCTGAATATAATGCGTTGCTTGTCCCTGTCACAAAAATATAAATTTTGAAGAAATTGATGGGGCCTATCAAGTTTGAAAAAATCTTGAACAGTTGTGAAAATCAATTATAAAAAAATGTTTTTTTTACTTTCATATATTAAATTTTTTTTCCAGAATCCAGAACAATTTTTTTTTCTTTAAATTATTTTACTATGTTAAATTTACATTTCTAGCTTCTGATCGAACTCAGGTAATCTGGCATTGAGGCTTTTTTTTTTTAAAGACCTTCGAAAGTGAGTGGAGATTTTTTTTCACGGAGTCATTAGAATTTTTTTAAGAATTAAAAAAAATGAATTTGACTTAATTAAAATACATTTTACATCACATAAAATATTTAAAAAAAACGTAAAACACACTTTTAAAGATCTAATAAATATCAAGAATGAAGGGTCTATGTGAACCCTCCAGGACTAAAAGTAACTAATATTCATTTTGTCATTACAGAAACGCGAGGTTCAGATAAGAAGTTCAATTTTTGTTTTTAATTTTTGTAAGTCAGACTATATCGAGACTCCAGGCGACTAATAAAATGACCTGTGACCATATAAGCTATGCTAGGAATCGAATGAAGCAAGAAGTTGGTCCTGAGTTAGATCTAAGTTTGAAAAAGCTTCAGACCCTATCCTCTCAAAATCTCTATCCATTCCGAGCATCTCAAAATTTTTAGGTAATGGTTTATCAATCTAGCTTCATTCTTTGTTTGATAATATAACTTAATTATTACTAACTTGCAAATTATGACAGTAAAAAAAATATATTTTTGGCAAGATTTCTTATTACCTCGAAAAAAAAGATGAAAACAAAGACGATGAAGAAGAAGAAGAAGAAGAAGAAGAAGAAGAAGAAGAAGAAGAAGAAGAAGAAGAAGAAGAAGAAGAAGAAGAAGAAGAAGAAGAAGAAGAAGAAGAAGAAGAAGAAGAAGAAGAAGAAGAAGAAGAAGCAGAAGAAGAAGAAGAAGAAGAAGAAGAAGAAGAAGAAGAAGAAGAAGAAGAAGAAGAAGAAGAAGAAGAAGAAGAAGAAGAAGAAGAAGAAGAAGAAGAAGAAGAAGAAGAAGAAGAAGAAGAAGAAGAAGAAGAAGAAGAAGAAGAAGAAGAAGAAGAAGAAGAAGAAGAAAATGAAAGAGGAAAAATAACGAAACAGATACATTAATAATCGCGTTTCAAAAAAGTGTCACATAGCTTAGCCTTAATGAACATTGTCCTTAGAGATACTCGTAGCTGTGACGTTGCGCTCAGTCGTTTCTTCTTCGGCTGCAAAAAAAATATATAATCTATCTGAAATAGGATTACACTGAGACGACAGTTAACAAATGGAAGAGCCTGTGACCAAAGAAATTAAAGATCTAAAGATGTAAGACGTTGATCCTGAGCTAGATCTAAGCCTGGGGACACTTCCCATAGACCTTAAGCAACTAAATTAATTATCCATCTCATCATGTTTGTCTAAATTCCTAGGCCATGATTTGTCTCTCCAGCTTTATTATGAGTTATATTGCCTTCGATTCATTACTATGATCTAAAGGTTCATATTTTTAAAGTCAAACAATGTATATTTGTTAAGCAAGATTTCTAATAGCCCCTATGAACTTATGCGTTTCGCCTTGATCAGTTCAAATCAATATGAAGCCAATAGAGTGTCGTTGGGCATAAATCCTGTTTCAGATAGCACAGTCTGTACTATTTTCTTTTCTGCTATCTCTCTCTCTACCCATTTTTCTTATCTGTTCGTGTAAATGTAAAAAGAAAAAAAAAACGACGATGATGCACGCAAAAATTTCGAATCAAACGGAGGGCAAGATCTTATTCGACTATTTATTAAACTACTACTACTACTACTACTACTACTACTACTACTACTACTACTACTACTACTACTACTACTACTACTACTACTACTACTACTACTACTACTGCTGCTGCTGCTGCTACTGCTACTGCTGCTACTGCTACTGCTGCTACTGCTACTGCTGCTACTGCTACTGCTGCTACTGCTACTGCTGCTACTGCTACTGCTACTGCTGCTACTGCTACTGCTGCTACTGCTACTGCTGCTACTGCTACTGCTGCTACTGCTACTGCTGCTACTGCTACTGCTACTGCTGCTACTGCCACTGCTGCTACTGCTACTGCTGCCACTGCTACTGCTACTACTGCTACTACTGCTACTGCTACTACCACTACCACTACCACTACCACTATCACTACCACTACCACTACCACTACTACTACCACTACCACCACTACTACCACTACCACCACCACCACCACTACTACCACTACCACTACCACTACCACTACCACCACTACTACCACTACCACCACTACTACCACTACCACCACTACCACCACTA
The DNA here is from genome assembly GCA_033675545.1 of Elysia crispata. Lineage (NCBI taxonomy): Eukaryota > Metazoa > Mollusca > Gastropoda > Plakobranchidae > Elysia > Elysia crispata. Next base: position 11,092 of record JAWDGP010003062.1, on the reverse strand, counting down.
CCACCACTACTACCACCACCACCACTACTACCACTACCACCACTACTACTACTACCACCACTACTACTTCCACTACCACTACCACTACTACCACTACCACTACTACCACTACCACTACTACCACTACCACTACTACCACTACTACTACTACCACTACTACTACTACCACTACTACTACTGCTACTACTACTACTGCTACTACTACTACTGCTACTACTACTACTACTGCTACTACTACTACTACTACTACAACTACTACTACTACTACTACTACTACTACTACTACTACTACTACTACTACTACTACTACTACTACTTCTGCTGCTGCTGCTGCTTCTATCACTACTATCAGTACTGAAACTACGAAGCTTTTTTACCTTTTTAAGTTTACTTTTACTTATTATACCATAAAACTTAAGATTTTTTTTTGTAATTTAACCATAATAAGAATATTTTTTACCTAATTTATTAATGCAGAGGAAAAATATTTTTTACAGTACTTTTTTTCATACTTCTAATTTCGGCCTCTATGTTCTCAGTACTTACACAACAATCAAGCAATAAAATCTTTAAAAGAGTCAGTCTAATAATATATTGTTCGCATGTTTAAGAAATCATCATATTTGAATATATATATATATATATATATATATATATATATATATATATATATATATATATTCTAAGCATCACCTTTTTGTATGTCCATTATTTCTTCAATATATTTAACCTATATCTATACTTTGACGGTGGTTATTTGATTAAGAGTATTCAGTTTGTTAAGGTAAAAAATGGCTTGAGATTTGTGCGAATTATCAGTGTCTGGTTTTCACCAGAGGTACTGCTCTAAATTCATGAAATATAGTATAGCAATCAATCTTTTTAAAAACTTAATCATTCATTCAGAAACAGGATAACTGATTATTTATATCAAAATAGTATTATTTCACTATTGTTTCTGTTTTTGTAAAACTAAAATCCATTTTGGGCTTAACAGTGACCAAGAATGTTTGTATCGGCAGGTCAAATTTGATTCACCCATAAAGACACAGTTTGAAATCATAAGCTTGGTGTTTCTGCAACTTGTGAGACTGTGAAATTACGGTGTTTTCCTTTTTTTTTTAACCAGAGTGCTTCCGTGAAAAAGAGCAGTGCCTTTATAATCTAAAAAGAGGAAAAAGAGAAGGCTTGATTGATTGCGAGTAAGTTGATCGTTGTTTAACTTGATCTTTGACATGTACCTTTGTTTAAAAAAATAATTTTAATTACACGAATATTGATTATTATGGTATCAGGCCAACACCACATCCATGAAATCTATAAAGATGTAAACTGAGAATCTGCAGCTATGTCTTTGGAGATGATAATGTAAACCCAATTTTTCAAATAGAGATGAAAGCGATGACAGGTTGATAATAATAGATTTTTTTAGGACGATGAGGATTCTCGTAATTACGATGATTGTAAGAAAAATTTAGAACGTATTTAAACGAGAAGAATTTTCGTTTTCATGTACCTCATCAAGTACTTTCACAGTAATTGAAGGTGGTATAGTTTATTATCCTATTTGTTTCTGCAGGCTACTCCCAGATTATCAGTATTGTTTAGATTCATCAAGTTGCCCCGAAGACCAGAAGGAACTAGATTTGGAAGAGAGCCTCAAAAAGCACTGCGGTAGGAAAATTAAAATATAGAATTATTAATAATTGTGGTCTAAAGAAATAATTTGAACTGCAACATACCTTCAGGCTTAGTTTACAGTCATTGTCCATAGAGGTGACAGGAACATTGCAATAAGTCGTTTTCTCTTGGACTTAAGATAATAATCCGTCCCTTGTCTCTGCTTTACAAAACCCCATTGTAATTGTTATGAAGAAATTGTAAGAACGTATGGATTATCAAAAAAAACTGAATGATCGAGGTGAAAATCAATTATGAAAAATGGCTGAAAAATTATTTTTATATCTTTGGAACAAGATAATGATAAAAGTATGCACAGCTAATAACTTTTTTTTTATGTTGTATCTTTCAAAACCCCAAAAATTATTCAAATTGTTTTAGAGTGTTAGAGTATCATTCATCACACGTCATAATTTTTGAATGCATGACAATATTTTAAGCTGCTGCGATAGCTCAGAAATTCCTTGCATTGTAGTTTATTTTCAAAGATCTTCCAGATTGTATTTAGATATTTTTCACGAAGTCATAAGAACTTCATTACAAATTATATCTTTTTTTTAAAAATGCAAGTTCTCTTAATTCAGATCCAGTTGGTTAGACTTTTCGCTCCATTATAAATCTCTATTTCAGACCCGCGGAAAATTGCGATCATCATGTGTTTCAATTATTTTCCTAATAGCAGACGTTCATAGAATCGATAATGTTATACCATATGACATGGAGGAATTCCAGATATAAGTTTTTTGCATCTTTTTTCTTCATCATATATATATATTGTCAAAATATTTAAGCAAATGTAAACGAGATCAAAGATGTATCATCAACGTTGAAATGTCTAAAAGACATAAAGCAGACCAGAAAGAGATGACAATAAATTTATGAAAGAGCCTGTGGCCAACAAAACTAAGCAAGGAATTTAAAGATGCAACGCGCTGATCCTGAGTTAGATCTATGTCTGTGGGAGCTTTCAATAAAAATGGAAGAAGTTGGTCTTCAGTTATAACTAAGTTTTTGGGATCTTCCTTTAGACTCTATCCTTCTAATTTCTAAATTCTCTATCGTACTCGTATATTTCTAGGCTATGCTTTGTTGGTCTAGCTGTATTCGTTGTTTGATGGGTTTTTTTTTCGTTTTCATTATTATAAACTTACAAATTTGGACAGCACAACAATTTTTCTTTCTTTCGCAAGGTTTCTAAAGGCCTCTATGTACCAGTGCATATGTGTTTTGACTTGATGATTTCGCAGACATTTTAAATCAAAACGAGAGTAATTGTTCATAAAGTCTCCTTTTTTGGAAAAGGAAGGGGTGGATTGACATGTGATGAAATAATTACGTCAGCAAACTTAATAACTTTATTGAGGAAGAAAAAGAAGAAGAAGGAGGAGGAGGAGGAGGAGGAGGAGAAAAAAGAAGAAGAACAAGAACAAGAACAAGAACAAGAACAAGAACAAGAACAAGAAGAACAAGAACAAAAATAACAAGAAGAACAAGAAGAACAAGAAGAACAAGAACAAGAAGAAGAACAAGAACAAGAACAAGAAGAAGATGAAGCAAAGCTGGTTTGTATCTTCCTATGAAATCTCATTCAGACCGCAAACAAAAGCGCGTGTATTTATACGATTGTTTTCTCCTTGCAATTTGGAGGCGTGTGAAAATTGATTGTTTTGATTCTTTTTACCAGATTGCTGGATCGAAAAAAAGAATTGCGATGACAAACGTCAAAATCAATTAGAAAGCGGCGTAAGTGCATGCATGTAAGTTGATCATTGTTCAACTGAATCTTTGATATGCTTTTTGTATAGAAAATATTATTTTACGCGAATAGTATTTATCATGGTCTTGTGTTAGTAAAACATGCAAGCAATATTGAAAAAAATAAGACTGCAGTTATATATATATATGTGTGTGTGTGTGTATGTATGGAGATGGTGATGTAAAGAAAGCTTAAAACTAAATTAAAAATGAGAGTGATGATTTTAATATACATAATGATCATAGTAATGAGAATGAAAAGGATGATCTATAAAATTTTTTACGACGATTGGGATGCTCGTGAATATGATATTCGTTATCGAGAAAAATACGTTATTCTTTCATAAATAAGAAAAAAATTAAAGCGAGTTAAACGAGAGTGAATAACGGTTCCATGTAACTCATCAAGTAGTTTCACAATAAGTAAGTGTGGTGATAATTTTTCCCGTTTTCGCAGGACAAACTTAACTTATTATGACTGTTTAGAAACGTCGTCTTGCCCGGAAGAACAAAAGGAACGAGATTCGGCAGATCAGGAGAGACAAAATTGTGGTAGAAAAAGTAAATTGTATAAATGTTACTAATTGCGTTCCAAAGAATTCACTTGGTGTGCCATATAGCTTCAGAATAAGTTAACATTGTCCACAGAGATAATAGCGACGTTGCGGTCAGCCGTTTTATCTGGGGCTCAAAATAATCCGTTGCTTGTCCCTGCTTCCCTAAACTGAAAGGTAATTGCCTTGAAGAAATTGCTGGGATCTATCAACTTAGAAGAAACAGCATGAATGACCAGTTGTGGAAAAATAATTACGTAAAAAATCGATTAAAAAGTTAATATCTTTCAAACGAGATAAGTATGAACAGCTACTTTTTATTTTAATCTTTTTCAACCCCCAAATAAATATTTCTTACTTTATCTTTAAAGTATTATACTATGATTCTTCACGCGCTGCAAATGTTCAACGCATTATATTTTAATCTTCTGCTACAACTTAGGTAATCCTGGCATTGTTACTTAATTTTTAAAGACCTTCAAAAGTTAGAGTAAATTATTTCACGAAGTCATAAGAAATTCTTTACAAATAAAAATAATTGAATGTTGTCTTGATTTAAGTTCATTGCATTCGAAAAAAAAAAACAAATTTTCGATCAATAATGCTTAAGAAAACTTAATGATTATCACAATCAAAATCACTCATATGGAAGAAAAATCCCATCTGGGCTTATCAGTGGCCAAGAAAGCAAGATAACGTTTGTATCGGCAGGTCAAATCTCATTCACCCACAAAGACATGGTTTGAAATCATAAGGTAGAAGTCTCTGCAACTAGTGAGGCTGTGGAATTAGTTGTTTTTTTTTAATTAATTCTAAATTAACAAGAAGAAGAAGAAGAACAACAACAACAACAACAACAAGAAAAAGAAGAAAAAGAAAAAAAAAAGAAGAAAATAAAAGATTTTTAATCAATTTCGATTTTAGTATGGCTCAATGTATTAACCCGAGGAAGAAGTTGATTCAAAAGATTTGGTTACTTTTTCACTACTTATATTAATATGATTATTTTTATTATATTATGTTATGTTTTCTGAAATTGTGTTATTAAGTTTAAGTTTTTTCTTGTTCCTGTATTTTCTTCATTCTCTCTCTCGCTCTGTCTGTCCGCCTGTCTCTCTCTCTCTCTCTATCTATCAATCTATTTATCTCTCTCTTCCTCTCTCTATCTATCTGTCTATCTCTACTTCTTTTCTCTCCGTCTTTTTACCTCTCACTTACTCTCTCTCTCTCTATTTCTACCTCTTTCTCTTTCTCTCCCTCTCCCTCTGGTTCTCTCTTTTGCTCTACCCATCTCTTTTTTTACTTTCTCGTTTTAGAATTTATATCCGTAATTTTTTTTATGCAATGGACTGAGTTAATGCATGCATTTGAAATATTGATAAGACAGAAAAAAAACAATATCTTTTTATAGTATATCTTTTGAAATTTATTTTTGCTGCTATGTTTACAACGAAATATGAAATATTTCAGAACAGTTACTATAATAATATATTTTCCACATACTTGAGCATTAATTAAAATCTGTGAGTACCTTATATTTTCCTATTTCGAATTTTTAGAATCCTTACTTGATCTAACCCATTAGGTTTGTTCGTGTGAAAAAAATGGTCCTGGATTTAACAGAAAAATAGATGTATCTAGACATAAGTTTCAATTCATATAAATTGTATACACGAATCTGATTTCTGTCGGGGAATCTATTTCACAAAAGGTAACAACAAAATTTTGATTATTTTAAATATAATATTATTATATTATTGTATCTGCTTTCGATGAAATTGGATTAAATTTTATTCTGGGCGCCCCGAAAGTCAAAGAAGCAAGGGAGATTTGTATCAGGAGGTAAAATCTCATTCAGACCACAAGGCACCGTTAGATATCATAAGTTTGATAACTTTGCAAAGTAAGGCGTGTGGAAATAAAGCGCTTTATTTCTTTCTACCAGGATGCTTTCTGGAAAAAGACCGGTGCTATGACATACGTGCTAAACAATTAGCAAGCGGCGTAAGTTGGTGCAAGTAAGTTGATTATTGTTCAACTGAATCTTTGATAAGCCTTTTGTTTAAGAAAAGATAACTTTGTAAGAATATTAATTACTATGGTATCGGGATAGCAACGCATGCAACCAATATTTAAAATAAAATGAAGAAAACCTAAAGCAAAAAGAGAAATGATGATTATGGTAATGAGGATGGGAAAGATGATTATAAAGCCTTTACGGTGATGAGGATGCTCTTCATATGATGTTCGTTATCGAGTAAAATACGTTGGACTTTCATCATACGAAAACAGTTTAAAACATAGTTAAACGAGAAGGAATAACGTTTTCATCCAACTTATCAAGTAGTGTCACAGTAAGTGAATCTGATAATTAATATACTATCTGTTTCCGCAGTGCAAGCCTACCTTATTATAACTGCTTAGAAGTGTCGAGTTGCCCTGACAAACAGAAGGAACGAGATGCGGCAGAGCAGAACAGACTGGATTGTGGTAGGAAAACTAAACTGTACAAATATTAATAACGGCGTTTCAAAGAAACCCTTTAAAGTGCCATATAGCTTCAGACTTTGTGAACATTGTCCATGCAGATGACAGCAGCATTGGGGTCAGTGGTTTCTTCTTGGGCTGAATATAATCCGTTGCTTGTCCCTGTCACAAAAATATAAATTTTGAAGAAATTGATGGGGCCTATCAAGTATGAAAAAATCTTGAACAGTTGTGAAAATCAATTATGAAAAAATATTTTTTAAAAATTCATATATTTAATTTTTTTTTTCCGAATGCTTGACAAATTTTTTTATCTTTAAATCATTATACTATGTTAAATTCATAATACTTGTAGCTTCGAATAGAACTCAGGTAATCCTGGCATTGATGCTTTTTTTAAAGACCTTCAAAAGCTAGTGGAGATATTGTTCACGGAATCATAAGAATTTCTTTATGAATAAAAAAATAAGAAGAATTTGAATTTGACTTTATTAAAATACATTGAATATAAACAAATTGTTGTAGTATAAATCTCCTGCCTATAAACAAAGAAAATTGAATTGTAATCATCATGTGTTTAAGTCTATTTTTAATCTCAGACAATCATGGCATCTTGAAAAAGTTATATTATGATTATGAAAAAAAGACGTCTGAATATGATAATTCTTTCACCTGTTTTCTAAATATATAGAATTTGAACGAAATGTAAACACGATTCCTTGAAACATGTAATGAAGATGTAGAATGAATTTGAAAATGTCTATAAGGTACCTCAGTATCATGCTAGGCATAGGATTTTCCATTTAAAAAGCGCGAGGCTATGACAATAGGATGTAAATTTTAAAAATCTATGTAGAAAAGGACTACACTGAAGACACAGTCATCCAACGAAAAAGTCTGTGACAAGAATGCTAAGCTAAGGATCTAAAGATGTAAGATATCTGTCCTGAGCCAATTCTTAATCTAAGGACTCTTCCTATAGACTTTAAACCTCTAAATTCAATATCCATCTCCTCTTTGTCTAAATTCCTAGGTCATGATTTGTCTGTCCAGCTAAGTTGATTGTCCCCTTTTCATTATTATGAACTTAAGATGTATATTTTAAAGTCAAACAATGTATCTTTGTTTAGCAAGGTTTAAATGGCCGCTATGAACATATGCATTTCGGCTAAATAATTTCGCAGCCATTTCAAGAAAGTAGACAGTCGTTGTGCCTAACGCGAAGGCTTAGTGCTCAGCTTACTCGGTTGAGAAAACGTTTGTTCCGATTATTGGCCTACTACTACGAGTTTTTTCTGTGCCACACTATTTTCTTTTCTGGTCTCTATACCGAATTTTCTTATCTGCTATGGTAAATAGAAAAGGCCATCCTCTCTTTAAGTGCCAAAGCGACAGTTGTACATGCAACAAGCTAATCAAATCCAACGGAGGGCAAGACCTTTTTGGACCATTTATCAAACTACTACTAATATTACCACCACTGCTAAAACTATTACTACTACTACCACTACTACTACTACTACTACTACTACTACTACTACTACTACTACTACTACTACTACTACTACTACTACTACTACTACTACTGCTACTACTACTACTACTACTACTACTACTACTACTACCACCACTACCACCACCACTACTACTACTACTACTACTACTACTACTACTACTACTACTACTACTACTACTACTACTACTACTACTTCTACTACTATTACTACTGCTACTACACTACTACTACTACTACTTCTATCATTACTATCATTACCACAACTACTTGTTTACGGACTTTTTTTTACTTATAATGCCCCGAAAATCGAGACTGTTTTTGTAACTACGCCTTGATAAGACTATTTTTACAAATCAAAGTAGAGCAAAGTACCAATTCATATATTTCAAATGTTATCATGACAAACAGTTTTTAATTTAGTATTTTTCTTCCTGCCTGATTTTTTTCCGTTTTTACAGAACCACAAAACCGTAAAAGTTTTAAAACAGTCGATCTAATAATATTTCCCGCATGCTATAGAGTTTATCATATTTCAATTTATATTTATATGTATATAAATATATATTCAAATATGTTATGAATGTTATGAATTCGTACCATATACATATATATTATATATATATATATATATATATTATATATATATGGTACGAATTTTATTCTTTGGTATGTCCATTGTTTATATTCTATATTTTTTGTAGACCATTGAGTTTAAACGTACAAATGACTTTAGATTTGAGTGAGTTATTAGGGTCTGGATTTCAGAATAGGTACTGCTCTAAAGAATATCAGAGGTTTATGAAATCTTATGTATTCTTTTTTCCTTGAAAACTTAATCATTCATTCAAAAGCAGGATCACCCTTAATTGATATCATTATATATATATATATATATATATATATATATATAATGATATCAATGTGTATATATATATATACATATATATATATATAATTCTGATATACCTGGACTAAGGCTTTGAGAACTTTCATTCAATATGTTAGTACCATTTTATATCTTTTTGATATACAAACTTAAGTACTGTTTAATTATTGTATCTGTTTTTGTAAAATGGAAGAAAAAACTATTCTGGACTTATCAGTGGACTAGAAAGCAAAAGATTTGTATCAGCCGGTTTAAACTCATTCACCCGTAAAGACATGGTTTGAAATCATAAGGTTGATGTTTTTCTAAATTATGAGGAGTGTAGAAGTAACGTATTTTCTTTTTTTTTAACCAGAATGCTCACAACAAAAAGAGATGTGCCTCAAAAATCTAGACAGAGAGAAAGAGGAAAGCGTAATTGATTGCGGGTAATTTGATCATTGTTTAACTTGATCTTTGATATGTACCTTTGTATTTGTATATGACATTACACAAATAGTGATTTTTATGGTATCTGTCTAGCACCGCTGTAGATATGGAATCTATAAAGAAAACAAATGAAGATATGCAGCTATGTCTTTAGAGATGATAATGTAAAGACAACTTTAAAAATTGAGAGATGGCAAGATAATGATAACAATAATTTTTTTTACGACGATGATCATGCTTACGATTATCATATTTGTTATCGAGCAAAATAATTTTTTTGTTCTTTATCAGTAACAAAAATTTAGAGCGTAGTTCAACGAGAATGAATAACGTTTCCAAGTTTCTCATCAATTAGTTTCACAGTATTTGAAGCTTGTATAATTTATTATCCTATTTATTTCCGTAGGGATTTACAAAAATATCAGGACTGTTTAGATGCATCGATTTGCCCCGAACAACAGAAAGAAATAGATTTCAAAGATAACCTCACAAAGAAATGCGGTAGGAAATCTACAATATAGAAATATTAATAATTGTGGTCTAAAGATATCACTAGAAACTTCACATTGGTTCAGAATCAGCGAGCATTGTCTACAGAGATGAGAGCGACATTGCAATCAGTCGTTTCCTCTTGGGCTGAAAATAACCCGTTGCTTGTACTTGCTTTACAAAACCATAACGTATTTGCTTTGAAAAAATTACTAGAACTTATGGAGAATCTAAAGAAAAAAAACATGAATGATCATATTTGAAAATCAATTATGAAAACTTGTTACAAAATATTCATATCTTTAAAACAAGATAATGGTTAAAAATATGAACACTTAATGGTTTTTTTTTTATTTTGAAACTTTCTAAGCCCAAAATACAATTCCTTTTTTTTGAGCATTGTAGTATCCTTCACCACACGTTCCCAATGCATGATAATATTTAAAGCTGCTGCTATAGCGCAGCTAGTTAGCACACATCTTCTAGATTTAGTTACGACTTTATGCACGAAGTCACAGGAGTTTGGTTTACAAATTAAATTTTTTTATGAAAATTGAAAGCTGGTTTGAGTTAAATCAGTCGGTTAGACCTTTTCTTCTACCATAAATCTCTAGTCTAGACCCACGGGAAATTGCTATCATCCTGTCTTTCATGTGTTTTCCTCATAGCAGACGTTCATAGCATCTTGATAGGGTTTATTTTATATGGCAAGAAGGACGTCCAGATAAGTAAGGTTTGTTTGGTTTTTTTGTTTGTTTGTTTTTTGTTTTTTTGTTTTTGGTTTTTTTTTCATTTTTTTACTTCTTTATCTTTTCACAAAATATTTAAGAAAAAATAAACGTAAAATACACGTTTTAAAGATCTAGTACATATCAGGAATGAAGGGCCTATGAGAACCCTCGAAGACTAAAAGTAACTAATATTAATTTTGTTATTAAAGAAACGCGATGTTCAGATAACAAGTTCAATTTTTTTTTTACTTTTTGTAAGTCAGACTACACCGACACGCCAGGCATCTAACAAAAGAGCCTGTGACCATTAAAGCTAAGCTAGGAATCTAAAGAAGCAAGAAGTTGGTCCTGAATAAGATCTAACTCTGTAAGAGCTTCCTTTAGACCCTATTCTCTCAAAATCTCTATCCATTCCGAGTATCTCAAAATTTTTAGGTAATGGTTTATCAATCTAGCTTTATTCGTTGTTTGATTGTTATAACTTAATTATTAGTAACTTGCAAATTATGGCAGTAAAATAACTTATATTTTTAGAAAGATTTCTTATCACCTCGAAGAAGAAGAA
>JAWDGP010003060.1:0-11738 GCA_033675545.1 Elysia crispata | reverse complement strand
TAGTTCTGCTCTCCTAGCTCTGAACAAGTGTTAGATCAGTACAACACGAGAAACAATTAATCCACCTGAAAACCAGACTTTTAAAAGTTAATATGGGCAAAAACATACGTCCGTGGCTGAAAGTAACAGTCAAACTCTGAACTGGTGTTAGATCAGTACCACAAGTGAAACCATCAATCCACCTGAACACCAGACTTTTAGAAGTTAATATGGGCAACCACCATACGTCCGTTGCTGGAACTAACAGTCCAACTCTAAACTAGTGTTAGATCAGTGCCTCACAAGAAAACATCAAACCACCTGAACACAAGACTTGTATAAGTTAATATTGGCAACCACCATATATCCATCGCTGGAAGTAGCAGTCCAACTCTGAATTAGTGTAAGATCAGTACCACACGAGAAACCATCAATCCACCTGAACACCAGACTTTAAGAAGTTAATATGGGCACGACCAAACGTCCGTTGCTGGAAGTAGCAGTCCAGCTCTGAACTAGTGTTAGATCAGTACCACACGAGAAACCATCAGTCCAGCTGAACACAAGACTTTTGAAAGTTAATATGGGAAATCACGATACGTCCGTTGCTGGAAGAAACAGGTCAACACTGAACTAGTGTTAGATCAGTACCACACGAGAAACCATCAATCCACCTAAACACAAGTTTTTTAAAACTTAATATGGGCAACCACCATACGTCCTTGGCTGAAAGTAACAGTCCAACTTTGAACTGGTGTTAGATCAGTACCACAAGTGAAACCATGAATACACCTGAACACCAGACTTTTAGAAGTTAATATGGGCAACATCCATACGTCCTCTGCTAGAAGTAGAAGTCAAAATCTGAACTAGTGTTAGATCAATACCACACGAGAAATCATCAATCCACCTGAACACTAGACTTTTAAAAGTTAATATCGGCAACCACCATACGTCCGTTGCTGGAACTAACAGTCCAACTCTAAACTAGTGTTAGATCAGTACCATACGAGAAACCATCAATCACTTGAACACCAGACTTTTATAAGTAAATATACGCAACCACCATACTTCCGTCGCTGAAAGTAACAGTCCAAATCTGAACTAGTGTTACATCAGTACCAAACGAGAAACCATCAATCCACTTAATCACAAGACTCTTATACGTTATATGTTAAACCACCATATGTCCGACCCTGAATTAGTGTTAGATCAGTACCACATGAAAAATCATCTAGCCACCTAAACACTAGACTTTTAGAAGTTAATATGGGCAACCACCAAACATCTGTTGCTGGAAGTAGCAATTTAACTCTAAACTATGATAGATTAGTACCACACGAGAAACCATTCATCCACCTGACACCAGACTTTTAGAAGTTAAAATGAGAAACCACCTTACGTCCGTCCCTGGAAATAACAGTCCAACTCTGAACTAGTATAAGATTAGTACCTTACGAGAAACCATCAAACCACTTGAACACCAGACTTGTAGAAGTAAATATGGGCAACCACCATACGTCCTTCTCTGGAAGTAACAGTCCGATTCTGAACTAGTGTTAGATCAATACCACCCAAGAAACCATCAAAGCATCTAAACACCAGACTTTTAGAAGTTACTATGGGGAACCACCATACGCCCGTTTTTAAATAAAGCAGTCTAACTTTGAACTAGTGCTAAATTAGTACCACCTTTGAAACCATCACTCCACCTGAACACCAGACTTTTAGAAGTTAATATGGACAACCACCATACGTCTGGGGCTAGAAGTGGCAGTCCAACTCTGAACTAGTGGTAGATCGGTACCACACGAGAAACCATCAATCCACCTAAACACCAGACTTTTAGAAGTTAATATGGGAAACCACCATTCGTCCAACGCTAGAAGTGGCAGTCTAACTCTGAACTAGTGTTAGATCGGTACCACACGAGGAACCATCAATCCACCTGAACACTAGACTTTTAAAAGTTAGTATGGGCAACCACCATACGCCAGTCGCTGGTAGTAACAGTCCAAATCTGAACTAGTGTTAGATCAGTACCATACGAGAAACCATCAATGCATCTGAACACTAGACCTATAGAAGTTACTATTGGCAACCACCTTACGTCTGTTTCTGGAAGTAGCAATCCAACTCTGAACCATGTTAGATCAGTACCACACGAGAAATCATCAATCCACCTGAACACCAGACTTTTAGAAGTTAATATGGGCAACCACCATACGTCTGCTGCTAGAAGTAGTAATCCAACTCTGAACTTTGTAAGATCAGTACCACACGAGAAACCATCAATCCACCTGAACACTAGACTTTTACAAGTTAATATGTGTAACCACAATATGTCTTTCGCTGGAAGTAGCAGTCCAACTCTGAACTAGTGTTAGATCAGTACCACACGAGAAACCATCAATCCACCTGAACACCAAACTTTTATAGGTTAATATATGCAATCACAATATGTCCTTCGCTGGAAGTAACAGTCCAAACCTGAACTAGTGTTAGATCAGTACCACACGAGAAATAATTAATCCACCTAAACACCGTACTTTTAGAACTTAAAATGGGCAACCACAATATGTCCTTCGCTGGAAGTAACAGTCCAAACCTGAACTAGTGTTAGATCAGTACCACACGAGAAACCATCAGTGCATCTAAACACCAGATTTTTAGAATGTACTATGGGCAACCACCATACTCCCGTTTCTAAAAGAAGCTGTCCAACTTTGAACTATTGTTAGATTAATACCATACGAGAATCCATCAATCCACCTGAACACCAGAATTTTAGAAGTTATTATGCCACCATACGTCTGTTGCTGGAAGTAGCAGTCCAACTCCTAGCTAGTGTTAGATCAATATCACATGAGTAAACATCAATCCACCTGAACACTAGACTTCTAGAAGTTAAAATGGAAAAGTACCATACGTCCGTCGCTAGAAGTAACAGTCCAAATCTGACATAGTGTTAGATGAGTACCACACGAGAAACCATCAATGCATATGAACACAAGACTTTTAGAATGTACTATGGGCAACCACCATACGCCCTTTTCCAGAACAAACAGTCCAACTTTGGACTATTGTTAGATCAGTACTACAAAAGAAACCATCACTCCACTTAAACACCAGACTTTTATAGGTTATTATGTACATCCACCACATGTCCGTCGCTGGAAGTAGCAGTCCAACTCTGAACTATTGTTAGATCAGTACCACACGAAAAACCATTAATCCACCTGAACACTAGACTTTTAAAAATTACTATGAGGAACCACCATACGCCCGTTTCTAGATAAAGCAGTCTCATTTGAACTAGTGCTAGATTAGTACCACGTAAGAAACCATTAATCCACCTGAACACCAGACTTTTATAAGTTAATATGTGCAACCACAATATGTCCGTCGCTGGAAGTAGCAGTCCAACTCTGAACTATTGTTAGATCAGTACCACACGAGAAACCATCAATCCACCTGAACACCAGACTTTTAAAAGTTAACATGGGCAACCACCATACGTCCGGCGTTAGATGTGGCAGTCCAACTCTGAACTAGTGTTAGATCAGTACCACACGAGAAACCATCAATGCACCTGAACACCAGACTTTTAGAAGTTAATATCTTTAACCACCATACGTCTGTTTCTGGAAGTAGCAATCTAACTCTGAACTAATGTTACATCAGTACCACACGAGAAACCATCAATCCACCTAAACACCAGACTTTTAGAAGTTAATATCTGCAACCACCATACGTCTGTTTCTGGAAGTAGCAATCCAACTCTGAACTATGTTAGATCAGTACCACACGAGAAATCATCAATCCACCTAAAAATCAGACTTTTAGATGTTAATATGGGAAAACCACCATATGTCCGGGGCTGAAAGTAACAGTCCAACTCTGACTTGTTTTAGATCAGTACCACACGAGAAACCATCAATCCACCTGAACACCAGACTTTTAGAAGTTAATATGGGAAACCACTATATGTCCGTGGTTGCAAATAACAGTCCTACTCTGAACTGGTATTAGATCAGTACCACACGAGAAACCATCAATCCACCTGAACACGAGACGTTTAAAAGTTAATATGGGCAACCACCATACGTCAGTTGCTGCTAGTAGCAGTGAAACTCATAACTAGTGTTAGATCAATACTACACAAGAAACCATCAATTCACTTGACCACCAGACTTTTAAAATTTAATATGGGCAACTAACATACGTCGGTTACTGGAACTAACAGTCCAATTCTGAACTAGTGTTAGATTAGTACCTCACGAGAAACCATCAAACCACCTAATCACCAGATTTGTAGAAGTTAATATTGGTAACCACCCTAAGCCCGTTTCTAGAAGCAGCAGTCCAACATTAAAGTTATGTGAGATTAGTACCACATGAGAAACAATCAATCCATTTGAACACCAGACTTTTAGAAGTTAATATGGACACCACCATACGTCCGGCGCTAGAAGTGGCAGTCCAACTCTGAACTAGTGTTAGATCGGTACTACACGAGAAACCATAATTCCACCTGAACACCAGACTTTTAGAAGTTAATATCGGCAACCACCATCCGTCAGTCGCTAGAAGTAACAGTCCAAATCTGAACTAGTGTTAAATGAGTACCAAACGAGAAACCATCAATCCACCTGAACACCAGACTTTTAGAAGTTACTTTAAGCAACCACCATACCCGCGTTTCTAGAAGAAGCAGTCCAACTTTGAACTATTTTTAGATTAGTGCCACTTGAGAAACCTTCTATCCACCTGAACACCAGACTTTTAGAAGTTAATATGGGCAACCACCATACGTCTGTTGCTTTAAGTAACAGTCCAACTCTGAACTAGTGTTAGATCAGTATAACACGAAAAACAATCAATCCACATGAACCCCAGACTTTTAGAAGTTGACATGGGGAAAAACGATACGTCCATTGCTGGAAGAAGCAGCTTAACTCTGAATTAGTTTGAGATCAGTACCACACGAGAAACGATAAATCCACCTGAACACCAGACTTTTAGATGTTAATAAGAGCAACCACCATATGTCCGTGGCTGCAAATAGCAGTCCTACTCAAAACTGGTGTTAGATCAGTACCACACGAGAAACCATCAATCCACCTGAACACCAGACTTGTAGAAGTTTATATGGGTAACCACCATAAGCCAATTCTAGAACCAGCAGTCCAACATTAAACTTATGTTAGATTAGTACCACAAGCGAAACCATCAATCCACTTGAACATCAGACTTTTATAAGTTAATATGGGCAACCACCATACGTCAGTCGCTGGAAGAAACAGTCCAAATCTGAATTAGTGTTAGATCAGTACCACACGAGAAACCATCAATGCATCTGACCACCAGAATTTTAGAAGTTACTATGGGCAACCACCATACGGCCGTTTCTAGAAGAAGCAGTCCAACTTTGAACTATTGTTAGATTAGTACCTCACGAGAAACCATCAATTCACCTGTACACCAGACTTTAAGAAGTTAATATGCGCAAGCACCATACGTCTGTTGATTGAACTAGCAGTCCAATTCTTAACTAGTGTTAGAATAATACCACACGAGTAACAATCAATCCACCTGAACACTAGACTTTTACAAGTTACTATACTCAACCACCATAGTTTGTTGCTAGAAGTAAGAGTCCAACTCGGAACTAGTATTAGATAAGTACCACACGAGAAACCATCAATTCACCTGAACACCAGACTTTTATAAGTTAAAATGTGCAACCACCATATGTTCGTCGTTGGAAGTAGCAGTCCAACTCCGAAATAGTGTTACATCAGTACCACATGACAAACCATCAAACCACCTGAATACCATACTTTTAGACGTTAATATGGGCAACCAACATAAATCCGCAACTGTAAGTAGCAGTCCAACTCTTAACTAGTGTTAGATCAAAACCTCACGAGAAACCATCAAACCACCTGTATATCAGACTTTTACAAGTTACTATGGGCAACCACCATACGGCCGTTGCTTGAACTAACAGTCCAACTCTGAATTAGTGTTAGATCAGTACCTCACGAGAAACCATCAAACCACCTGAACACCAGATTTTTTTATGTTAATATGGCCAACCACCATACGTCCGCTGCTGGAAGTAGCAGTCCAATTCTTAACCAGTGTTAGATCAGTACCACACGAGAAACCATCAATCCACCTTAACACCAGACTTTTAAAATTTAATATGGGCAACCACCATGCTGGAACTAACAGTTCAACTCTGAACTAGTGTTAGAATAATACCATACGAGTAACCAGCAATCTACCTGAACACTGGACTTTTATAAGTTAAAATGTGCAACCACTATATGTCCGTCGCTAAAAGTAGCTGTCCAACTGTGAACTAGTTTTAGATCAATACTACACGAGAAACCATTATACCACCTGAACCCCAGACTTTTAAAAGTTAATATGGGAAAAAACGATACGTCCATTGCTGAAAGTAGCAGCTCAACTCTGAATTAGTTTTAGATCAGTACCACACGAGAAACGATAAATCCACCTGAACACCAGACTTTTAGATGTTAATAAGAGCAACCACCATATGTCCGTGGCTGCAAATAACAGTCCTACTCTAAACTGGTGTTAGATCAGTACCACACGAGAAACCATCAATCCACGAGAACATCAGACTTTTATAAGTTAATATGTGCAACCACCATACGTCCGACGCTAGAAGTGGCAGTCCAACTCTGAACTAGTGTTAGATTAGTACCTCACGAGAAACCATCAATCCACCTCGGAAACGGTCATGCTAATTTTTGGCAAAAGGTACAAGGCAACCAACAACAAGTAAAAATGGTCGGAAGCGTTCAATTTCGAAGCCAGTGCGGTCGTTTAATCACTAACCATCAAACTACCCGCTGAATACAAAAATTTTGGAAGTTAATATGGTAAATCACGATACGTCCGTTGCTGGAAGTAGCAGGTCAACTCAGAACTAGTGTTATATCAGTACCACACGAGAAACCATCAATCCACCTAAACACAAGTTTTTTAAAGTTAATATACGCAAGCACCATACGTCCTTGGCTGAAAGTAGCAGTTAAACTCTGAATTAGTGTTAGATCAGTACCACAAGTGAAACCATCAATATACCTGAACACCAGACTTGTAGAAGTTAATATGGGCAACCACCATACGTCCGTCGCTGGAAGTAACAGTCCAAATCTGAAATAGTGTTAGATCAATACCACCCGAGAAACCATCAAAGCATCTAAACACCAGACTTTTAGAAGTTACTATGGGGAACCACCATACGCCCGTTTCTGGATAAAGCAGTTCAACTTTGAACTAGTGCTAAATTAGTACCACGTGAGAAACCATCACTCCACCTGAACACCATACTTTTAGAAGTTACTATGGGCAACCAACGTACGTCTGTTGCTGGAAGTAACAGTCCAACTCTGAACTAGTAATAGGTCAGTACTACACGAGAAATTATCAAACAGTAACAGTCCAAATCTGAAATAGTGTTAGATCAGTACCACACGAGAAACCATCAATCCACCTGAACACCAGACTTTTAGACTTTAATATGGACAACCACCATACTTCCGTCGCTGAAAGTAACAGTCCAAATCTGAACTAGTGTTAGATCAGTACCACACGTGAAACCATCAATGCATCTGAACACCAGACTTTTAGAATTTACTATGGGTTACCTCCATAGGTCAGTCGCTGAAAGTAGCAGTCCAAATCTAAACTAGTGTTAGATCAGTACCATACGAGAAACCATCATTCCACCTTCACACCAGACTTTTCAAAGTTTAATATACGCAACCACCATATGTCCGTCGCTGGAAGTAGCAGTCCAACTCTGAACTAGTGTTAGATCAGTACCACACGAGAAACCATCAATCCACCTGAACACAAGACTCTGATAAGTAATATGTTGAACCACCATATGTCTATCGCTGGAAGTAGCAGTCCGACTCTGAATTAGTGTTCGATCAGTACCACACAAGAAACCATCAATCCACCTAAACACCAGACTTTTGGAAGTTATTATGGGCAACCACCATATGTCCGTCGTTGGATGTAACAGTCCAGCTCTGAACTCGTGTTAGATCAGTACCACCCGAGAAACCTTCAATGCATCTTAACACCAGACTATAAGAAGTTAATATGGGTAACCACCATACGCCCGTTTCTCGAAGAAGCAGTCCAATTTTGAAGTAGTGTTAGATTAGTACCACATGAGAAACCATCAATCCACATGAACACCAGTCTTTTAGAAGTTATTATGGGCAACCACCATACGTCTGTTGCTGGAAGTAGCAGTCCAACTCTGAACTAGTGTTAAATCAGTACCACTCGAGAAACCATGAATCCAATTAAACACCAGACTTTTATAAGTTATTATGAGCAACCACCATATGTCCGTCGCTGGAAGTAGCAGTCCAACTCTAAACTAGTGTTAAATCAGTACCACACGAAAAATCATTAATCCACCTAAACACTAGACTTTTAGAAGTTAATATGGGCAACCACCATATATCCTTCGCTGGAAGTAACAGTCAAACTCTGAACTAGTGTTAGATCAGTACTACACGAGAAATCATCAATCCACCTGAACACAAGACTTTCAGAAGTAAATATGGGCAACCACCATACGTCCGTTGCTGGAAGTAGCAGTCCAGCTCTGAACTAGTATTAGATTAGTACCTTACGAGAAACCATCAAACCAAGTGAACACCAGACTTGTAGAAGTAAATATGGACAACCACCATACGTCCGTCGCTGGAAGTAACAGTCCAAATCTGAAATAGTGTTAGATCAATACCACCCGAGAAACCATGAAAGCATCTAAACACCAGACTTTTATAAGTTACTATGGGGATTCACCATACGCCCGTTTCTGGATAAAGCAGTTCAACTTTAAACTAGTGCTAAATTAGTACCACGTGAGAACCCATCAATCCACCTGAACAGCAGACTTTTAGAAGTTAATATGGGCAACCACCATACTTTCGTTTCTAGAAGAAGCAGTCCAACTTTGAACTAGTTTTAGATAAGTACCACACGTGCAACGATAAATCCACGTGAACCCCAGACTTTTAAAAGTTAACATAGGAAAAAACGGTACGTCCATTGCTGGAAGTAGCAGCTCAACTCTGAATTAGTTTTAGATCAGTACCACACGAGAAACGATCAATCCACCTGAACACCAGACTTTTAGAAGTTAATATGGGCTACCACCATATGTCCGTGGCTGCAAATAACAGACCTACTCTGAACTGGTGTTAGATCAATACCACACGAGAAACCATCAATCCACCTAAACACCCGACTTTTAGAAGTTAATATATGCAACCACCATGTGTTCGTCGCTGGAAGTAGCAGTCCAACTCTGAAATAGTGTTACATCAGTACCACACGACAAACCATCAAACCACCTGAATACCAGACTTTTAGAATTTAATATGGAAAACCAACATAAGTCCGCCACTCTAAGTAGCAGTCCAACTCTTAACTAGTGTTAGATCACTACCTTACGAGAAATCATCAAACCCCCTGTACACCAGACTTGTAGAAGTTAATATGGGCAACCACCATACGTTCGTCACTGGAAGTAACAGTCCAAATCTGATCTAGTATTTGATCAATACCACCCGAGAAACTTTAAATGCATCTGAACACCAGACTTTAAGAAGTTACTATGGGTAACCACCGTACGCCCGTTTCTAGAAGAAGCAGTCCAACATTGAACTTTTGTTAGATTAGTACCACATGAAAAACCATCAATCCACTTAAACACCAGACTTTTATATGTCAATATGTGCAACCACCATATGTCTGTCCCTGGAAGTAACGAGTCCAAATCGTGAACTAGTATTTGAGGTCAATACTACACGAGAAACCATCAATGTATCTGAACAACACCAGACTTTTAGAAGATTACTATATGGCAACCACAATACGCCCGTTTCTAGTGAAGTAGCAGTCCAACTCTATACTAGTGTTTGATCAGTACCACACGACAAACCATTAATCCACTTAAACACAAGATTTTATAAGTTAATATGTGCAAACACCATATGTCCGTCGCTGGAAGTAGCAGTCCAACTCTGAATTAGTGTGAGATCAATACGACACGAGAAATCATCAACCCACTTGAACACCAGACTTTTAGATGTTAATATGTGCAACCACAATACGTAAGGCGAAAGAAGTGGCAGTCCAACTCTGAACTAATGTTAGTTCGGTACCATACGAGAAACCATCAATCCAACTGAACACCAGACTATTTGAAGTTAATATGGGCAACCACCATACGTCTGTTGCTGGAACTAACAGTCTAACTCTGAACTAGTCTTATAATAATACCACACGAGTAACCATCAATCCACCTGAACACTAGATTTTTAGAAGTTACTATAGTCAACCACCGTACGTCTGTTGCTGGAAGTAAAAGTCCAAATCTAAACTAGTCTTAGATCAGTACCACACAAAAAATCATCAATCCACTTAAACATCAGACTTTTAAAAGTTACTATGGTTAACCACCATACGCCCGTTTCTAAAAGAAGCAGTCCAACATTGAACTTCTGTTAGATTAGTACCACACGAGAAACGATCAATCCACCTGAACACAAGACATTTAGGAATAAATATGGGCAACCACCATATGTCCGAGGATGAAAGTAACATTCAAACTCTGACTGGTGTTAGATCAGTACCACACGAGAAACCATCAATCCACCTGATCACCAGACTTTTAGAAGTTAATATGGGCAACCACCATACGTCCGTTGCTGGAAGTAGCAGTCCAACTCTGAACTAGTGTTAGATCAGTACCACACGAGAAACCACCAATCCACCTGAACACCAGACTTTTAGAAGTTAATATGGGGAACCACCATATGTCCGTGGCTGGAAGTAGCAGTCCAACTCTGAGCTAGTGTTAGATCAGTACCACACGCGAAAACACCATTACAGTTCAAGACCAGTTGACTTCTTTGCACGAGTTCACTATCTTGTCGTCTAACCAGGGACATTGCTTCTTTCAACATCTTTTGCATAGGGGAATAATCTGTGAAATGCATTCCTCAGTCACGTATATTTATAGTTTTTTTGTCTTTTACATTTGACACACTTTATATATTGTAAATTTGTTATAATTAAAAAAAAATAAATGAAACGGGTTTTTTTTTTTAAAAGAAGAAAAAAAAATCAAGTTATATAGATATATTTTAAGAACATAAAATTTATATATATATATATATATATATATATATATATATATATATATATATATATTTATATACATATATGTGTGTGTATATAAACTTAATTACGTTTATGTTGGTTTTTTTTTCACCAACTTTAATGCATTTATGCATAATGCTAAAGAACAACATTGTTTAATTCATTTGCAATGATATAGTACCAGAGTTGTTAAGTGTCTGATGAGTGATTGATTTTGCTGAAAAATCATCGGCAGAAGGTCATGTTTCTTCCTACTGATCATACCACTCTCAATTTGACCTAGACTAATTCTTCAGTCAGTTTACGGTTGAGGCCCGAGCCTCTAAAATCAAAAAACAATGATACAATATTTTTCCACTCACGCGGCGGCTCTAAGTAAACTGTTTCAGAGTTAAACGCCCAGAAAACCTTTATTCCTTTTTCATAGATCTGCTCTTGATAACATATTTCGAATAAACTTAACGATTTGTTTGGCCATGCATTACAATATTTACTTTTTTTTTTCTTTTTTTTTTTAAAGA
>JAWDGP010003059.1:0-19458 GCA_033675545.1 Elysia crispata | reverse complement strand
GGTCAGGATAAACCCCCAAATAGAAATATTTGCTTTTTAGGTGTTAAAAATGGTTTATCTTTATAGGTTGTGAAGTTAGTTAGGTACAAGCAAAAAACAACATTTTTTATCTCTTTGGACTACTTTGGATTCGTTCAGATGAGAAAAACTTCCAAGCTGTTTTAGGGCCTCGAAAGCTAAAAATTGGTGAAGATTTTTGTGACCAAGATTTCTCTAAAAAAAAAAGAGAGTTTTTAAAGATATTAAAATGAAATTTGGCAGTAACACTACTTAGGGCATGTTAATGCCTTTGTTCTATTATTATGTATGTATGCCACTATTAGGTTTGAATTCCTATGGCCAATTAGTCTGAAAATGATTTCTCTGTCGGACACATAAAACTTAGGGGTAGGGGTGACAGATAACTATGTAAAACAAAAAGTATTTTTAAGATACATGCTTAATTATAGTCCGTTTAATGTGCCTTATCTTGTTCTATAGCTGTGCCAAATTTCAGACAAAAAAGTAACTCTTAAAAGTTTTTTTTTTTGAGAAATCAGGGACAGAAAACTGAAAGAAAAAAAAGCGTGAAAATGAAGAAATGGAGAAAAAGGCAAAAAAAGTAAATATTTAACAAAAACTCAAGTCTTACTTCGTGTGTTTAGAAGGCTCCTGCTTCATAGTCATCATCCCCAAAGTCTTCCCTCTAGCATTTCTAATAGTTTTTCTAGCTTTTTTTTTTGTTTAGTTACTGTTTTTTTTTCTTGATTTTCAGCTATGACTTGACGCGGCGTAAATCCAAATCGCGAAATCCTTGTTTTTAAAACCTGCCTACCACAGACAAACCTAACTTTCTTAAAACACATCCAACGGCCAGCCCTCTGATTCCCCCCTCATTGTACATACAATTGTAGCATCCAAAAACAGCTATTTCTAACCCTATCCCTGCCCACAAACACTGCCTTTGGACACCTGTCCCACACTAAATGATGGGTAACTCTCATTGGCATTTTGCGTCCCCCCATGTAAACATTTTCCCCAACAATGTGTCTGCTGACAAATCCTCAAAAACACTTTTAATTTCCTCCATAACAAAACTAGGCAGCTTATTCTTATCAGATTTATCACACCAACTTCAAAGCCACTTACATTTGTCATGGTCCCCATTCCTGTGATGCCAAATTGCCCAAATAGCTGTTTTCATCTTATCAAGACTGCCAATATTATTTCTTATTAAGTTCTCCGTAATGGCCCTGAATCCTCTTTACTGCTGCTTTTGTCAATCTCCTTCCTGCACCACCAATACCTTTCTTACTTTCTTTATTGCCATGCTGATATACCTTTCCCTTACACTGATTAATTTTATCCAATAATCTCTTTCCCATTCTTTTTTTGAACGTGTCCGCAACATTCAAGTTTTTGAATTCCGACATCCTTGTAGACTGGCGGGTCAGCTTTCTGCTACAGTTCTAAAGCTCTTAGAAATCCCTCTATCTCCTAAATAGCCTGTATATCTCATCCCATAAAAGCTCCTCTGGATCTTCTAAATATCTTTAAGCCATTCCTGCTGGCTCCATACCACCTGCCGAACCCGAGTAATTTTTACGACAATCTTTTGCGTGATTTTCCATACCGTTCTCTAAGTCTTTGCCTGTCTTTCTAGCCTTTATCTTTGAACGCTTACGCGAGGTCAGGTCAGGTCAAGTCAAGTCAAGTCAATTGACACAACTTATAATACTCGCTTTTTTACCCTGAGAAAGAGATTCCATCCGTCAAAGGGCCGACCGACACAAAGGAACGACCTTTGGTGAATAGAACTCTATTCAGAGAGGGAAAGGATAGCTGCCTGGTAAGGCCCAAAGAAGAAGTTTTTTGTGGGGGAGTTTTTTAGGCTCCCCCTTTTTTTTTAAGTATATTTTTTTTTTTATCTTCAAATTTTATTTCCAAATATTAGACAACAAACATAAAGTGTAAAATATGTGTGTATAATGCAGGACCGAAGTGTGATGGATCATGGACATAATTGGGTAGTATGATTGTTTATAGTGGGGCCAATCTATTCTTTTTTAGAAGATTTCATCCCAAATCCTTAGGATGGTAATCACCATTGCCACTGTAGCCGCGGCCGTTTCAACAAACTTTGACAAGAACTTCATAACTTTGAGTCCTCTTTTATGTGGCTGGTCATCGCCATCGACAAAGTCTCTGTTTTCTGTCGCTTCAATAATCCGCTTTGCACAAGATTGTGCTTCTTCTTCCAACTCGGCCACACGGTCAGGGTAGGCATCACTCACGTCTTCCCATTGGTGCATAGGCCCAGGCTGAACCTTTAACACTTTCGCTTTGAAGGGTTGCTTATAGCCAGCGATCAAGTTAAACAAGTCTTGGATTGTATCTTTATCGTCCTCCGTCCAATGGGCCTCTGTGTTTATAAACGATCGAGGCAGCCAGACAGGCAGCATCTTCGGTGCACATGCCTCTGGACATTCGTCCGATGGGAAGAAGTCCAAATATGGCGCGGCGTCAATAATGATCTTCCTGACAGATTTTCCCTCGCGATTAATGCCAGGGATCCTAGTCTTGGTGACGATGTCCCAGGCTCCATCTTTGAGGAGCACATAAACTACGTCAGTCCCTTTGTTCTTATCGCAGTCATTATGCACGAAATACCCTGCGCCGTCAAGATAAAAGTCTTATGTGCTCCATGCGTCTATTGGAGCATTATGCACGTTTTCCTCAAATGGTTTTGTGTAAATATCCAAGTAACGCACAGCACTGTCCTTTGGCGCAGGGCATTTAAAGAAGCTTTCGTCTTGTGCAGGACAAAACCACTGCCACTTATCATTATGTCTGCATATGAGCTTTGCTCTTTTTGTGGGCTTTGGGTTTTCCAGTAGAAACTGTGCGGCTTGAAAATTGCGAGTGCTCATTTCCGCTAGGGCTTCGACCCAGTGAAATCCCTTGGATCGACTCCAGTGAAGTTGGTGGAAAGAGCTAGGAGGTGGATGTTGATCTACCCAGTTGCTGGCCCCTGGCCAGCGTTGATTATACTTCTTCCAGGGATGCTCGTCCTCTGTCGCGTCATAGGGTACATTCTGCGAAGCAATCGCACTGGGTGAGTTAGCACAGTACGCCTCCATCACATAATCCATCATGAGCTTGCTTTCTTCGCTCTGCTTTTGTTCGTGTGATGGAGGTATAACGTCAGGACTGGAGAGACTCGGGAAAAAATACTGGAGGTCTGCTTGCAAGTCTTCTTCGTTCTGAGGTTGAGCAGCGAATGGCCACTCAGTCTCAATGCGAATGTTTTTAACTTCGGCAGGGCAGTCGGGAGTCACGAGTTCAGGTGATACAACGATAGGATTGGATGTGATGGTGGATTGGCTGTCTATAATAAATTCAGGGGCAGCCATATCGGATTCTAAGACACGCCTGTTTTGATCCAGTTCTGCACCCCATGCCTCCCAGTCTCCTTGGTACTGAGGGACTAGTCCACGGTTGTCCACAACAGTATTGGCACGGGGATAGACACCTGCATTTAAGTCCTGAAGTTCTTGCGCGGTTGGAGGTTCAATGAGACGTAGAAACTTGGGATTTGGGCGGGTTGCGTTCATGCCCCGCAAGGCACTGGGCAGCACCTTCGATTTCTTTAAGTTCTTGAAGAGGAACATTCGGTTTTCCAGGGCCGCTTTTTCCTGCGGTACATTGGCGAACGGTAGATTGTTAGAATTGAGTAGGACGAGGTTTGCCTTACAGGTACCAGGGCTCTTCATTTTTCTTTCGAATGTCGTTACCTCGCCCGACATCAATTCTTTTAATCTGTCGACGTTGTCGGCCGCGATACCGACCTCCTCGCCGATGATAATGCGCTTTTTACTGCAATCTTGCAGACAAAAGCGGCCCCCAGTCGTCATTTTTCCGACGAGTTTGGACATTGGGTGGAAGAGTGTTGATGTCCAGTAGGTCTTGCCACTATTACTTGCACCTTGCAAGTACACACCTATCTTTTTGTACACGCGCCCTTGCAGGCACGCGATCATAACACAAGCGAGGGCGCGTGCGTTGATTGTCTGCTCCTCGCACCATGCATTGAATAATGCTAAGGTCTGCTCCGGCGTCATCATATTTTGCAACGAATCGGGGACTTCATCAAGGCGATGAAAAATGTCAGCCTCCTGACTTAGGGCCGAACACTCTTGCTGGGCCATTGTCCAGTACTTGTCGGCCTTCACGTCGAAAAACATGTCGGCCAATTGTTGATAGTCCTCCGTGTTTTTGTACAGGAGGACCATTTCTTGGAGGGAGCCCACGTCCGGATTTGCCGCGATGCAGCGCTGCAACAGGTATAAATTATCCACGTTTTTACTCCTCTTCCTTGCAGGTTGATGCGTGGGACCTTCACGTTTGTCCCCAGGCTCGGCTTGGTCCGTTGGGAGTGCTGTTCTTAGAAGGGCTGGATTCACTTTTGATAGGGCGCTTGTGAGATTATCAGTTTCGATACTCTCCTCAAACGTGTCTACTTGTGCGTCAACACAGTTTCTGAGGGCGTTAATTGTGTCCAGGCAAAACTTGCTGTTGGAGCCTAAGAAAGTTTTTTCGGTGTCCTGCAACTGATATAGATAGACTTTATCTGGTGTACAGGTTACTTTGGAGACGTAAAGCCCACAGTTGAACTTTGTGCATGCGTTCTCCAGGGCCCTGAAATTTTTCAAGTTCCTGCTGTTCGCACAAGTTGACTCCGAAATAACATGGTGGTGAGGACCTTTCCTGGAGTGGCACTTGTCGTCTGGGGTGTTGGTATCGTGCAACCAGATAGCTACCTGGTTGGAATTAAAAAATTCCTTTACTTTGTTGACGAGACTCTTAGCCTCGAAGGTTAGGCCTTTTAGTATTTCACCAGGGGTGATCCACTTCAAGACAGTCATCTCCAACAGTTCTTCCTCTTCCATCGGGGTATTAATTAAATACCCGTGAACGGAGTGACGTTTAGGCTCACCGTCAGAACCGTACACTTGCTTCATTGCTTGAAACAAGACTTTGTCTGCTACCGGGTGTTGCTCACTCGGTGTAAGCACCATGTGGTGCACAGCCCGGTTCGCCTTCTGAAGGTAGGACAGCATGGTTGTAGTTGATAATAACTGGTCTCAAAGAGTACTTCACGTAGCAACAATTTGGAGAGTAGTGATAGACGAGGCAGTTGACTTGCTTATTTATACACAGAAAAAGACGCCACGCTAAATCATGTGACAAGAGACGCTTTGAGTTTCATTGGTTTATTCAGTTAAGCCAATCAAAAATAATGTTTGTTTGTTTGGTCCATGAACCAATCAAACATAGTTGGGGCCAACGAAAAAGTTTCCTTTGACGTGTCCCATCACGCGGCGCCTGCTTTTTCTGCGTAGCGCTCGCACCAAAAAGCCGCGCCCATTGTAGTTCTCCCGGTCGTCTGCTGTGCGCCCGTCACATCCGCCTGGTCCAATGGGCAGGTATGAAGGGGAGGGCGTGGCGAGCAGCCATTCAACTTCACTGAAGTATGTCACATTCAGGTTGGCGAAGTAATTGTATGGCAGTATTGAATTGGCCTTTCTTTCATAGTCGGGGTGAACGCCAAAAATAAACTGTGGGAACTTTTGAAAAAGGTTGGTTTCGCCATCAGCAGTGATCCCAGGGGTGTTGAAAATCGTAGTTGCGTATCCACCGAGTTCTGTAGTGAAGCCCGCGTCCTTTGGTTCAAAAGAGTTCGTTGCCGTCTCAGCATAAATGTAGGTCCGTTTTGGGTTTCGCCATCGCTTCGTTTCATCACTGTAGCTACCGTGCTGCTGCGCTAGATGCACCATCCTCACCTTATTCACAGTCGTGGCAGCTCGTTTATCTATAAAATTATCCACTGGCGTGGAAATATAATTCACGGGCCACTGCGCAACGTTACCATTGTTGTCGTCTGTTAGGCTGTAGCCACCCAAATCTCCGTCTTCAATCGTTCCTTGGGCTGGATAGCTACCATCTAAAGAAGACGTTTGAACGTGTGGAAAGAAAGTCCATTTTTGTTCAGCAGGTGTAAAATCCATACCAAAAGCCGTGGCATCAGTAGCAGGGACAGACCTATAACCTGGATGCATTTTAAGATCATAAATGTCCCAAGGCGATGGAATCGTCAGTTCATCATTTGCTGCGTTGTATGTAATGTTGTCTCTGTTTAAATTAAGCAACATTGATTTGTCCCACACTTGCAGTCGGTCTGTTTGTTCTGGAATAGTTCCGTGAAAGTAGTCTCCAAAATAGTTGTTGTGTTGATTTACATGTGGTTCGCCTCCGTCTTCATCTCTCACAGGAACACCGTAGTCTCCATTTGAATCCACAAACGTCCACATTTCTGCGTGCATGGGCGTGGGCATGGGCACTTCATTTTCACTTGTTTTATTGTTGGGAATGGTGGCGAGTTCCAGTCGCGGTACGCTGAAGCCCATTCGCTTGCAGCGGAAGCCCAGCACGTTATCGGGCTGGTTAAATTCCTCATCGTTACAACTGGCGCGCCTATACCAGTAGGGAAACGTGTTGCCCCCGTGATTAATGTACACGGGTACGTCCATAGAAGGTTTAATGTAGGCTTCTGCCCTCACCGTGCCTTGAAAAGGTACACACACACTTTCTTTATAAGATTTTTTATAAACCTTTTTGTAGGTGGTAAACACCTGTCCGGAAGGAGATGTGTATTCTCCGAACCCCTCGTAAAACATGTTAGACATTGCGTTTCTGCGGGGCGCCGCCTGAAGACACGTTGCAGGATTGTCTTTGTGTAGCTGGCATGCAGTGTCTTTCCGTCTGAGTCAACGTCGGGTAGTGGAGTTTGTTCCGCTTGCTGCTGTTTGTTTGCGTGCTGACGGTGGTGGTGTTAATTGTCGTGACGGTCCCGCTACGGGTGACCGATCCCTCACTGATTCTCTTTCTCTTTGTATAGCTGCCGCTGCTGCAGGTGTTTGTTTTCTCTTTGTTGTCTTTAAATTAGGCATAGGTGATGTCGGTGCATCAACAAAGTCGTCCTCGTCTTCTAAAAAATATAGTTGATCGTCGTTCAACTGATTTAAGACTTCGTCTGGATGTACTTGTTCCAAATCAAAACTACTTGGTAATTGAGATTGACTATTGGCTTGTGATCTTGTGTTTTGAAATGGTAGGTCGCGAATAGGTTTAGGAGCGTTAATTGGTCCCTCCTTCGTCCTCTGATTCTTCGAAATCGCTTTCAACTTCCTCACTTGCTTGCTGCTTAGAACGTTTTTCGGGTACGGCATCTTGCCATGCTTCTTTTACTTTACGTTTTACTCCGTTTTTCACTTGATCCGCTATTCCAATGGTTCTTTGTTTTGCAAACTGGGGTAATGCTTGTCCAAAAGCTTCTTTTAATGTTTCTGTAGCTACAGGTAATGCTTCTTCTGATGTAACTACCGCCTCTGCTACCGCTGTGGCTGCTGGCTCTACTAAACTAGCTGCTATTCCTTCTGCTCCTTCTACTGCTATTGCTACTCCTGCATCGAAAAGAAAGTCGAATAATAGTTCTCCCCCAATTGCTATCGCTGTCGCTACCAATGCCATAAAATTGACTTCGAATGCCACTTGTACACTCCTTTATATACCTTCGTCAAGGGTGGGTGATGCCTTTTGACGGATGGAATCTCTTTTCTCAGGAGGAAAAAAAGCGGAAGTATTATAAGTTGTGTCAATTGACTTGCACTTGACTTGACCTGACCTGACCTCGCGTAAGCGCGGCCCTGCGGAGGCCCTTCAAGGTTTTCACCCACGTAATCTTGAAGAGGGCCCCGCGCTTACGCGAGGGTCAGGTCAGGTCAAGTCAAGGTCAAGTCAGTGACACAACCTAATACTCTTTTTTGCCCTGAAAAAGAGATTCCCTCTTTCTCGAAAAGGAGGGGGGAAAAAAAAAAAAAAGCGAGTATTATAAGTTGTGTCAAGTGACTTGACTTGACCTGACCTCGCGTACTAGCGCGGCCACATGTCTTCAAGACTACGTGTGAAACCTTGAAGGCTCACGCATGGCCGCGCTTACGCGAGGTCAAGTCAAGTGGGGGGGGTGAAACCTTAGCCAAGCAAAGACTAGGAAATAAAGACGAGGCAACAAACGTTTGTGTCTTTTGTTAATCCAAAACTAGGTCGACCGTTTCCACAAGAACCACCACCTTGACATTCACAGTGTAAAAAACACGTCCTCTCTATGTTTTGAGAACGATGTTGTTTTGACTGTGAAGGAGTTGCTCTAGATAGCTATTAACAAATGTCATCGTAACAGTGTGCTGATTAACCAGCCGATCGGGTGAGCAATATTCAACTGAAAAGGCTTGTATTATAGGCGTCTCGACTAAAATCGACAATGTATACTGAAACTTGAGTTTCTTTAGAAATGGTTATAAGTTTTGTAACATTTAAAACTAGAGGCTTATATAAAAAAATATTTAAAACAAAAATAACTTAAATTTTAATATATATATATTAGAATCTCTTTCTTAGGGTAAAAAAGCGTTATTATAAGTTGTGTCAATTGACTTGACTTGACCTGACCTCGCGTAAGCGCGGCCCTAAGCAAGAGACTACGTGTGAAACCTGCTTTTTACCCTAGAAAGCGAGCTAATTATAAGTTGTGTCAAATTGACTTGACTTGACCTGACCTCGCGTAAGCATAGAATCTCTTTCTCAGGTAAAAAAAGCGAGTATTATAAGTTGTGTCAATTGCCCCGACTTGACTTGACCTGACCTCGCGTAAGCGCGGCCCTCTTCAAGACTACGTGTGAAACCTTGAAGGCTCCGCAGGGCCGCGCTTACGCGAGGTCAGGTCAAGTCAAGTCACTTGAAACCTTGAAGGCTCCAGCGTAAAACCCCAGGCGAGTATTATAAGTTTGGGCAATTGACTTGACTTGACCTGACCTCGCGTAAGCGCGGCCCTGCGGAGCCTTCAAGGTTTCACACGTAGTCTTGAAGAGGGCCGCGCTTACGCGAGGTCAGGTCAAGTCAAGGCAAGTCAATTGCCCCAACTTATAATACTCGCTTTTTTTACGCTAAGAAAACTTATCCGTCAAAGGCGACTCACACAAAGAAACGCCCTTGATGAATAGACTCTATTCAAGCGTAGAGAAAAAGGATAGCTGCCTGGTAAGGCCCAAGAAGATTTTTTGGGGGAGTTTTTAGGCTCCCCTTTTTTTTTTATTTTTTTTACTTATTTTTCTTTCAAACTTTATTTCAAAATTTAGACCACAGACGAACAAACATAAAGTGTGACAAAGTGTATGTAAAATGTAAGGCCGAAGTGTATGGATTATGGACATTAATTGGGATATTTAGTTGTTTATAATTCAAGGGCCAATCTTTTTTAGAAAATTTCGTCCCATATTTTGAGGACAGTAATGACCATCGCGACTGTGGCAGCAGCAGTTTCTACAAATTTGGAAAGAAATTTCATGACTTTCATGGCACGTCTCTCAGGCGGGGAGTCACCATCCACAGCATCTCTGTTCTCTGTTGCCTCCAGGATCCTCTTAACAGAGGCCTGGCCTTCCTCTTCCAACTCCGCTACTCGATCAGGGTAATAGTCACTGACGTCAGGCCAAGTATGCATGGGTCCTACATCAACTTTCAGGACTTTCGCTTTGAACGGTTGCTTGTACCCAGCGATCAAGTAGAAGAGATCTTGGATACTATCCATGTCGTCCTCACTCCATTTGTCAGCATTTCTAATCAATGAGCGAGGAAGCCAGACTGGGAGCATCTTTGCGCAGCATGCTTCTGGCACCTCGTCTGACGGAAAAAGTCAAGCATAGGTGCCGCGTCAATGATCAGTTTGTTGACAGCTTTTCCGTTCCTGTTCAGTGTTGGAATACGTGTTTTGGTTACAATATCCCACCTTCCGTTTTTGAGCATGACATAAACGATGTCTGTGCCCCTGTCCTTATCACAGTCTTTGTGTATGAAGTATCCCGCTCCATCGAGATAGAAGTCTTCGGTGCGCCAAGCATCAATGGGATCGTCCGTCACTTCTGCTTCACTCCTTTGCACCAAATGTCCAGGTATCTTACAGGGCATTCTTTGGGAGCGGGACACTTGAAGAACGACTCGTCCTGAGCCGGGCACAACCATTGCCACTTGTTGTTCTTTCTGCAGATTAGTTTTGCTCTCTTTGTTGGCTTCGGATTGTCTATCATAAACCGAGCTGCCTCGAAGTTCCGAGTGCTCATTTCGGCAAGGCTTTCTATCCAGTGAAAGCCTTTGCCTGTTGACCAACTCAGCTTGTGGTAAGTGGATGGCGGTGGATTTTCAGCAACCCAGTTGCTGGCTCCAGGCCATTTTTGATCATGATGTTTCCAAGGATGCTCATCCTCAGTGTTATCAAAGGGTACATCCTGACTTGCGAAAGCACTAGGGGAGAGTAAGCGCAGTACGCTTCTTGTACAAAAGCCATTGTTGCCCTGCTCTCTCTGACATCACGTTTTCACCAGTGGGGGTGGAATTACTTCTTGTTCTTCAGGAACAGTCTCTGGAAAAAAATACTGAAGTTCAGCGTTCAAGTCCTCCTCCATCTGAGGTTGAGCGGCAAATGGCCATTCCGTCTCAATCCTGATGCTTTTCAACCCTTCAGGACAGTCTGGCGTAAACAGTTAAGGAGAGACGACGATTGGTTCCAGGGCCAGAGTCTGCTCGTCAATAATAAACTCTGGAGCTGCCATGTCAGACTCCAGAATGCGTCTGTTGCGGTCTAGCTCCTCGCTCCAACTTTCCCAGTCCATGTTGAATTCTGGAACGAGACCTAAATTGTCTTGAACACGACTGGTGCGAGGGTAACTCCAGCGCGTTCGGAAATCCTGAAGCTCCTGAGCCGATTAGGTGGCTCAATCAGCCTCGAAAGAAATTTGGGATTTGGTTTTGCTTGCGTTCATACCGCGAAGAGCTGAAGGTAAGAACTTTACTCTTTTAAGGTTCCTGAAACCCAAGAAACATTCTGTCTCCTCGAGGGCCGCCCGCTTCTCCTGCGGGACGTTTGCGAAGGGCAAGATTGTTACTGTTTAAGGAGAACGGTGAGGTTGGCCTTGCAAGTCCCGGGTGGACTTTCCATCTTTCTTTCAAAAGTTGTCGTTTCTCCACCTTTCATTAGTTCTTTTAGTCTATCAACATTGTCCACAGCAATGCCAACCTCTTCTCCTATTATTATCCGTTTCTTGCTGCAGTCCTGGAGGGGCAGAAGCGGCCTCCTGTCGTCATCTTTCCAACGAGGTTTAGCCATGGGGTGGAGAGGAGAGCGTGCTCGTCCAGTAAGTCTTTTCCGCTATTGCTAGCGCCCTTGTATGGGTATTACACCTATCTTCTTGTATACCCGTCCCTGGAGACAAGCGATGAGAGGACGTAAGCCAGGGCACGGGCGTTGATCCCCTGTTCTTCACACCAGCAATTAAAAAGTGCTAGTGTTTGTTCAATTGTCATCATGTTCCTAAGAGAATCAAGGAACCTCATCGAGTCGATGATAAATGTCGGCCTCCTGGCTTAAAGGTGCTGCACTCCTGCTGTGCCATATTCCAGTATTTATCAGCCTTAACATCGAAAAACATGTCTGCCAAGTTGCCTGATAATCTTCGGTGTTTTTATAGAGTAGCACCATCTCTTGCAAGGAGCCCACGTCCGGGATTTTGTTGGATGCATCGTTGCAAGAAGATAAACATTATCCACATGTTTGCTCCTCTTTTCGCGGTGGTAGGTCGCTCGGGCCAGCACGCTTTATCACCGGCTTCTGCTTCATCAGTTGGTACAGGGCCTTTTAGCAAGGCAGGATTGACTTTTGAGAGCACGTTGGTTAAATTGTCACTCTCAATGTTCTCGTCGAAGCCATCCACTTGAGCGTCAACCAGACTGTTCCGAAGTTCATTTATTGTGTCCAAGCAAAAAGCGTAGAGTTGCTTCCGGAGAAACGTCTTCTCCGGATCTTGGAATTGATAGAGGTACACCTTGTCAGGTGTACTCATTACCTTGCTGACATAGAGTCCACAATTGAACTTCTGACAGGCGTTCTGCAGAGCCCTAAAGTTTTTAAGGTTCCTGCTGTTGGCGCATGTCGACTCTGACACTATATGCAGGTGAGGACCCTTGCGTGAGTGGCACTTGTGGTCGAGGTTGATCAGTATCATGGAGCCACACAGCCACCTGGTTGCTGTTCATAAACTCCTTCACTTTGTTCACCAAACTCTTTGCTTCAAACGTCAGTCCCTTCAAAATCTCGCCTGGTGTGATCCACTTCAGGACGGGAAATTGATAAAGTTCATCATCCTCCATCGGCGTATTCATGAGATAGCCGTGGACCGAGTGGCGCTTTGGTTCTCCGTCGTAGCCGTAAACTTGCTTCATGGCTTGAAGGAGCATTTTATCAGCGATAGGGTGTTGCTCGCTAGGCGTGAGCACCATGTGGTGCACAGCTCTATTGGCCTTTTGGAGATAGGACAGCATCTTGATAACTTTGCAGGGTAGTTCGCAGGGTAGTACAGCAATCAACGAGTAGTTTAAAAGCAGTGAAAGACAAGGCAGTTGACTTGACTATATATACACATAAAAGGACACGACGCTAAATCACATGACAGGAGACGCTTTAAGTTTCATTGGTTTATTTATTTTATCCAATCATAGGAGTATTGTTTATTAGCTTTTTGGCGCCAAGCCAATCAGACATAGTTTGGTCCAATCGTAAAAGTTTCCTTCACTTGTCCCATCACGCGTCGCCGACTTCGTCTGCGTAGAGCGCGCACCAGGAAGCCCCTTTTTCCATTGTATGTACCGCGGTCTGTTATTGTACGTCCGTCACACCCTCCTGGTCCAATCGGCAGGTAAGAGGGGGTAGTGCGTTGGCCAGCAGCCATTCAACTTCACTGAAGTATGTCACATTCAAATTGGCGAAGTAATTGTATGGCAAAAATGGAATCTTGCCTTTCTTTCATAGTCTGGATGTGCACTCCAAACACAAACTGTGGAAATTTTTGAAACAAGTTTGTGTCGCCGTCAGGGGTGCACTCCCACAGCGTTGAATACAGTGGTTGAATAGCCTCCAAGATGCTGGATCTAGCCCAATGTCTTTGGGCTTAAAGGAGTGCCGTTTTCCTCTTGCCTCCTGATAAATGTAGGTTCTTTTTGGATTTCTCCATCGACTTGTTGACGTCGCCAAAAGCCTCCATACTGCTTTGCCAGATGCACCATGCTGAACTTTATTCATCAGTTGTAGCTGCACGTTGGTCCATTCCTTTGTGAATCGACAGTGGTGTGGCCACGTAATTCACGGGCCACTGCGCCACGTTTCCATTGTTGTCGTCGTCCAAACTGTACCCAATGACATCGTTGTCTGAAAGCACACCTTGAGGCGGGTGACTGCCATCTAAGGATCCCACTTGCACATGTGGAAAGAAAGACCATTTTTGTTCCGCTGGTGAAAATTCCATTGCAAAAGCAGTTGCATCGGTTGCGGGCACTGATTTATAGCCAGGGTGCAGTTTAAGGTCGTAAATGTCATAAGGTGATGTGATAGACAGTTCTCTCTTGATCTGAATTGTAAATAATATTATCGCGATTCAGATTCATCAACATCGTCTTGTCCCATACTTGCAGTCTGTCTGTTTGTTCAGGAATCTGACCGTGGAAATAATCACTAAAGTAATTATTATGTGGGTTTACATGAGGTGCCCCTCCGTTTTCATCTCTAACTGGCACACCATAGTCACCATTGGAATCCACAAATGTCCACATTTCTGCGTGCATTGGAGTAGGCATAGGGACTTCATTCTCACTTGTTTTGTTATTTGGAATAGTTGCCAATTCCAAGCGAGGCACGTTGAAGCCCATTCGGGTGCACCGGAATCCTAACACATTATCCGGTTGGTTGAATTCTTCGTCGTTACAACTGGCTCTTCTATACCAGTAGGGAAATGTGTTGCCCCCGTGATTAATATACACCGGGACATCATCCGTGTCTTTCAAATATGCGTCTGCTCTCTCTGTTCCCTGAAAAGTACAGACACACTTGAATGATTTTGAATACACCTTTTGAAGGTAGTAAAGACTTGGCCTGAAGGCGATGTGTACTCTCCAAACCCCTCAAAAAACATATTAGACATAGCATTTTGAGGGGCGCCTCCTGACGCTACATTAGATTGCCTTTGTGTAGCTGGCATTATGTCGTCGTCTTCAGAATCGTACACAGGTAATGGAGTCTCTGCCGCTTCTTGTTGTTTTCTACTAGAAGGTGGTGGTGTTAATGCACGTGAAGGGACCGGCAATAGGTGAACGTTCACGCACACTTTCTCTTTGTCTTTTTATAGCTGCCGCTGCGGCTGGTGTTTGTTTTCGTTTTGTTGTTTTCTAAATTAGGCATTGGATACGCAGGTGCATCCACGAAGTCCTCTTCGTCCTCTAGAAAATCTAGTTGATCGTCGTTTAGTTGTTCCAAAACCTCGTCTGGGTGCACTTGTTCCAAGTCAAACTGCTTGGTAAATCCGGTTGGCTTCTTGTTTGAGAACGTGTATTTTGAAATGGTAATCCCGAATTGGTTTGGGTGCGTTAATTGGTCCCTCCTTCGTCTTCTGATTCTTCGAAATCGCTTTCAATTTCCTCACTTGCTTGCTGCTTAGCACGTTTTTCGGGTACGGCATCTTGCCATGCTTCTTTTACTTTCCTCTTTACTCCGTTTTTCACTTGATCTGCTAATCCTATAGTTGTTTGTTTTGCAAATTGTGGCAATGCTTGTCCAAAGGCTTCTCTTAAAGTTTCTGTTGCAACTGGTAACGCTTCTTCAGATGTAACTAGAGCCTCTGCTACAGTTGTCGCGGCCGGTTCTACTAAACTTGCTGCTATTCCTTCTGCGCCTTCAACTGCAATAGTTACACCTGCATCAAAAAGAAAATCAAACAATAGTTCTCCACCAATTGCTATAGCTGTCGCGACCAAAGCCATAGTGCCAGATTGACACAAATGCGTCCCCTTTTATACTTTCGTCGCGGATCGTCG
Organism: Elysia crispata; assembly: GCA_033675545.1. Lineage (NCBI taxonomy): Eukaryota > Metazoa > Mollusca > Gastropoda > Plakobranchidae > Elysia > Elysia crispata. Next base: position 4,449 of record JAWDGP010003059.1, on the reverse strand, counting down.
CTTTGACGGATAGAATCTTTTTGGATTAGCTGTAAAAAGCGAGGATTATAAGTTTGGGCAATTGACTTGACTTGACTTGACTTGTCCACGGATTCGCGTAAGCGCGGCCCTGTTTATGAAGTTCTTTTGGGCAATTGACGTAGACTTGGGACTTGGACTGACTCGCATGCCGCAAGGTACTGGGCAGCCCTTCGATGCGGAGCCTTTTCCAGGGGCCGCTTTTTCCTGCGTGACATTGACGACGAGGTTGCCTTGCGGGAGCCTTCAAGGTTTCACACGTAGTCTTGAAGAGGGCCGCGCTTACGCGAGGTCAGGTCAAGTCAAGTCACTGAAACCTTGAAGGCTCCGCAGGGTCAGGCGCTTACCGCGAGGTCAGGTCAAGTCAAGTCAAGTCAATTGCCCAAACTTATAATACTCGCTTTTTTTACGCTAAGAAAGAGATTCTATCCGTCAAAGGGCAGTCACACAAAGAAACTACCCAGTGAAGAGAGAACTCTATTCCCACGTATAGAGTAAAGGATAGTTGCCTGGTAAGGCCCAAAGAAGAGTTTTTTTGGGGGAGTTTTTTAGGCTCCCCCTTTTTTTTTTAATTAGTATTTTTTTTTTAATATTAATCTTTATTTCCAAATTCAAACCACAAAACAAACAGACATAAAGTGTAACAAAGTGTGTGTAATATGTAGGACCGAAGTGTTATGGATCATGGACATAATATTTGGGGGGTATATTTGTTTATCATTCAAGGGCCAATCTTAGAAGATCTCATCCCAAATTTTGAGGATGGTGATGACCATGGCGACGGTGGCAGCGGCTGTCTCCACAAATTTGGAGAGAAACTTCATCACTTTAATGGCACGTCTTTCCGGGGGAGAGTCACCATCAACTTCATCTCTATTCTCAGTAGCCTCAATTATCCTCTTGGCGCAGGCCTAGGCTTCGTCCTCCAACTCTGCCACGCGATCTGGATAATAGTCACTTACATCAGGCCATGTGTGCATGGGCCCAACATCAACCTTAAGAACTTTTGCCTTGAAGGGCTGTTTGTACCCAGCGATCAAATAAAATAGATCCTGGATAGAGTCCATGTCGTCCTCGCTCCATCTTTCAGCGGTATTGATGAAGGAACGAGGTAGCCAAACTGGCAGCATTTTTGGGCAGCAGGCCTCTGGAACTTCATCAGATGGAAAAAAGTCCAGCATTGGGGCAGCGTCGATGATCAGTTTGCGTACACACTTTCCATTTCTATTGATTTGGGGAATGCGTGTTTTTGTGACAATGTCCCATTTGCCATTCTTTAGCATGACGTATACAATGTCTGTGCCTCTGTTCTTATCACAATCTTTGTGAATGAAGTATCCCGCTCCGTCGAGATAAAAGTCCTCAGTACTCCAGGCATCAATGGGAACATTTGCGACGTTCTCTTCATAGTCCTTGCAAACAATGTCCAGGTATCTCACAGGACAGTCTTTAGGAGCGGGACACTTGAAAAACGATTCGTCCTGAGCCGGGCATAACCATTGCCATTTATTGTTATGGCGGCACACCAGTTTTGCCCTCTTTGTTGGTTTGGGATTATCCAACATAAATTGGGCAGCTTGAAAGTTCCTTGTGCTCATCTCTGCAAGGCTTTCTATCCAATGAAAGCCTTTACCGCTGCTCCAGTTGAGTTTGTGGTAAGCGGAAGGTGGTCCATGATGAGCAACCCAGTTGCTGGCCCCAGGCCACTTTTGGTCATAGCGCTTCCAGGGGTGGTCATCTTCGGTGCCATCGAACGGTACGTCCTGAGACGCGAATGCACTGGGCGAATAGGCACAGTATGCTTCTTGAACGAAAGCCATGGCTTGTCTGCTCTCGTCAGATTGTTTGTTCTCTTGGGTGGGAGGAATAACGTCCACGTCAGTTAGCGTTGGGAAGAAGTATTGCAGCTCTGCGTTGAGATCCTCTTCCATCTGAGGCTGAGCGGCGAATGGCCACTCAGTCTCAATCCTGATGCTTTTCAACCCTTCAGGACACTCAGGGCTAACCAGTTCTGGAGAGATGACAATAGGGTCCGTGGCGAGTGTTGGTTCGTCGATGATGAATTCTGGCGCAGCCATGTCTGACTCCAGGATTTGGCGGTTGCGTGCCAACTCCTCACTCCAACTCTCCCAGTCACCGTTGAACTGTGGAACGAGTCCCAAATTGTCAGTCACATACGTTGTTCGCGGGTACACTCCAGCGTTCAAATCCTGGAGTTCTTGAGCAGTAGGCGGCTCAATTAATCTCAGGAATTTTGGGTTGGGACGAGTTTGATTCATCCCACGCAGGGCTGATGGAAGAACTTTACTCTTCTTCAAGTTGCGGAACAGAAACATTCTGTTCTCGAGAGCCGCTTTCTCTTGTGGGACGTTTGCAAAAGGCAAATTATTGGAATTAAGGAGTACCAAGTTCGCCTTGCAAGTCCCGGGGGACTTCATCTTTCTCTCAAATGTTGTAACTTCTCCGCTCATGAGCTCCTTTAGCCTATCGACATTGTCCACTGCTATGCCCACCTCCTCACCAATGATGATACGTTTCTTGCTGCAGTCCTGCAGACAAAAGCGGCCCCCTGTTGTCATTTTTCCCACTATCTTCGACATGGGATGGAATAACGTACTCGTCCAGTACGTTTTTCCGCTGTTGCTGGCGCCCTGGAGGTAAACTCCTATCTTCTTATACACACGGCCCTGTAGACAAGCGATTAGGACGTATGCAAGGGCCCTAGCATTAATGGCCTGTTCCTCACACCAGCTATTAAACAACGCTAGTGTTTGTTCAGGAGTCATCATGTTTCTAAGCGAGTCGGGGACCTCGTCCAATCTATGGTAAATGTCCGCTTCTTGGCTTAGAGTGCTGCACTCTTGTTGTGCCATAGTCCAGTATTTGTCAGCTTTGACATCGAAGAACATATCAGCTAATTGCTGATAGTCTTCAGTGTTCTTGTATAAGAGAACCATCTCTTGTAGTGAGCCCACGTCCGGGTTTTGCTCGATGCACCGTTGTAGGAGATAAACATTATCCACATGTTTACTCCTTTTACGAGGTGGCAAATCGCTGGGGCCAGCACGCTTATCCCCCGGTTCCGCATCTTCTGTAGAGACAGGACCTTTCAACAGCGCAGGATTAACCTTCGAGAGAACATTTGTTTGATTGTCGCTCTCGATGTTCTCATCAAAACCGTCGACCTGCGCATCGACAGAGTTGCGCAATTCATTGATGGTGTCTAGACAAAATCTAGAATTGCTGCCAAGGAAGGTTTTCTCTGGATCTTGCAGTTGATAGAGATACACCTTATCAGGTGTACTCATCACTTTTGAGACGTACAGCCCGCAATTAAACTTTGTGCAGGCGTTTTGCAGGGCTCTGAAGTTTTTCAGATTCCTGCTGTTGGCACAGGTAGATTCAGACACGATGTGCAGGTGCGGACCTTTTCGTGAGTGGCACTTGTGATCTGGTTCCTCCGTGTCGTGGAGCCAAACTGCCACTTGGTTGCTATTAAGGAATTCCTTAATTTTGTTTATGAGACTCTTAGCCTCAAATGTTAGTCCTTGTAAGATCGCGCCTGGAGTTATCCATTTGAGAACGGGAAGCTGATGGAGCTCGTCTTCCTCCATTGGCGTATTTATCAAGTAACCGTGCACCGAGTGCCGCTTCGGTTCGCCGTCTGGACCGTACACTTGCTTCATTGCTTGAAGCAGCATTTTGTCGGCCACTGGGTGCTGGTCACTTGGAGTCACCACCATGTGGTGAACAGCGCGATTAGCTTTTTGAAGGTAGGACATCATCTTGTAATTATTCAGGTAGAGTTATAATAACTTGTGTGATAAATGTAACGCAAGTTGCGAGAGTAGAATGACAGACAAGGCAGTTGACTTGACTATATATACACATAAAAGGACGCGACGCTAAATCACGTGGGGACGCCACGCTGTAACATACGACAGAAAACGCTTTGCTTTCATTGGTTTATTTATTTAATCCAATCATATACTTGTTGTTGCCTTTCGGCGTAGCGAATCAAATGTAGTTTGGTCCAATGTAAAAGTTTCCTTTGACTTGGCCCATGACGCGTCGTCTGTTGCGCCTGCGCATTTGCCGGATGAGGAAGCCTTTTCCATTGTATGTGTCGCGGTCGTTTTGTGTGCGGCCGTCACATCCTCCTGGTCCAATAGGCAAGTAGGATGGGGCTGGGGTGGCAAGGAGCCATTCAACTTCACTGAAGTATGTCACATTTATGTTTGCGAAGTAATTGTATGGCAGAATTGAATTGGCCTTTCTTTCATAGTCGGGGTGGACGCCAAAAATAAACTGTGGGAATTTCTGGAACAGGTTTGTGTCACCTTCAGAGGTCAGGCCAGCCACGTTATGTACTGTGGTTGAATAACCTCCCAGGTTAGGGTTTAGGCCAATATCATAGGCAGCAATACGTAA
>JAWDGP010003058.1:1850000-2086565 GCA_033675545.1 Elysia crispata | reverse complement strand
CAAAAGGGGTGGGAACCATTCATATTTATTAACCGTTTCGACTTCTCAAGTCTCATCAGGTGTGCTTGGATCAATAAATAATATTGATACACACGACGGCCTCCCTAAACTAAGTCTAAAATATAAAAGAAATCTGATATTAGTTTGAGCGAGTCAGCGTGAATACATTGTATCCCACTGCTTGTTGTCACTCTGTTTACTGTCCTTGGATACGGTGTTGCTGCTTCTATGATGAATGAAGAATTTCTGAACCGTTACTTTTTTAGATCCTGGTGATTATGCATAATCACAAACTGCTATTTTTAGATCCTGGTGATTATGCATAATCACTCCTGTGATTGTTGTAATTGTGTTGTCAACGGTGGAATACATTGTTGACTCCAGTATTGCCTATAGTTCTCAAGTTTCAGCATTTGTTCAATTTGTTTCTTCATGCCAAAGATCTCATTTTGCGATAGTCCAACATTAAAAAACATAGGAAAGGGGTACAACAAATGTGCTAATTGTTGTAATCTCCGTGAATGAGAAGCAGAAATATTTATGACCGACTTTAACCACTCTTCCCAGGTCTGCATCATCCTTCCTGCTTCTTTTTCTGTACCATGCCAATCTTTGCAAATTCTGAGTAACTGACCAAAACGAATGTTGAACAACATAGATTGTGCGTGTTCTCTTTGTAAATGTTTGTATCCCTGTTGTAATCTATTTGCAGCATCTTCAACATCGAAAATTTCTCTTTTTATAACTTTGCCTATATCAACACAATTGGCACACAGTTAATTGTGAAGTTCTTCCATTGTCATTTCTTTTTTACTCTTTTTCGCTTTACCGCTTTTCTCCTTGAATAAATTTTCAAGTTTTCTTTTTGGCGGTTTGGGAAGTTTCTGTGGTCCAGAAACTACTGCTGCGTTAATGGCTTCTATCATTTTAGTATGAAAAATCAAATGTTCTTGTAAAATGATAGTTTCCTCAGGAGTCCAAGATTGTTGCATAGTAGGTGATGGTGGTAGAGGTGTATTGACAGCCTGTTCAAAAACCGGATTTGGAATGGTAGTCCCTTGAGCAAACAGATGTTTTGAAGTTGAAGGCGCTTGATTCATATTATCTGGTAGAATTAAATTATCCTGTTTAGAAAATTCTAACAGTTTATCGTGTGCTATAATACTTTCTTCTATTTCTCGAATGAAATCCTGGGTAGAAATACTATCTTGTGACATATCACAACGAGAGGCATACGTCCACACAGCTCGAGGCAATCGAGTGAAATGACTTGGGGTGTTAGATTGCAAGTTATATACCCAGTGGTAGCTAAGTGCTGTTGCTATCAACAAATACAATCACGTGATTTAAGATCAAACTTCGATTGGCTTACCTATCATGCAGAGATAAGATATGTTTGATCATGCAACGATCTTCCCGCCTGCACAGAGATTGATTTTGGGGTGAGGACTTTGAATGAAGTGTTAATGCTCCGTTGGCTCTCAATTGAAAATGTTATTGATTTTTTACTGCCTTAACCTCAAACACTTTTTCCAGGTCCCTATTTTTAAATTTTTTTTATTTATTGAGGGGGGGTACTAGGGTGTAATTTTTTAATTTTAAAAAAAGGGGAGGTGCGCTAGGGGCGCTCATTCTCTATACTACTTTCCTCAATTAAAATCCATTAAAAAAAAGTATCAGTTTAGTTAGCTTATGATATTTACACAAATGCTGCTTTCTGTGACTAAGACTGCTGGCTCTATATTTTCTCATTAAATCTCAACAGCCAAAAACCTTGTGGATTCGAAGAAAACCCTTTACTTTCTAATTTATCTTAAATATATATAAAAATTTGAAGGATAGAAATTGGTTTTGGTTCCTAGCCACAAGGTTGTTGATGCTAATGCGAACAAACCTGGAATCATTGACTTGTTTAAGTCTCACTCTTTGGGTCTCATAGGCCTGGAAGATGCCAAAGATGATCAGGATACCCTTGCAACCAAACACAACGCTTGGACGCAGTGAACCAATCACGTGTTCTAGTTTATATGTACAACTTTCTTGATTAATATTTCACCTTGAATTAAAAAAACAAAACCATATAAAAAAACAAAATAAAATTTGAAGTTTATCCGCTACAGACAGAGGCCTTATAAGATTACTCAAATTACCGTGTTCTCTTACACATTAAATAAAAATCACCTTAACAAAAATGAGGCATCCAAAAATCTTCTTAATATAACATTATAAGTGTTTGAATAGTAACGAATAAAAATACATTTATGAAATTTGGAGTACACCAAAGCACATTAAGCATTTTCAACATTTCCATTATTCCAACAAAAAAAAAAATATTTGCACATTTAAGAAACTTACCTCATCCCAAGTGGCGCTCCCTTGCTCCCCAAATGGAATAGCTGAACAAGGACCCGGTTGTTGAGTAGCGGCAGAGAAGGTAGGGCTGGTGTTCTGCCTCTCCCACACATAAGGAAATGATCCTTCATCCCTCGGAAGTTATCATCATCTGTTGTAAAATAAATGTTGATGATAAATAAAAGCTATTTAAAACCTGTAATGAAGGTGCTTTATAAACCAAAAGCAAAACCACCATTCCACCAAAAAAAGTTTTTTAAAAATTTAATAAAATACAATGTAATTACAATAATACAATGTAAACATATGTAGTAGTAGTAATAATAATAATAATAACAATAATAATAATGATTTAAAAAAAAAACAAAAAAAAACCTTCGCAAGATGTGACTGTGAACAATGATCTAGAGGCCAGACATGTCTACTTAAATTGTCTTGTACTTTCTTTTAAAGCAAATTGCATCCTATGACAAAATTATAGAAAAGTCTCATAAATATCATTTACTGATATATGATCGAAATTTGCTTTTGTTTTTAGTTACTGTCCAGACCATCCTTAATCTACAGACTACAGTACAAGTACAACTGTCAATTTCAGATTCTCGTAGATCTAAGCATTATGTACTACAATCTTGACTAAAACATTAGTGTTAGTACTTCTGCCTAGTGAGAAAATAAGATTTACTGTGTCTGTTTTAATGTTGAATTAAATTAGATCTATAGATATTTGACTCATATCAAAACGTAAACACTTAACAAACGCAAAACAGCTGTCTACAAATTTTACAGAAATGCAGAAGTCAGGCCTATTTTTAGAACCATTGCACAGGAGAGCCGATAGAAAATAATATTCTCGTGACGTCATAAGGTCAGCGAAGGTAACGTAGTGAAGGTCACTCTTGAATGAGAGTGTGGCTGTTCCGTTTACCGACAAACAGTCGATAAGAAAATAAAATAGTTCTTATTACACATATATTAGCCAATATAATTAAATCAATTTATGTAAAGAAATAAAGTAGTATTAACTCACATAAAATGTCCTCCACATTGAGTGTTTGGGGATGCGAAGTGCGGTCTGCGATGGGTTCTCCACGCATGCCGGACTGAGTCTGTTGACTAGACTGACCCGCCGTCATTTCGGGTCTCGGCAAGGGCTAAAATGGGTCTAAGTGTCTGCGTTTGAACTCTTTTCGCTGCATCCACAGGTTACACAATCAAATGATGTTTGTGAATTCTTTTAGAAAAATGGATGGCCTTCCTTTTGGTACTACACAAGCCGGGAAATGTTCCTTGAAACCATTAAAAATTCTAAATTTTCGTCTTCTTCTCGAAGTTTCTTATCCTTCTTCACGGCGTGCCTCATTGTGTGTGGTATCAAAAGAAAGCAGAATTACTGCCCTTTAATGTGTTTCAAACCGTATAAAAATATCTTTCTTGTGGCAAGAGCGATAGTCATTTGAAGAGAGCTTGGTCGGATTGGCCGAGCTCGGCGCTGCCGCGAATCGGACAATAATTTACAAAACACTGACACCTTTCACACGCTCTCTAATAGACCTATCGGATATTTTTTCATGCCAAAGTTATATAAAAGAAAAGACGATAAATAACACAACATTTTGATATGGTTTTTATTGAAAAAATATTATCAATGACGATAACACAACACTTTAAAAAATGGGTAGATCTACGTTTTTCATGCCCGGCCGACCATTTTCCAGTCGGCTAACAGCTCAGTTTGGAATACCAAAAATTATGAGGGAAACACAAAGCTCCCATTATCCTTCAGCAAGCTGTCATTCAGATGTAATCATACAATAAGGGCTGCAAAACATTTTGTAGAAGACAGGAAGAATTTCGTTTAAAAGGCAACATTTAGAATTAGTGGAAGATAACAGTATATTAAAAAAAAAAAAAACAACAAAAAAAAAAAAAAAAACCGCCGAATTTAGGTGTGCAATAAGTAGCTCAACTTTTCAATTCATTGTGAAAGAGCGTTTGGGTTTAGAGAGGACAAGGTATCTGCGCTCTATGGAAAATGTGTTCCAGAAATACTGGAAACCGACTGTTTGTTCCCGTCTTCAGTAAAATGTTTTGCAGCTCTCATTGTATGCGTTACATCTGAATGACTGAAAACAGCTTGTTCTTCCTGTTCTTCCTGAACGACGAGTGAAATCAGCTTTGGAAAAAGAAAAATAATCACAGGAAGTAGCTTTAAACCTCCACATCTTAGGTTCTGAATGAACCTCATCGTAATACAGACCAACCTATCTTAAGTTTATATAAACACAAAATGAGGAATTAAGTTAGGTCGGCCTGCAACCCGATTTTTTTTTATATCGCTTCTGTACACGTGTCCTCATTAATTTGGGATGCGGATAATGTGGAAAAAACTGTGATCAAGAATTAATGTTTTACATGCATAGTTAGGAATAAACTTATGTGACACCATTGGGCTCATTATTCTCGGATAACCTGCATCTAGACTTAGACTGTAATACATATATAATTTTTCTCAAATTAAGAGATTTTTTTGAATTATGCATCTCAATGCATTCATATCAATGCCGTCCCAAGTCCACGTTACGCATTGTATGATCTATCACTTGATGTGACAGCGAAGAAAGAATACTCCATCATACTCCAGCATGTTTGGATGAAGCGCCTGAATAATTGTTGTGAACGGGACAACACGCCTGATTTTTTTTTTTTTTTTTTTTTTGATTCGCCAATCAATGTTTTGCAGGCTTTTTTCTTAAAGCTCAGCTCTAGTTGAAAGAATGTTAGTTTTATTCGGTAGAAAAGGCCTGAGATCACCTTGTAAATGATGAAAATTAGCGATTAATAGATTGGTATTGGCTTGGAGATCAGAGGTGGAAACAAAAATGAGGAAGAATCGGGAATGGTCAAAGAAGGTGGCTAAAGATGGGAATACTTAGAGAATCTTTGTACTGGGCCTATGCTCTCATGGAGTTTGATGTTATTTTTTGTTGTTGAAACGTCATTGCCACTTCTATGCTGATAGGGGCTAGTTAAAAAAAAAATCGGATCAAGACAAGTGTGAAGCTTGTTAATTTGATTCAAGCCCACCAACGTGTCGCATGAACTAGGTTTTGACATTCGAATTAAGCACTGTACTGCTGTCCGACCCAATACCAACTGAGGTGTCTGCCACCCCTCTACCGATTGTACAATTGCTGAATGATGATTGCTTATCCTATTTAATACACAGAGAGGGTCAAAAGATACGTTGAAAGAAAACACAGATCTGAGCTTACATAGCGATTTTATTATATACGTTGCATTCTTGACAACAAAATTTTATTGAGAGACATTGATCTCATGTTGAAAGTTGCTAGATTCAGAAATACTTTCATTTTAAACAATCCATAAAGCTTTCTAAAGCAACCATTTCTCAAAACTCACCAGCTTTCGGGTTAATCGTTATTACAAGATTTTGAAAAATCTTAAGCTAATTTTATTTGTTTTCTAGAAAAAACAGCTCCAAAAATACATCGATGTTGGTCTGTAGATTTTGCTGATTGGGCTACCCAAATAAGTTTAAGTGCAAGACTGAGAATATAACTTTTTTACAAAAGACATCAAAATGAGTTTTTATAACATGAGTGGGCTAAAGTGAACTTGAAGTCTCATATGGATTGAAACTCACCAAATTTTGGCGGCTAAGTGCATTCAATTGATCGGTATTTGTCACTTTAGTAAAATGTAGAACATATCGTATCATTTTTACTTTAAAAAAATCTCTCAGGTTGCCTTACCGCTTTCTTTAGAGTTATTTAATTCATTGGGACTGACCTTAAAAAGACTAGATGATCTTTAATTTACCGGTGCTTTTTTAACTTCTTTCCTTTTGTTTATATCGATACTTTGTCATTGTTTATAATTGAGAGAGAGAAAGATAGATAGAGAGAGAGAGAGAGAGAGAGAGAGAGAGAGAGAGAGAGAGAGAGAGAGAGAGAGAGAGAGAGAGAGAGAGAGAGAGAGCTAGAGAAAGTTTAATGATTCAGAAATATAATCCATTGTTTCGATTGAAATTGAATGTGTAAAGGACATTAAGCTATTTAAGTTCTATATATGATCACTGTGGCCCTCTCTGCTCCTGCTTGAGACCACTGCCATGATGGTCAAGATCGGCGCCGTAGGTCGGATTCTCAGACTTGCTTTCAATCACATCCATGAGAGCGGCGTTCAGTTTACACTGGGTTGTGAGGCGTTCCTTTGTTGATCTATAGTGGTTGATGGAAAACATATTGTTAAGACAAGAAACCCTTGCCATAAATAAGCAATGAGCTTACATCTGCATTTTCCAGTATGCATACATTTTGGTCCTACTATTCTTTAAACATGCTGGCCATTTTCACTCACTTCCACTTTCCTCCCTCTCTATCTCCATCTCTCTCACACATACATACCTAATACCCTCTCTCTCTCTCTCTCTCTCTCTCTCTCTCTCTCTCTCTCTCTCTCTCTCTCTCTCTCTCTCTCTCTCTCTCTCTCTCTCTCTTTATCTATCTATGTATCTATGTATCTATCTCCCCTTCTCCAATAGTCTGTCCATATACTAAGTATATGTTTTACAAAAAATGTCTTTGGTACGTAAACAATATTCTTTCATTTTCATAATTCATAAATAGTAAAATAAACAAAGCAGTTAAAAATACAAAACAAAAACCAAAGGAAAAAAAAATATAAAAACAACATCAGCACAGCCACTTGCCTTGTAGTTGTATCAACATGCTTAAAGCGAATACTTTCTGATATGTCTTTCTATCCTATCCTATCTATCTATCTATCTATCTATCTATCTATCTATCTATCTATCTATCTATCTATCTATCTATCTATCTATCTATCTATCTATTTATCTACATAACTATCTATTTATCTATTCATCTATCTTTCTATCTATATATTTGTGAATTAATTTATACATCCATCTAAAGATTTATCTATTTACCTTTCAACCTATTTTTGTCTAAACATTATGTATGAGATTGCCTTTTAATACATTAAAGACTTTATCTAACTATCAAATTCACTGTCCATTCAGCAACTTTCTGTTTGTCTCTTCGTCTGTCTTCTTATCTATAAATTAATTCACCCATCTATCTATCTAAATACATTTATCTGCCTATTCTTTATCTGAACATCTACATATTAGCAACCTACGTGGCATCTATCTATCTGCTCAATCATCTGTCTTTTTAACAAATTCATCTATCTGTCTTTTAATTGATATTTCCATTATTATCTGTCTATTAATCTGACAACCCAGTTACCTGCTTAACAACCTGTGTGGCATCTATCTCTTTACTTATGTCTTTTGAATTCATTCATTTTTCTCTTTTTTAATTGATATATAATCCATATCCAATTATCTTTGCCTGCCAATCAATCCATCAAACTGCCACCCTTTCCTTCCCTCACCCACGCATCTCAACATATAATTCACAACTCGACATTTATAGCTGTTCCCGACACTGTATTATTACGTTGAAGACCTGACAGCGAGCAGAGCATCCTTTATCTCTGCGCGCAGGACGGAGATTCTTGATGACGTCCCGCCCATCATCTCGTCTTTCTTTGTAAGATGACTGGTCAGTGATTGCACTATGGAGCAGAGAAAGCAGATTGATCATAAGTGCACCCTTTTTTCCCCTCATCTCTTCATAAGTCTTTTCAACAAAGGTTCTTTGCATGCAGAGTCGTCCTTATAATATAATTATCTAAGTTTTTAGATCAAATGCCATCATAATTATTCCTCCTCCTCCTGCAAAAGGAATACTGCTACTGCTTCTACTATTACTACTACTACTACTACTACTACTACTACTACTACTACTACTACTACTACTACTACTACTACTACTACTACTACTACTACTACTACTACTACTACTACTACTACTACTACTACTACTACTACTACTACTACTACTACTACTACTACTACTAAATATTTTAAATACATAAAAAATTTAAAAAATAGCGAAAAAGAGAATGTAATGCAGAGAATTGGGATGCTATAAAATGAGATAGAGAGAGGCGGAGAAAGAGAGAGAGAAGGGGGAATTGGGGGAGGGAAATGAATGGATTGATTTAAAGCACAAACAGATAGATAAAGAAAAACAGAGGAGAATGAAAGGATAGAAAGAAAAAGAGAAGCATTGACTCCTTTATCAAATAAAAAAAATAAGGCCCAAAGCGATTAAATTCAAAATACAAAGGAAACAATGTTACGAGAAGTTGACACAACAAGATCTCTCATAAATAGAAAACGTAAATACAGGCAACCTTTTTTGACCATGTGATGAGAAGAGAAAAATCAGAACATCTTGTGATGACTGGAATGATAGGGGAAAATAGCGTAAAAAGATATTGGATGGACCAACAAAGGTAGAACGAGTGACAGATGTACTGAAAACGACGCGGGATAGAGATGCGTGGAAAGTTATGATTGCGTTCGCTAAAGAGCACCTGACTGATTGAATCTGGCTTACTTTTGTGTTTGTATCTTTCAAGAACCTTCCGCCATTTGGAAATTGACGACGCTTGATCAAAACGAGATGTCTTTCTCGCTTCTATCAGGAGCCGATACGCTCGGCGGAGCTTTTTCATGAATGGGCCAGTTGTTGATGTACTGTAGTGTCTGAGGAAGCCAAGAGTTAATTTGAAAAAAAAAAATATAAAAAAAGACGAAGAAGAAAGGAATTTTGAGACCCTTATTTTAAACGTTATTTTTCTCAAACATAATACCTCCATTGAAATGGCACCATCAAGAGCGGATGTGTGATTAAGCTTTTTTTTTTTTTAATATCAACTTCCAAAGGTGTAAAAAAAAAAAGGCATTAGGACTAAAAGTAAGAGAGGCTTCTATGTAGGTGAATCTTTTCAGAAAAGAAGTTTGCAAACAGGTGGTTTTTATTTTTTTTTCATCCAAATTTTATAACGAAACCCATTTCGGGTTCATGGGTTGATGTAATCGCTCAGCGTTGATTTTTGGGTTCTGACAATCTCGGGGAGCCTTGAATAGCGTGTGTCGCAGAAATGAAGTGGTTTTTTTTTTTCTTCTTAAATAAATTGAAATTTAATCGCGTTATTGATTGATCTTGAAATAAAAATTTAATAAAAAAAAGAAATGTAAAAAAAGACTATTTTTAACATGTCAGAATATCTTCACAAACCCTTTTGTCATTTTTTTTTAATGATGCGCTAAATGTTATTGCAAAGTAGAGGACGTTAAATATTCTCCATTACGACTGCCAAGTTTTATTTTTAGTGAGACATAAAATTCAAGGAGGCTCTATAATCAGCTGCTTTTCTCTATCCCTACTAGTACATAAGCAAATTACACTCCTTGTTTTTTCCCTAACACATTTCTGTTAAAATTTTTTTCTGTTTGTGTTTTTTAGTTTGGAAATACAAATTTCTATCGCTTTATAACACTATCAGTTCCTATGGTCTTCATTTTTATATTAAAACGGTCATCTAGTTCCATACGGTACAGCCTAATAATAATAATAATAATAATAATAATAATAATAATAATAATAATAATAATAATAATAATAATAATAATAATAATAATAATAATAATAATAATAATAATAATAATCATAATAATAATTGTAATAATTGTAATAATAATAATAATAATAATAATAATAATAATAATAATAATAATAATAATAATAATAATAATAATAATAATAATAATAATAATAATAATAATAATAATAATAATAATAATAATAATAATAATAATAATAATAATAATAATAATAATAATAATAATAATAATAATAATAATAGTATTCTTCTTTTTCTTCTTCTTCTTCTTCTTCTTCTTCTTCTTCTTCTTCTTCTTCTTCTCCCCCTCCTCCTCCTCCTCCTCCTTCTTCTTCTTCTCCTCCTCCTCCTCCTCCTCCTCCTCCTCCTCCTCCTCCTCCTCCTTCTTCTTCTTCTTCTTCTTCTTCTTCTTCTTCTTATTCTTATTATTATTATTCTTCTTCTTATTCTTATTCTTCTTTTACTATTATTTTCATTGTTTTCATTATTATTATTATTATTATTATTATTATTATTATTATTATTATTATTATTATTATTATTATTATTATTATTATTATTATTATTATGCAACATTAAAAAAACTCATTTGGATGAGCTTACCGCACGAGTCGGCATGGTTTGCCGTGAGTGCTGACACAAGAATCGGTTGTAAACGCGTCTGTCATTGTTCCTCTTGTGAGAGATAATGCCGCGAATACTCCTGAATGATAGGTCTGTGTCGACTCGTTTTCAGTGCAGGTCAAAGAGGATGATATAGCGGAAGCAGAATGGGAACAGTCTGTGATTCCAAGAAGTGGAAGGATAGATAATTATGCTTTTTAATAAATTGTTTGCATCTTTGCGGGAATTATCATTTGATGACTTAGCACGCTGTGAGTCTGAGCTTACACAATACCTATTTCAATTTTCTACTACAAGCATCATGATTCCCCTTTCAAAAAGCAGTTTGGAAATAAAGTTGAACTGAATTTGAAGGTCCATTGTTGAAGTCTTAGTCCATAGTTTTTCTTTTATTCTTTTGACAAAATTTGAGATGGACATTAGAAGTTCTAAGATCTGCAGTAATATTTATCTTCTTGAATATGAAAGACCAACTGTAATCAATCATCTTTTTTTTTTAAATCAGCATTTGGAATGAAAATAATCAAATACCAAATTTCATATAAAATAACCAGTAAAGTTTCGAGAAATTTTCGTGCCTTTTTCTAAGTTCTATTAGCATCTTTTAAGTCTACAACGTTTCCAAGTCCGTCTTTATAATAACGTATGCTTTAAGAAAATAGTTTGTGGCAGAACTACTCTTTACTTAGAACACAGTTAAGCCGTACAAGTTACAATACCCTTAGAACAAAAATAAACTTTGTGAATATATACACGCCTCAGCGCATCTACTGCAGCTTCATTCCTAAAGTCAAGTCGCTGATGTTAAGTCCAAGGATTACAGCACAAAACATATGAGTCTTATTTACGTAGCTTCATGAGAAAACTTGCTACATTATCATAAGACATTAATGCTTAAACTTGCAAAATGATCAAAATGAGACGAAATGGCCAATTAGATAATTGCAGGGTTTGTATTAAAAAAAACCAAAGAAACGATAAAAAGCATACTCGGCTCGCTCCCATTATTTCAGAGAAAACAATCTCAAGTAAACACCGTGGGTGAAGATACGAAAAAAATTAACGAGATCAGAACGAGTTTCTCCTAACATTATTACTTATTCAATCTGTCTTCATTTTCTTTTCTTTTTTTTTTTTTTTTTCACATTTGTACTTTAATTTGTTACATTTATAAAATGTTTGTATTAAATTGCTTTTGTTAACTTTACTTATTTCCCCCATTACTTTCTCCTCTTTGTGTATCAATCTCAAAAACAAAAACTAGAGGGCGAGTTGAGAACGAAAAAAATTGAGCAAAAGTCAAGATTCAGTTCTTTAAAAATATACAAACAAATGCGTGTTTCGACATACTTGAATCACCTGAGCCGCTCTGGTTCACATAAGGCAATATGCCGGCGTATGGCCCTGACAGTTGAAGGGCTTTTTGAGCGCTTTTAGTTTGATGCGCCTTTGGCTCTATCGAACTACTGGTTTTTGAAACGCTGCATAAGTACGCAATTTTGTGATTATGGTAATCGCTATTCTTTTCACATGAATAGGCAGGTGCTCCTGATTTCTCCAAGCAGATTTCATGATGTATATCTGGATTTCCAAAATAATTTTGGTCACAGGGAACTTGGGATTCCGCCGATGACCTGATGTCGTTGGAGGAAAAGTTTGCGTTTTCATTTGTCACGACATTCTCCGACATAAGATTCACGTCAGTGGTCAAATGTACGTGCTCTGTATTCAGTGCTAAATCGAATACCATCTGTGGTTTTTCAAGCGCCATAATCCTATTGTTATGAAGGTGCGTCGAAAACGGCGGAGACTCATCTCTTTGGTGGTTCGTGAATGAATCTATAGATTTCTCTTCATTTTTGTTGAATTCCTGTTTCTTTTCTATTAATCTTTGTTTTCCTTTGTTAGGGAGGGAAACTTGGCTGAGTCTCTTCACAGACTTAAGAAGCCAGCCAGACCAAAAACATCTGCCCTTTGCATTTTTGTCAATTATGATGGCAGAAAGCAATGCCATTGCCAACCCTAAGCCCTATAAATTGAATAAAAATTCAAGAACTTATTGAATAAAAACATGCGAACGCTTATAAAACTCTTTAAGAAGATATACTTAATGCATTTCCGCATGGATTGTTCAGTAAATATCAGTTCCATCCACCGTATGGCAGTAAAAATAAAGTTGAATTTGAAAGGGTATTTTTTCATTTGTACATTAAATTAGTATCGTTTTGCCTGAAAGCGGCTTACTCAATATATTTTTTAGTTAAAGAAAAGCTACTAATTGTATAAAAATCCTGTGCTAAAGGGTAATGAGTCAAAACTGTTATAGCTCGACTGATTCATTAAGATTAAAATTAATAGCGTTTACTTTATTCTCTATTTAATTTCCTACTTTTGATTGATTTTCTCTTTTTAAATTGGTCAGATGCTTTTGAAACAGTGTGCAAAACTATTTTCATTAGGGTATACAATTTGCCTCAATCAAAATTTAAGAGGAAAGATAACAGAGTGAAACAGAAATTGGACACTGAACGCGCCTAACTTACCAAGGTCCACAAACCGGGGATTATTGCCAAGCTCAATTGCTCGGTTATCATGCTGCCATCTATTTTCTTGAACAGCGCATCTCTGCAAACCATACGATGGTAGTAAAATTTTTAGTTTTGCATCACACTTTAGATGATTCATTCTCTCTGTCTCAAAATGAGCTGGTCGTCAGTTACTCCCAGATATACCAAAAAAAGTAGCTACTCCTAAATACATGAAATCCGCCAATTTTTCCTTCAACTGCCGTGCTTTCCTGCATCTCTAAGTTTGATGAGTAGTTTGTTTACTTCGTTGGAAACGGTTTTGATCTAATTGAAATAATTTGTTCTGATCTTAAACAATAATCTGTGAAACACGAAAACTCTCTTTTATTTTGACATGTTAGAATTTTATCATATCTTGAAGCTATTATATCATAAATATTAATATTCAAGTTTACTTACCCTTACCTTACAAACTGACCAGCGAACACACCATAAGATAGGAAGAAGTTCCCTGACAACATATGATTAATTTTGGTGCCAATCGTCCATGCTGCGGGTTCAATATTTAGCTAGTCTCGTCGGGTTTGGGTATAAGCTGGTAATCGCAATAACCCTTTAATTATATGCCTCTGTCAAGCAAAGAAGTAGTCATTATGATATCAGGTCCCAGAAAACTGATGTAGCCTGCCATAGACTACAATGTTTAAAATAGGGTCTTAGAAACCCGAAAAAAATATCACACTATTTTGTTGCCTTAGGAAGTCGCAAACGAGCACGATTAAATTCTTGCACTGTTGCGCACACTTACGTCAACAATTTTGTTGGGGAATCTATCAACTTTTTTTTTTTCTTCCTTTTAAAACAGTCATAAAATTGAGTTCTGTGTGACTTTTAAGTTCCGTCATGGCTATAATTTTATGTCTAACAGTCTATCTGTCCAATCTATACAATTACCTCTCTCTATCAGACCTCAATTTATCTAGATAATTATAATAACAACAATTACAATAACAATCTTTTAACCTATCTACCGTTTTTCTTTGGTTTGCGTATAGGGTTAATTTAAAAATTATTGTCTCTTTCTGCTACACAGGATTGCCCCTATTGAAAGTGAAGCATACATCATCTTTATTGCTTTATATTATTCCAGTAGATGTGTGTCAGAAAATCAAAAGCTATTCAGTTTGTTATAATTGTTAAACTTTTTAACCGTACCTGAGGATCTTCTCAAAGCTCAAACTAAGTTAGCGGTTGGTCATTCTTTTCGAATCTTATCAGTCATTTTTGCTTGACGGTGTTCATAAAGTTATCGTAATAGACTTTTCTTGAACTTACTTACATAACCTACGATTATTGAACAAAGAGTTGGTTTGATCACTGAAGAAGGCGGCAAAACATAATTCTGGCGCCCCCTCTTTGAGATTCTATTTGTTGTCTGATGTTAATATTTTATTGATTGTGTGTGTGTGTGTATATATATGTGGTGTATACACACACACACACACACATATATATATATATATATATATATATATATATATATAAATTCGACAAGATACAATTAGAGGGAAAATTATCAACCTTAGAGGGTAAATTATCAACCAGTCGTGTCTGCATCACCTATTCCGATGGGATCTTAGCCTTTCTTAGAGAGAGCCTAATAAATGTAACGGTAGCTCACTGTAGCTCAACCGCGCAGTGATCGCTCACTCGGAACAATCTCTATCATGGAACATTTCTGAGGTTTCGCAGGAAAGGTTTACGGGCCTTAAGCTAGACTACGACGTAATATTTTTAGACTGACCGACATCATTTTCATAAACTCCTCCCACCCAGTAGTACGTAGCAGAATCGCTTTTCGCAAACATGCTAGCCCTCTCACCGTGAACGTAACTGTTATGTAATTGACTGTCGTTCAACCCGTCCTGGCGAGGAAAATACAAACCTTGATCTTCCTTTACAGTATTTTCCTTGACCTTTGACCCATAACAATCCAGGTGTGGAGCTCGAACATTTCAACGTTACGAAGTCCAGCAGATCAACAGACCTTTTTCAAGATATAACTCAGAATCAACAGATTTAGATCTTGATGTAGGTTTAAATTAGATTTATCTAGAGATTTAGCTTTTAAAAGGGTACGACTAGGGTTAATCTTGGTATAGAACTATTCTAATTTAGATCTAGACCACTCATGAACTGCAAGCATTGTACTGAGCCGATTCCTTACATTTGAAAGTCTAGTGCTCTGGTTTCTAGATCTAGAAGGGGTTCTGTTTACTTGGAAATGGATTAAAGAAAAGATACAAGTACGGTAGTGAAATTTAATCAAGTT
Source organism: Elysia crispata (assembly GCA_033675545.1). Taxonomy (NCBI): domain Eukaryota; kingdom Metazoa; phylum Mollusca; class Gastropoda; family Plakobranchidae; genus Elysia; species Elysia crispata. The sequence goes on along the minus strand of JAWDGP010003058.1, from coordinate 2,071,142 downwards.
AAGCTTAGGCTAACTTTTTGAGAAGAGCAAGGAATTATGGCCTGGTTTTTTATAATTTATTTTATATATTTTTTTTATTTTCTATCCGTGTAAAATGTAAAAAAAAAAATTAATTCATTTTTTTTTTGGAACTAGATTTAGAAACAAGTTTAATCTAACCTTGCATAACATAGTTAAGTTCAATTTGGATCCCCAGGAATCATGAATTTTATTTTTAGCAAGTCAATTTTCTCATGAAAATTCTCCCTTTATTTCCTTACAATTTTTCTTTTCCTTTTCTTCAACTTAATATGAAAGAAATACCCTTCATTCTGCCTCCAATGATACAAAAAGAATTTGACTTTTTTTTTTTAAAGAAATGAAACATACATGGTTTTACAAAAATGTTTCTGTTATCTCATAGCTAGCTTTAACAATGTAAGTTTCAATCATGCATCCAACACAAGTACTTCTGCTGATAATCTTTTCGACAAACAGCAGTTGCCCACCTGTCTGTCTGTGTCAACAACAGAAACACTAACCTTTCAAGCTGTAGAACACTCTTCTCATCACCTCTCTTCTTTTTTTTTTGTCTCAATCCACCTATTGTCTGTTAGTGCCTGCTAGTACTTGTCACTTAAATTTCAAAGGAGCCGAATACAAAGAAAATATTAATACTTACAAGTGCAAAACCTGTCTAGGTCCACCCCTGTTCAATCAGTCAGAATTCCTCAAGGGTGCAGGTAAAAAAAAAATAATGAGCATAATTAACAAAAAGGATATCAGTGGTAATTGAAATATCAGCTCAGTGGGTAAAGTGCTACTGTATAATGATATTTAGGAGATTAAAACCTAACTGGATTATCTGGTGTTAGTTCAGATCCTAAATAACCAAATCTACATTGGCTGGGCAGGAAGTCTCATCTCAGATAAGACTTAAGAAAAGGAAAGCTCACAAAATATCTCAAGGGATGGATTATTCTACTTGAGAAGTAGCATGGGAAAAGGGTGATTCCAGGAAAAGGAAAAGAGGAAGAAAGACGGAGTTTAAAAAAAAAAGGAAAAGATCTAATATTTGAAAGAGGAAATAGAGGGGTATCTTGGAAAAGAGAAGATAAAGTAGAATAAGCATATTTTGCGATGGAATAGGGTTATCATGAAGAGAGAATAACATGAGATCAGATATTTGAACAACACAAAGCTTTTTTTAATAAACTGGCTATGATTAGCTGTCTTATTGACCAGGATCTGTATTCATGTGGAGGTTTAAACTTTGCTCTAAAAAATTTGACCTAGCTAGTCTAAACTTTATTATTTTTATTCTCGGTAAATTTTGTAATGAGGCTAGTGACATCAGTATAAAAGGGAAGAAAGTCTGTAATTTTAGATAAATGATCTTAAAATGTTGAAAATCAACAACAAAAATGAATGTGTTATTAATTTGCTCATTCTTACAAATTGATGGGTAAGTTGACCATTTGCATCCAAATTATAAATGCAGAGCTTAATTATATTATTTAAACATCATCAATTGAACTGTATTGGTCAAATCAGGCAAAAGTTTAGTCCTTAGTCCAGCCAGGATTCAGGTTTAAATGAAAGTTAAAATTTTGAATTAAGAGATTCCCATGAAAAGGACATAAGAATAAATTTAGTTTTTGTACTAATATAGATTTTTGCGCCAGAGTCTTCTCATGAATATGCCTTAGCTCCTTTAATTGGGCAGTAAGAAAAAATGAACAAAATGTCCTGCTATACATCTATTTTTTTTAACTTTTTGAGTTTATCTATGACTTTATCTTTAAGTTTAAATGAAGTTGATCATAGTGAAATTAATCAAGTAGCTTTAAAAAAAAATTTTTTTTTCTCAGATTTTAAGACACCCTTGTAATGAAACAGTTTCTTTAATAACAAAAAGGTATCACAGTTATTCTTAATGTAAAATCCAAAATTTAAATATGTTTCTTTGGTAGCATTGCCACTTTTTTTTTTTTCCAGATTTTAATTTATTGATCCAATAATTTTATTTTCTGATCTTATACATTAAACCAGCGAAGAGACTATAATGCATTTAGACTTTAAAGCCACAACCACAGTTATAAAATGATATTCCCATTCTTAACCACTCTTTTTCAATTTGTGACAAATAAAACAAATCTCATAGTTTCTCCTAAGCAGAAATAAAGCTGCTTTAGTATAAATTACATCTATTTTTTTAGCTTTTTTAAAGGAAAAACTGTTCACGAATACTCTTAAAATCAGCACTAATGAAAAAGGTTTGCAAATTTTGTAATATGTATTTATAGATTCTCTTTTATGCTCAGTATAATACATGTTCACCTAAATAGGCAGTTATGAATTTCAGCATGGCAATGCATGTGTGAGTACTTTTTGTGAGAACAGAATTCATAGCCTTATAATATGCGTTATGAAGGGTCTTTTTGTCGAGTGATAAATGACAATTTAAGCTGTTTTTCATATTGCAATAGAAAATCCAATCAGATTAAGTAAAGAGACCTCTGATTCTTGATATAAGTGTATTCTAAACACTTGAATAGTTAGTTTTCTTTGCAATTTACTGTTGCATATGATATACCAACGATCTTTGGAGGGATAGATTTAAATCACTAACTGACACAAGATTTTCAGTCACCAAATATTGAATCTCTGGTGTGTGATTTTTATTTAATCCATTCATCGCTAGAATAGTGGCAACTGTATCTTTAAAATTCCTTGGGGAGGGGGGAGTTTTTGATTTGTCCTTGTTGACGAGCCAAAAAAATTTTAAGGGCCCATATACTCGCCCCATAATATCTAAAGGTTGGCAAATGAAAAAAAAAAAAAGATCGCTACTTTCACCAAAAAAAGTTTCGCAGAAAAAAATTTGAGGAAGATATTCATACATCTTATTTCATGGATTGCAACCCTTAGTTTCTCATTCACACGGCCAAGTCAATGGCTGAATGGTGAGTGCTGTTTCATTCGTGGCAGTTTACACAGGTCGCAAATGTAGATTTTATACAAAACTTACATACACAGTTAAAATGGTTTTCTTTCTGAGAAACTGCTTGCGAGTTCCACGAAAAATGGCGACTTGGGGCCAAAAAAAAACGCTTAAGGTTTTGCTTGAGAAAAACACCATCCTGACAGGTAAGAATCGAAATTTTTAAAATTAAAATCTATATCTAGATAAATTTGAACTCATTACAATTTCTTTCCCCATATTAGAATGAAATCTGGCTTTTATATCTTTATTTTATTCTATTCTGGATCTCAACATAGATTAAGAATGTAAACTCCGTAGAACATAATTGTAAATTTCTGGATTTTAGATCTTGAATTCTAGGACTATATTTGGTCTAGATTAAGATCTAGGAATCTAGATCAAGACTCTAGATACAGTAAATATAAAACAAGAACTTTTCTAACTTTGGAGTCCCAGATCGGTCGTTGGTGCTATTCTAAATTAAGATTTAGATTAGATCTAGGCCTAGGAATTTAAATGAGGATATAGAAAAAGAAAACTTTATCTTTAATGCATTCACAGGCGTAGTGTTTTTAAAAATAAAGCTTTAATATGTGTAGTCTGGTAAAACAGAAGAAGTAATAAAGGGAATTAAAGAGGGAATAAAGCGATTACTAAAACCATGTACTATTAAATGCTATTATTATTGTTTTATTAATAAACCAAAGGTACCTATCCCTTATAAGTGCATTCTGTCATTGTCATGATACTTGTATGTCAGTTTATTTTTCTCATTTTTTTTTCTTCTATAATTTGCAAACGGCAGATTGGTATAAGACCCTATTGGATCATTTTTAAAATTAGAGTTTAATTTACTTTCTAAATGCAAAGTTTGCAGTGATTGTTTTTCTTTCTTTTGTGTACCCATTTTGACACAAAAGTTTTAGATGGTTTCAAGGATCCTTATCTTTGGCATAAATTAGCCATGGCCATTTTTTCAATCTGAGCTACTAAGCCTAAATACAAGCTTCTCTTGAAGTATGTTTTAAATGAGTTCTGCATTGTTATTCTTACTAATTCTAAGAATTTGTGTAAAATTTTTGAAAAGTTGAAATCTATGCTCAGCCCACTATCATCACTTAGTACTTAACCATAATAATTGAAATAGGCTATATGTATTGGCAATAGGTATAACCTGTTTCCAATTTCACTGCATTTGATTATTTTTCCCTTTGAATTTTAAAATTAATAAAATGTTTTTTTCTTTCATATTATATAATTATAAAAGAAGGGAAGCTGAAATGAGATAAGACTGAAAGAAAATGAGGTGAAGAAGCAATCTCTGTACACATACCACAGTCTCTTTTTTTTACATATTGTTCATGAATTAGTAAAATGATGTTTACTTTGGGATTTTGCTGATGAGAATAAATATTGAAAAAATAATACTTGTTTATCTACCGGCATTTCATATCAGTTAAATAATAGGATCATATACTTCCTGGGTATTATATGTTGGTGGTGTTAATATAGTTTGCAGTCTAGGTAAACAAGTCTGAAGTGGGTAAACAACATTAATCCAATATCAAGTTAACATTGTCCCGTTATTTAGGCCATAATATAAATCCCACAAAAAAGTTTCTTGTCTTAGAGGCCTACCTAATTTCACTAGGCCTAAACTTTTTATGAACTTAGTGCCTATATATATATATATATATATATATATATATATACACACACACACACACACACACATATTAAGATTTTGCTTTTGATGAGGTCAGTGCTCAGTGCTATGCTGGTGTATATACATGATGTGATTATGTTTTTACTACGCCATTGCTTTTGTGGGGTAACTATATACAGTATAAGCCCCACAGCAATGTCTCAGATAAACAACCCTAGAGAGAAAGCCCTGCTTCGGATATAAAATCTCTCTCTCTCTCTCTCTCTCTCTCTCTATATATATATATATATATATATATATATATATTATATCATTTACGACAGCAAATCATCAATTTGGAACGATGGCTGATTCATCAGAAGCTGATATTGATGGAGCCACTATTCTTGTGAGAGCTCTTAAACAGCAGGTGGTTATTTTTAGTTTAACATTTAGATTTTTTTCTCTCATAATACGTATCATGTTGTTAAATTAGAGTATGATTTAAAAAGCATTGTATGTAAATAAGAATTGATAATTAATACTATAATGTTGTCATTATTATTATTATGATTATTATTATTATTATTATTATTATTATTATTATTATTATTATTATTATTATTATTATTGTTGTTGTTGTTGTTGTTGTTTTTGTTGTTGTTATTATTGTTGTTATTGTTATTGTTATTATTATTATTATCAGATGATTTTTTTTTGCAGTTGACGTGTGCAAACAAGTACATTATTGTTGACTTTGTGTTGATGGCAGAGGCAATTAAATTAAAAAATTCATTATGCAGTTGAGGTCTTCAGCATTTGTTTCATGCATCATTTATTAGGATTATTTATCAGGGATGGGCCCTCTATGGACTTACCTGAAATTCTGTATTTATTTTTGCCTAAGGAACAAAAAAGAAATATGAGGTTGCTGTCACCAAACAAAGAAATGTGAGTTCAATGAAATCTTTAATATCAAAGCAAACAACAGTCTAAAAGGTCACAAAAGTGGATATGTGGGGTTCTATTTTCAAAATATTTCCTGCTTGGGTTCATGCTCCCCATCCCTCCTTCAGTGCCTATTTAAACTCAGAACATCAATTTTATTTTTGCAAGTAATGTCCACCTCTAATTCATGAAATTCTGACCAAAATGTAAAATGCTATGAAGAAACAGGCATGATTTTTCAGCCCATCCTTGATATAAAAATAAAGGACTTATAAAGAGTTAAAGGGTATTGAAAGTAAACTTCTTTATGAAGAAAGAAAATGAAGATTGAAGTCAGGTTATGTAATTTTGAAACGAAAGTCAGGCATAAAGTGAATATTAATATATTAACATAAATTGAGGACATAGATGGTCAGGTATTATTTGTTGCAGATTTTTACTTCAATGAGTTTTTACTTGCTTTTGTTCATCAATTCATTTATGCTAAATCTGCACTGTAAGATTCAATGAACGAATAATGATACTTTTTTATTGCCTACAGAAGTAAAGAAGGTGATAGGGAATGCTTTAAAGATCTTTCACTCTGCTGTTTCAGTCTAAGGATACCTCGTGCAAATTTCTTTACCATTAATATGATGAAAAAAAAACCACATTCCTGTATAGTATTTAATAAAGATCTGTTTCTCTTTATTAAAATATCTCATAAATGTGTGTTTCAGGGAGTGGAGTATATGTTTGGCATTGTTGGGGTTCCTGTGATTGAAGTGGGTATGGCAGCACAAGCTGAGGGCATCAAGTTTGTATCCATGAGAAATGAGCAAGCTGTGAGACATTTTTGTTTGTCAATAATGTTGTTTACATGTATATTATTTTTGTAACAAATCATATAACCTTAGGGATTATTAATATACTGTGCTTAAATGTACTTTGTTTTCTACATTTATCTTGATCTAGTTTTCTTTTCTTTAAATCATTTGTTAAATGCTTTTGAGCCTCTCTATAAAAACAAAACAAAACAAAACAAAAAAAACGATCCTTCCCTGTCCCTTCCAGGCTTCTTATGCTGCATCAGCTATTGGATATCTGACACGGAAGCCAGCTGTGTGTCTTGTGGTGTCTGGCCCAGGATTGGTACATGCTCTTGCTGGTATGGCAAATGCCATGGAAAACTGCTGGTAGGTCTCAAGGCCTCACAAGAAATATCTTTGAAAATAATTCTTGGCCGACATTAGATAGGAAATAACTACCAAGGAAACTTCAAAGAAAACAAGTTGTTGGATTCAAAGGACTTAATCCTGAAGTATTTAATGAGAAGAGAGCTTTCTTTTTCTTTTTTAAACGAATTTTTGTAAGGCATAGAAAATTATCAAAGTTTTTCATATCATGAATAAATCTTCACCTAATAGTCATTGATGAAATCTGAAATGAGGTCATTTAGACTATTGTCTTTATTTCTTGTAAAAAACTTGAAAAACATAGTGAGAAAATGTCAACATTCAAGCCACTCTTAAAGATTGTAGGTTGACCTGGACATGTTTTTATTTTTCAAGACATAAGTTTAAAATTGAAATGTTGAATTCTTGCTGGGTAGACGGTATGAGGAGCTTGGATAGGATTTCGATTAAATTTGGCATAGTTAGAGCCTCATACTGTTTCTTGAGGTAATTTCTTTGTTGTTTTCAAACTTGTAAGCCTAATAACATAGTGGTTCACTTCTGAAATCACGTTTAAAACCTATACTATGGTTTGAAATTGATAAAAAATAAACATGTAAAAATATTTTCTTTTTAGAGTGTAACAATATGATGAAAGTGAACCATGAAATTGTTGTAATATATTACTATGTTTGATAATTTAAGTAAATTCTGATTTTTGAAGGTTAATGACACCAGTCAACGTTCAACCATGAAAAGTCAAATATGAAAGAACAGTGTTTCTATATTGTCTGAATGCTTTAGGACAAACGTTTAACAGTATGGTCAAATCCTCCTTTTAGAATTCATTTTCAATCTAGGTCTAAGACCTTTTTTGTTTTCAGGTTTGCTTAGCCATATAGTTGAGTTTGAATTGAATGGAAAATAATTGGGCCTGGATTAAAGTTTATATTGTATTATCATCGATAGAATATGGGATTTCTCAAAGAATTATTATCATTATTTATGCTGAACTCTGTTGAAATTGTATTGCATTAGAACATGTAAGTTCTAGCAATAATGTTTACACTAAGGAAAACTATTCAAAAGCAGTAATAGTTACACCAGAGCTTAGAAATGTACTAAGTCAAGTCTGAGAAAAAGATTATATGACACATCGAAATTGAAAACAAAATTTTCTTCAACAAAAACTCAAATGCTTCTGATTTTTTTAACAGAGCTCATGTCTTCTATCTTGGAAGCACAAACTTTTGTGAAATCTCATTTTTTTGTCTTGGTAGATTTAGATGTGCCCAATCTTTTGTAAAATATATGTGGGATCCAGCTGGTTGTATAGGTTTAAAGCTAAAAGGTAAGTAGAATGTTGAATATCAAAGTTAAATCCACTCATTTATATACATGTAAAACCTTTTCCAAGTTAAGTAAGGATATGGTGTTTGTGATTATTCAAACTTTTAGATATGATATATTAGATAATTTTATAGTTTTCCATTTAGCAGGCCTGTTCTTAAAACCATTTAGTTTTTGCTCTCATAATTTTTTTTACAGGCCTTTGATAGTCATTGGTGGGTCATGTGATGCTGTACAAGAGGCCATGGGAGGATTTCAGGCTTACCCGCAGGTAATTATTGGATTCCTTTCTTTATTTAGATTGAAACAAACAGGAATAAATGGGATAAGTAGCAAAAAAAAAAATAGTAAAAAGAGAAAGAGCAAAAACATAACTTGGAGATGTCAGTGAGTTGCACATTAGGATACCTTTGATATAATATTTTAAACAGATGTTATCGAGAACTTAAACTGACTATATGAAATGAAAAAGAACCTACAGTCAGGTAGATTCACTCACATATTCCTGAGGATAAAATCTACTCAAAAAAAAAAAAAAAAGAAAAAAGAAACAAACGAAAAGTTTAAGTCATGCAGTTCAGATCCTTATTCTTATTACTCTAATCGAATTTGAAGGTCAGTAGCAAAAGTTTTTTGAGAAAAAGAGGAAGAAAGGAAGAGACATATTCAAGCAAAAAAAAAAAAGAGAGAGAGAGAGAGAGAGAGAGAGAGAGAGAGAGAGAGAGAGAGAGAGAGAGAGAGAGAGAGAGAGAGAGAGAGAGAGAGAGAGAGAGAGAGAGAGAGAGAGAGAGAGAGACAGAGAGAGACAGAGAGAGAGAGAGAGAGAGAGAGAGAGAGAGAGAGAGAGAGAGAGAGAGAGAGAGAGAGAGAGAGAGAGAGAGAGAGAGAGAGAGAGAGAGAGACACACACACACACACACACACACTGAGTGTGTGTGTATGTTTGAAAAAAAAAAAGTTAGCAATTGGATGAAGCTGAGTTGAAACTTTTGATGTGGTTGAATTTTCTCACTATAAGCATAGTTATCTCTTAATTAAGCCATATTATTATCATGGAACCCCTGTTTTCTATATAATTATGATATGGGTCTGATGTCAAAGAATTAACTTTGGCTTTACAACTTAATGATTGGTATAGTGAAATGTTTATGTGGCTGATTGGGATGCATACTCCATGATCTCCTGGCTCATTAATTGATTAAATGAATAGTTTTATGAACCTGGATTTCTGTCCTATCTAATTTTATTGTCGATGAATAATATTTTTTAAACTTATCTCATTAAAGTTTAAAGAAGCAAAAAAGTCAAACTCCTATTTTCTAAAAAAATTTTGTAAGTGGGATATGATAACTAAAAATGACTATACTATCTCTTGATGTCGCATTGGTCATATGGTTCTGGAAAAGTTTGGAGTTCTCAACCCAGTTGGTTTTGGCCCCCAATAGGCTCAATATAAATTGTTATAATTTTTTTTTCTTTTTTGAGTTCATTGAAATATTTTGGTTTGATACTCTAGGTGGAAGCAGCCCGCCAGTACAGCAAATTTTCTGCACGACCCTCGCGCCTGGAAAACATTCCCTATTATGTAGAAAAGGTAAAACCAAGCTACATGCTAATACATTGGAGAATCAGAGATCTTTTTTTTTTGTTCCTTACTTAAGGTCTCATCTTTATATCAAGAGGGCCGGAACTTTTATCACAAGAAAAATTTTATTTTTCAAGAGAATAAGATTCAAGTATATTTATGAAGAAAGTGTTATTTACTTCACATCAGAATTTTCATTTACTTTTCAGAAAATATTTAGTCAGTCCTGATTAATCTTTCATATAAATTGTTATGGAATTATGGTTACTCAGTGCATTTTTTAAAATCTGGACCATGGAACAAAATCAAATGAAAAAATAAGTTCAAATTGATAAATTTCAGCTTTTTAAAGAATAGAGATTTTAATAATACTTATGTAATACTGCCCTCAATTATAAAAATATGTTTATAGTAAAGTGATTATATCATTGTTCAATTGTTGTCAATTTCTGATTTTTTGACAAGAAATATACCGTTTCTCCTAATAAGTTGCATTCTTTGTTTTTTCTGTCTCAAAATTTGCATCTATTTTAATGCTTATTACAGGTCTTTAGTTTGAATTTTGTCTTTTATTTGCTAAACTAGCCTTCATTTAGTTCACATGACCACTGCCAATTCTTAGTTCCTGTTCTTTGGCAAAGACGTAGTTGCCATTTTGAACAGATGAGACACTGGACCCAAACACTTTTTTTAATCAGTAGAAATTTTCTTTCTTTACTAAAAATTTCAGCACAATAGTTCATTAAAATAAAGGAACTATACAAGAATAAATTTAGCTGCTTTTGAAGAAAATGGCAAACACATAGTTAGCTTTTTTAAATGTTCAATTAGAGCGAAACATGTATTTTGTCTTTTTTGTGTGGTCAACTGAGGCTTTTTTTGCTTTGCAATTTCTGATTTTAATGTTACATTTGTTACAAGTGTTGTTATATTTAGTTTTGTTCTAAAGCAACTGTGTTCCCAATTGTAAACTATGTTGAGAGTCTAGCATCGTTCAGTAAATGATGTTAACTGGTAACTTTTTGACAGGAAGGGTACCTATCTCCTTTTCAGTTACATTCCTTGTTTTTATCTCAAAATTTGCATTATTATTTGTGGGTTTAAAAGGTCTTTTGTTTGAATTTTGTCTTTTTCATGTTAAATTAGCCTTCATTTTACAAAGCTTATTTTTTATATGAGACTTAAAGAAGATTTTTAATGTCACTGAACTTTGCCAATTCTGAGTTTCTTTTTTTTTTTTGGTAAAGATGTAATTGAGATTTCCAACAAATAAATTGCTAAAGCCCCAAATACTTGGAACTTTATTTTGTTACTCAAAGATCAAATACTGTATAAGTTCTTTTTACTAAACCTCAGAAAAATTCAAAATGAAGCAATGATATTTCTTCTCTACATATATATATATATATATCATTTCATTTTGGGCATGGTCCATAGAATATCTCCTCCCTGAATTCTCCATTCTGTGTCGTCATGGCTTGTGGGACCTATAACTATTGAGTAAAATAATGCTTGCTGAGATGGACTGCCAAACTTATACTAGAAAGGCCACTCTTCATTATTGTCAGAGATGTTCTCATATTACTTATTTTCTTAGACAGACCTCAAATTCAGATGATACAAATTCTGGACCAATTCCAAAAAGAGTGTTATTTATTTTAAGAACTTTATTGATTTGTATTTTATTTCTAGTAACAAGTGTGAAATTCCATACTCTTCAAATTATCTTTAAAAGTTTATGTTTTGTAACAGTAGTAAAATTCCTGTGTATAGGCCATTGACTTTCACCATTGGCATAAAATAAGAGATTATTCTCAGCTGGTTTTGAATATTGATGACAAAGTCTGTGGAATTATGAATCCTTCACGAAAAAAAATTATAATTGCCTTCCTTGTTTCAGACATCAATTAAAATCTAGCGCTGTATGAACAGTAACAGGGATCTGTTTTCATATTTAGAAAATTTTATTTTATTTGGCTGTGGAAAATTTTTTACAATCATATGGTTAACTTGAGCTTCATTGGATGCTGTGGATTTGACTCTCAACATGGGCTAGGTGAAGCACCCCTCATTTACAGTCGTCTCATGTCCAAGCTTCCTCTTTAGTTTGATGTTCTCTGCCCAAAGCTCCTTCAGCTCTAACTGGGCTTTCCATAATTCCCAGTAGAGTAACCAGATTTGAGAAGCTGAGTTCGAGTTCTGGAAAGAAATATTTTTTAACTTAAACATTACAAAATAATATGATAAAATTAATGTGGCCATGACATTTGTTCTTTAATTTAAATTGCATGATTTCACAATTAAAAGCCAAGAACGATTAAAGGTCAATAGATTCATTTAGACCTGCCACAATTACGACTATTTGAGTTTCCAAACCTAGCTTGAGGCAATAACCCTACAAAGAAAGCTCTATGGCAGCTTTAGGGACCTGCCTTTATAGAGGAGACTGGCCTGTCCATCTAGCAGCGATCGCGAAGAAGAAGATTCATAAGATCTCAGAGCAGAAAAGTGTCATAATTGCATACAGGATCAATGGAAATGAATATGAAAAGTAGAAATTAAGATTCATCATATTAAAGATCTTTCAAACATGTGTAGCACACAAGGAGAACAGGAAAGGAATGATAGCACTTACACTTTAGTGAGTCCCTGGCAAATTAATTACCACCTTCAGTCTATAATTTATAAACAATTCAACATTTGAAATGCACTATGAAAAAAAAGGGAAAATTGGACTGTTCATCATGATGGATTTCTATGCGTGACTGTTTTGTATGAGTAAGAATTTAAATACTATATCTCATTAAAATAATAGGACTATAAGGGATTAAACTTAACTGCTTTTAAGGAAAGTTTGCACTTTTCAATGTTCAAAAGGAGCAACACATGTTTTTTGCTGCTTTTTTATAATCAAATAAATCCTGCTGGCGATAAGATTATGTTATCACTGTTGACTCATTAACTGAGGCTTTTTTCTTTTGTGATTTCTGATATCCATAAAGCTTGGATCACGAGGCAAAAACGTATAACATATCATATAAACCAGAATGGTCTATGGACTTAAAAGAATGTAAAAAAAATCTGTGATTGAAGTATCCATAAATCATAGCTACATTTTTGCTCTGTTCAGATTATATGACGTTGAACATAGTGAGAATATTTCCTTGTGAGAGCTTTCTTCAGTGTATTACAAACTTCTAAAAGTCTTCGCCCATCTTCTTTTACACTCCACAAGTGCAGCAAACCAGCATTGAAAAACAGTCATGTATTCCATATTGATATATCCATCTCTGTCTTCTGAAAATTGTATCACTTGTCATTGGTATTGATGATAAGTTCTGCTGAATCACACGTCATATTAAACCCTTGGTTAATTGTCAGAAAACTACATAAATGTGAATTTATTTTCTGTTCTTGTAGTATCTTGTTTCTTATCCCTTTACTGAGATGTATCGGTGCATGGGTATTAGATAAAGTTAGACAATCACCCTTTGACCTTTCAGATCTTAAAGTCAACTCGATGAAAAATAAGGCTTGGTTCATGAAAAGTTGAACTTTATTTTTTATTTCAGATTTTCTTTTGTGTGCAGTGTTTAATTCTTTCACGTCTCATTCTTACCTCCTAGACAAACGTCCTACTCTTGCCACTTTCAAGTTGGACTGCATCAGATCTCTTTTTTGATTCGCAATTCTAGACCATCATATGCAAACATGGATATCTTTTGGTCTTGTGTCATAGGAGAGTTATTGTATCAAAAACGGGACATACCATTATTAAAGTAATCTAACATATATTGCTTGTTTTTCATGATTGAGACAAGAAAAATAATGAGAAAGACACTGAAAGAGGCAGATTCGCAGTCAAAGAGGGAAAGAGATAGTGGGAGCAAGATAGAAATGATGATGATGATGATGATAATGATGATCATGATGAGATGTACCGTAATGTTGTTCAGTTCTTGGTGAGAAGAACCCCTGGGGCTGAAGTAAATGGTTTCGCTATCATCAATGACATCTTCTTCGTTGCCAATCTCATTATTTCTGTCACTGTTTCCGATAATCTGTTTTGCAATCCATCTTACAGCACGCCTTATTGAACTTGATAAGCGGCTGATATATCGTCTTGCACGACTGCGAGTGTTAGCCGCCGATGATAGACTAGATCTTTTTTCCTCCAAGGATATACAGTCATAGAATATCTCCTCCGTTAATTCTCCATTCTGTGCCGTCATGGCTTGTGGGACCTGTAACTTCTGAGTAAAATTCTCTTTTCCCGACGGAATGGATCTTTCAGGTGGAGTATTGGACTCCAGGGTGCTCAAGGATGCAGATCTGGTTGTAATAACTGACTTGTAATCTGATTGGGTTCTAGATGGCACTATTGACTTGTAATCTGATGGAATTCTAGAAAGGAAAGCAGAGTTATAGTCCCAAGATGCTCTGGATGATATTGGTGACCTGTATTCCGAAAAGCTGCTTGACACTGATGGCTGCTTTTCTGATTTGATCTTTAGCTTTGAATCTAAATTGTATAATATGTTTTGATAGAGTTCCTTTGGTTCCAACTCCTTCAAGCTCTGAGCTTGTGGTTTAGGTAAAACGAGTGGTGTTTCTTCGTGCATTAATGGTTGATTCTCTGACTTAATCTTAGGCTGTAAATCTAAATCTTCCTTTGTTTGCAGCATGTTTTGAAACGATTCCTCTACTGGTAACGTTTCCAAGCCTCGAGCTTGGGGTGGTGTAAAAGAATATGTTATTTCTTCTTGCACTAATGGTGCCTTCAATGGTTGTTTATTATCATAGACGACCGGAAGTATGCTTTCCTCAGCTGAATTAGCTGACATTTTAAAAGGAGTAATCTCATAGTGCACTGATTGATGTGGAGTCCTCGGGACTGTGATTTCTGAGTCTTTGCTAAGAGGCGAATGACGTATTTGGTTTAATTTATTCAGATTCAATTGCGCAGTTTCTAACGTTTTCATCTCTTTAGCTTGGGAATAATCTAATGAGTCTGGTCGTTCTTTGCGCAGAGTCTCTTCCCTCGCTGTTTGTTTTTCAGCAGATATGGTCGAAAATTCGCTCTCCTCAGTTGATCTGACGGGCGTTTTTGAAAGTCTAATTTCGTGCGGCAAAGATTTATCGCGAGTCACTAGGGTTGTGGGTCCCATGTCGAGAGGCAAACTTTTCATTTTTGTCGTGCTCTGTGGGTAAGTGGAAACTGAATCTTGAGGCGAAGTTTCGCTGCCCTTTCTTGCCATTTTGGAAGATATGTGGGTTTTGGTACCTGGAATTGGAGTGAGCGGGGATGGACTTTTAGCTTTTAATGTTTCACCATCTTTTTCGCTGCTCAGAAAATGTGACTTTTTGGTCTTTAAATGCTTGTTCTCGCTCGGCTCTCTAAGATTTGAATGATCAAGCTTATTTAAATCGGTTATATCAAAAGAGGACGATCTTTTGTCTTGCCATGACTTTTTCGCCTTCGTCATATTTGTAGTACTTTTATCATCACGTGATTTTTTGCGTTGCGGAGGCTTTTCCTTCGCATTTGTCGGAGCATCCTTTTTAAGCCGCACCTTATCTTTCGTTAGCACCTCGTACAGGCTTGTAGCAGTGGTGGAGAGTGGCTGTAGACTAAGTCCCATCTCATCCCATACAAAGCTCAACTTAGGCCCGATCGTGTTCAAACTGTCTACGGAAGGCCTAGAGCTGAAATGATTATCGAGAGTCTCTGCCTGAAGCTCCAGCGACCTCTTGAGTGTTTGTGCGTCAGGAGACGAGTCTGTCTTAGTTTTTTTATCTGGCCTATCTTTTGACATATAAAAAGCCACGTCATTTGTTACTGTCCTCCTTTGTGAACTGCTCACCAATGCTGCATCTGTCATATGAATTGAGATGTAGGAGACACTCGAAGCGTAGCGTGGGACCTTATCCTTAGACTTCCGCAAACCCGTCCAGGTGAGCCTGGTGCTGTAGCTTGCCTCCACAGGTCGGCGCTGGCCTAAATTTAGCTTAACGGTAATGCCAGTGACAGACACAAACACACAGTGCTTGTCATAGGAGCCAGATTTGGCTCCTATCAAGTTACTGGGCATAATGCTTTGTTTGCGATGAATATCACGGTTTGTAATGTATCTTAATCTCTTGAATTCGGTAATGGACTTTGGTTCGAATTGTATCCCAGTTACACTGGTACCAAGTCTCGCACCGAATTGACTAATTCTGGCTGGGATGTTTAAATGTGACGGCCGCAGATTCAATCCTGTGTCACGAATATTTCTGCTGCTCGCATGGCGAATCTTGCTGCTAGGTTCTAGTTTAAACGAATCAACGGTGTCGAGTACACTGCTCCTTTTCAACGTCGGAGATTGTACGTGAATATTTGTACCGCTCGATTTGTGAATCTCGTCTGAGGCTTTATCCCAAACCGGCCAAGGCATTTTTGTCTCTATAATCGTCGACAGTGAAACTGCGATCTGAAAATTTTTAAAGCAATCAAACGATAATGAAGTCATAAGCGTCATACACAGGTTTTGGACCAAATGAAATAACTCTGAGCCATAAGTCAAATTTTTTGGGTGCGTAAGTAGCCTTTTTTATCGTTCTGAAAAATCGATCGATCGTTTTTGAAAAATAACAGACGAGTTGGAAAAAAAATAGGTTTACACACATACAAAAATGATTTCATTTGATTCAAACTTCACAAGTGTTATCCTATAATCAAACATGATTAAAGGTTTAAGCGCAAAGATAGTGATTAGAAAGAAGGCACTGAAGACACGCAGCTGGATCACAGCCTATATTAATAAATGCATAGGAAATTTCCAAAGCATCATAACCCATACCTAAAGTATTAGCTATTTTTCATTTATTAATGCAACTCCTGCATTTCTCTGTAGAAGAGTTTTGTAATGGTTTAAATTCAAAGCTTATCTCCCATTTGCGTCCCCATCAAATCCATAATAGTTAAAAAAAAAAGCCTGAGTATTAAAGTGTACTTGACAGGCTGCTTCTGTGGGCTTTTTGCTGTGCCTAAGTGAATTCATTCTTATTTGGTATAGTTAACAAAATGTTTTTAGAAATTGGGCCTTTCTTCATATTTGAATCAACAGCGTCATAAGGGGTTATAAAAACTAAAATCTAATTCATTTCGTTTAGCAAGATTAAAAAAAAAAATCACTACCAATAGATCTAGGCCTCTATGCTTATTTTTTACTTACATGAAAATCTATTAATCTGATGTAAATCTCTTAATTTTTCGATTGATTATACCCGCTCGAGTTCATCGCTATCAGTTCAGAGGGAGAAAAGCTAAGCTAAACTGCTTTTTTTTTTTATCTTAGTGTTATCATCTAGTTTGCTTCCGTTCAGTTGACTTGCGCTTTTTTTTTTAATAACTCATTCGATCGGATCAGTACAGATTCATATAGCGGTACCCGTAATGCCCATTTTTTTCTTTATTGTGCGCTGCATCTGATAGTATTCATGTTGCTTCTTTTTGCTTATCTAAATTAAAAAAAAAATAAGATAATGTTTTGTAAATACATTCGCTGTGATAACACCTTTTTCTAGATGTACCTGTCCTTCTCTCTCTTTGTTTCTATCTCTCTCTGAGTCAGTCTCTCTCTGAGTAGCAAGGCAGCAGATGCAAACCCAATTATAAATAAGTCTAGGGTTTGAATCTTACAAAGCGCAATCCTTTTTTTTTTTTGCGGTCTTTTCCACTCAAAGCCTGTCTCAACTAATGTTGTTCATCATGTATTACTTCAAAATTCATAATTATTTAAAGCTTGCCTCCTTTTAATTATCTAATTTAGAAATTATATTGACCATGAGCCATATTTCTAATGTTCGGCCCAGCTTTTTGCACGTTTATCCGCAAGTTAGAGTTGGTATGTGGATTATGTTGGTTGCCTTTCATGCTATTCCGACACGATCGACTGATTCAAGTCAGAGAGTCACTCAATGAGAATTAGTAAATACCCTCATCTTTTATCGTGTGCCATTATTCCTAACTACACCATTTTCACGAAGAATTATGCTATTGAAAATTAATCAAATAAATTATTAATTGAATATCACAGTAAAATGCGATGCATTGGTCCTTTTGGCCATGGAGCTTACAAACCTAGAATCCACAGCCACCCCATATCTTCATGTAGGGATCTATGAAAGTTAAAGCAATCGAAGTGGTGCGAAATGTAAGACATCGTTTTATGCACATTGGTTTGTTACTAGAGTAGTGCCAATAACAAGCTGTGAGCGAAGAGGGTCTACCAAGACTTTTGTGGCGAGCGGATGGTGGTAAAAGGAAAAAAAAAATGTTCCATAACAAGGAGTTAATGACATGTTAAAGAGCTCTTTATGATCCGTACAATCCGTATGGTCTGTCTCTGTCTCTGTTTGTCTGTCTGTCTGTCTCTCTCTGTCTCTGTCTCTGTCTCTGTCTCTGTCTCTCTCTCTCTCTGTCTCTGTCTCTGTCTCTGTCTCTCTCTCTGTCTCTCTCTCTCTCTCTCTCTCTCTCTCTCTCTCTTTAAAATTGTATTCTATCTTATTATTCCTGTAATAATTTTGAAGTTCTCGATTTTCGATTTTCGTCTCTTTGCAAACTCATAAAATGCAGCCTAAATTTTGCATTAGATACATGTAGGTCAGCTGGCCTGGCACAGTGGACTCACACATTTTTAGCCAGCTGCAAAGAGCGCAACCAAGTGACTTCTTAGCTAAATTGTATATTTATCTAACGTTTTTTTTTTATCATCTTTTGAAAATGTTTGAGAGAGAAAGAGGAGAAGCTCTTTTCCCATAAAGGGAGATTAAAATGCTATATGGCTGTGATTAAATTTACATCAATAGTTTCTTGAAGACTGTGGGGGCAATGGCAATTCCCAAATCCCATTAGCTGAATATTAACTTTATCTTTTCTTTATCTTCAATGTCGTATTTCTTTTTCTGCTTTAGGTTGATGTTTTAAACTGATATTAGTCATCAAAGTGGCCAAAATGTCCGATTTATTTATAATTCATAGATATGGTACCTTCTTTATATTAAATTTGTGTGTATACCACACATTAGGATATTGCATGCACGCCACCACATTCAATGTTTCTACTTTTTAAGAGGACTTGCTAGTTAACCCCATGGAATTTTGAAGTATGTGAGTTCCAAATTAGAAATAACTCTAACTTTGTTGGCAATTCTTTGTCAGGCTGTGAGAGAGAGCACATATGGTCGACCTGGCGCATGTTACATTGATATACCTGGAGATATGGTAGGGGGCACCGTCAAGGAAAATACCGTGAGGTGAGTAAAAATAATACTGTAGAGACTCGTCAACTTTTCCTTTGGAACAGCCAATGGATGCAATGATTTGTGTCATATGCATAAGATGCCAGCACCAACATGTACAACTTAAGAATGTTTTCATCACCTACAACAACACTATAAATCACGTCGAATATCATTTGTATTAACCCTATCCCTTGCAAGAAAATCCCCTTAATCTTTATATCAAGGGATGGTTCAGGTGAATCATAATCATTGTCCTTCTCACGATACGTTTGAATACTGGGTTAGAAAATTTAAAAGTGGATTGATGTCAGTCATGGATGATTCTCGAGATGGGTGCATATCATTGGTGGACTGACCAATAACTGTCAAACAGCAATCAAGTAAAGCACAAATGAGTGAATGTACAATAAAAATAAGTATACGATAAACTCAACAAGAAAAACGTTTCTGCAAGGTGGATACCCCTAGATTTGCCCACCAAAGATAAAACCAGCAAGTGAAAAAGTCATGTATCCAGAATGTGGGTTATAACAGACACAACAATTGTTCAACTTTGCAGACAAAACTCAGAGCAGTTTTAGTGAAAGAAAAGACAGGGAAGTTGGGGAAAGGTGTACTCCTACTTCATTTCAACACCCCTGCACACAATGGTCTTTCAAGTGCTTCAGGTTGCAAGGGAATGTCGCTATAAAATCCTCCCTTATCCTGCATGTTCACCTGACCTTGCACCATCAAACTTTTTCCTATTTCCAAATCTTAAAACCCTCATTAAAGGATGCCAATTCCTTAGCAACAATGATGCCATTATGAAAATGAAAAACTGGTTAAGGTCTCATTTAGTGTCATATAATTTTTAAGGACTTTTTTAAGTTCAAGAAAAGATGGCTTTAGTGTGTTGCCTGCATGGCAGCTATATGGTGAAAAAAAAAGATTGTATGTGTTGACTTTTGAGTCTCTATCTTTTTTCCTTCATTGTCAGATTAAAGCCACAATAACAATTTTCACATATTTTCACCCTTCATTAGAAATAATATAATGCATTCTGATAAAACTGTTATTAATTGGTATTACAATTTCCTAGATAAGTATAGAGATGATGTAAAAATATCATATCTGTAATGAAAAACATGCATTCCATGGATAAATTGGATTTCTTTTTACTTGAAGGGGGAGCTGAAATTTCTAAACAAAATTATTTGCATTTTAATAGTATCCTGTCTGAAGATGACAACATAATTTGATGCGATTGTGAACTTTAAGTTCACAGATAAACCTGATCATGAGTCAGTCTGGGAATAGAAAGCTAAGTAATACAAGCATGTTATACAAACCATGTCTTAGATGCTTTGACTAGTTATGCCTAGTGTCCAGAATCGTTTTGAATCATTACACTTTGCTTAACTCTTCTCTGCCAGTAGTAATTGGGTACTACCATTCATTCATTCAAAATGTGAGGTAGGAGTCCTCAGCTTACACCAATACTGTAGTTTTAATCGATTTTCTTTTATATAATTTTTTATATGAAATTGGCTTGGATTCATTGTTTCTTACTGGAGATTATAAGATTTAGAAAGGCCTTTTTGGGAAAATTTGCTCTTCAATAAAAAATTTATTAAATTCTTTGAGAAAAATGCATGGATATTTCTTTAATCAGAAACAACCCAAAAAAGAAGGCTAAGCTTCATCATTTTTTTTTAATTATTTTTTCTTCTGATTTTGATAGATATGTTCAGGCCTGTCCCCCTCCACCTCTTATGTTTGCTGACCCCAACAAAATCAAGCAAGCAGCGGAGCTGATTACAAAGTCAGAGAAACCCCTCTTGATTATAGGCAAAGGTAGATTTATTTTTTTTTGTATGTCTTTATGTAGGATAACAAACCACTAGTCTAAAATTGAATTTGCATTCCCAAAATGAGAAACTTACAAAATATATGGTATTATCATAGGCACGAGAATAAGAAAACTATTATTTATAGTAGACAGAGAAGAGCTGGATAGGTAGGCCTTTGAATGTACACGTTGAAAAAAAAATTTCTTGCAGATTCAGAGTTAGCTGCACATTATTTTTAATGTAGAGGAAGGATGCATAAGTGCTCTTCCGTTTGAAATCTTCTATTTCAGTTTGCAGACAGGGTTGCATTGCCAGGTGTTGCAATTAATCAGACTGGATAGCTGCATCGTGTACATTCTAATCTTCCTATACGAACAGTGCCCTTCTGACATGCACAAGTTGCGTAAGAAATAAATGCATAAAAACATGGAAATCACATAGTTGTTGTCATTAATCTGTTTTTAGCCTAGATAACTGTTTTTGCACAGTCTGATTTTCTTTTATTACATCCACAATCTTGTGAAAACTTGTGATTTGTTTCAATCTAAATGTGAGAAGTGCTTGAAGCATGCACACGTTTGATGCCTCATTTTTTCCCCATAAATTATTTATACCACAGCTTATTAGCTTCTCTTCTGCAAATGGCTCGAAGATGACTGAAATATTTGGTTATCAGAAAAAAATGTTAATGTTATGAAGATATATATCTATATATATATACACACACACATATATATATATTTAGAGAGAGAGAGAGAGAGATATGCAAAAATTAACTAAGTGGTCTAGATTAGTTACATTTAAAAATCTCTCTGCTGTAACTTTGTTCTGTGCTGTTATCTCAGGGAAACAAAAGTTTTTCAACCCATCATAATGTATTAGGTCTGTTCAAATTTTTTTTTTCTTGCTAGTAGTTTAGACCTTTTCAAGCCCTCTACTCACAAAGGTATCACCGCCTTACAGTGGTGTGAAAGAGCCAGTATTGTTTTATAGTTGCCTTGATAAATCAACAGGTGCTTCCTACTCCCAAGCAGAGGGTCCCTTAACTACACTTGTAGAGTCAACTGGTTTGCCTTTTCTGCCCACACCTATGGGGAAGGGCCTTCTGCCTGACACACATCCTCTTTGTGTTGCTGCTGCAAGATCAAGGTAATTTACTGTGTCTTAAAGGGGTCAATATGGTCAATTTATCTTATTCATTGAAATACCCTGGATATTTCCTTTGAGACTCAGATGACTTAATGATTCAACTTTTTAGTAATAAGTTTAGTAAAAAAGAAAATAAGAGAGAGAGAGAGAGAGAGAGAGAGAGAGAGAGAGAGAGAGAGAGAGAGAGAGAGAGAGAGAGAGAGAGAGAGAGAGAGAGAGAGAGAGGGAGAGGGAGAGAGAGAGAGAGAGAGAGAGAGAGAGAGAGAGAGAGAGAGAGAGAGAGAGAGAGAGAGAGAGAGAGAGAGAGAGAGAGAGAGAGAGAGAGAGAGAGAGAGAGAGAGAGAGAGAGACTCAGACTCACATACACACACATTGCTTGGAAAATAAGGATATGCAAAAAGTATCAAATTCGTCTAGATTAGTTACATGTAAAAACCCCTCTGCAAAGCTTTGTTCTGTTGTGATCTCAAGGAAACAAAAGTTTTTCAAGTCATCACAATGTATTAGTTCGATTGCTGCTATATTTGTTAGGCCAGATCAAGGTCTCTTTTAATTAAAGATTTGATATTCCCAAATGAAAAACCCATATTTTTTAATGCTATTGACACAATTTGAAAACTAAAAAAGGAAAGAACATTTCAATGAAATTCACATGAGTAAAATAAATGTAAGTCTATCTCTAAGCTCATCTTCATTATAAAACTTATGAGTTAGATATGCGCTGCTTTTTCAACAGCTTATTTCTATAATTTGATCCATATTGTCCATGTACATCTGACTTTTAATATTGACAAATCAAGCTATTATTCATTTTAGAATAAAAAAACAATCCACATAATGAAGTCTGAATCATCTTCTTTAGCAGCTCCTGAAACTGTCACTGGCTTGAGGTATAAAAAATTATGAGATCTTTATTGATAAAATCGTTGGAAAGTTTATTTCAATATATCATTAGATGGGATCTTAATAGTCCCTTTCTAAAGGGAACAGTATGGTCCCTAAACTAATGGCCAAATATAAAATGTTTTTGTGATGAGACTATTTATCAATTTGACCATTATTTAAGTTGACCATGGTTTATTTCTCAGCACTAAATTTGCCATTTATCATTTTATATTAAAAAAAAAAGATAATAAATTCTCAACTTCATCTCAAATACATGATATTTTGAAACCAAAAAGTAGTAGAAAATCCTCCTCCTCTTAAAAATTCAAGTTGGCAACTCAGCTACTTTTTTCTTTCATTTCCAGAGCGTTACAGGAGGCTGATTTGATAGTATTGTTTGGGGCCAGGCTCAATTGGATGCTTCATTTTGGGGCCTCTCCAAGGTTCAACAGTAATGTCAAAATTGTACAGGTAAATAATTATATCATCATATTATGCTATCACAAATTTGAAAGGGAAAATTTAATGCGATGATATTCTTTTCTAAAAAGCGATACAATCAGATGGTACAATTTTTTTTTTTCCAAATGAACAAGATAGTTTTGATTTGCTTAAGAAGTATTTGATTGTGTACATTCTAACCAAATCTTATTTGTAATTTTTTGTAATAAGCTTAGCAAAAAAAGTCCCAAGATATGGGATTGGAAAAATTTTACTCCGAATTCTTTTTCAGGAAATAATTTACCTGATATTAGAATACTCCAAGAATTAATATGTAATATTTTTCATTACACCATCACTCTATAGTGAAAGAAAGAGTTAAAATGCTTGTAAGAATAATTCTGTTTCATGTCTGCCTTTTTGGGTCAGGTGGACATCAAGCTAGAGGAGATGGGCAACAACCTGATACCTGCTGTGGCTTTACCAGGTGACATTAAGGCAGTAGCTACCCAGGTATGTTTTATATATTTTATTTAGAGACAAAGTTTTTTTTTGCTGCATCCTGCTGTGGTTAAAGGTTGGAGTGAAGACAATAATAAGTTGCGAGTCCCTGTTTTATATGTTAATTATTAACCATTTCAGCAAGCAATATTTCCTTTTTTTTAACTTTATGATTTTTTAATATAGGGAAAAAATCATATTCCTTAGCTTTATTAAATAAAACAAATGGTGAAAGGTAAGATAAGTATATAATTCATCTCTCAATTTTTTTTTCTTTTTGCCTTTGTAATTGCATATTACTCTTCTACTCCGTATTATTTTCTATTTTTGATCCTTTTACTCTATTTCTCATAAACTAGCCTTCAGTTTGGCGTCTGTGTCAATCCAGGTATTATTCGTTCATTTTCAAGAGTCTCTTTCCTTTCTCTTTTTGCGGCCAAAATCTTTATCTTTTATCTCCACCTTCCTCACGGTATGTTGATCTCTGTTGCTATCTGTTTATCTGGCTTTCTGACTCACTGTCTGCCTCTCTCTCCCTCTCTCTCTCTCTCTCTCTCTCTCTCTCTCTCTCTCTCTCTCTCTCAGCAAGCTAATTGAAGTTTTTATTAAGTTAACTACTTAATCTGGTGTTAATTTTTACTCAGATGAATGAAGAGTTCCAGAAAAGACCAAACAGATTTAAATTCAGTCCTCATTCCTCATGGTGGAAGACTCTGTCTAAGAAGCTTGTGGACAACCAACAGAATGTGGAAGTGAATATTCTTTGCTTTTTTTGGATAGCAGGAATCTTTTTTTCTGTTTTCATAACTATTTTTGTGTCAGTTGTCTTCACAATTGGAAAAAAAAAACAATATGTAGGAATGTAAAGTAAAATTTTAATTAAAGAATATATAATAGGACCTGAAATGTGTCACAATGGTATCATCAGCCATGAAAATTAGTGTATATGTTATAAAAAAAAATGAGGAACAAAATTAAGAAAAAGAAACAAAAAGGATTCCTTTTTCTGATGATGTATCATGACACTTTTTTTTTTTTCTGGAGTATGAAAATGAAATCTAAAGTTGGAGTCTTTTCTAACCCAGCCTCGGAAGCAGATGACTCAAGAGTCATAATAGTCATCTCAGTATAAATGTATAAATCTAGGTATAGTTAACCTTTTTGACTCAGTTCTGCACATCTTTCCCAATTATTTATATAGGTACCCAGACCTAATTCTGTCGTATCTTCAAGAGGTAGATTTTTAAGATCTTCAAAAAATCATCACTTGAAATTGAAAGTTGTGAGCTGTAAACAAAACTAGAACTGTTCTACTCCTTTTCACAGCTGTACATAATTTAGTTTAGGAAGTCTGTATCATACTTGATGATTTTGGGACGAAAGCAAGACTTAGTCATCTAGTATAGTAATGATCTATTGCTAGCAGCCGTATTCATGAGAAGACTTAAGGACAAAAAATCTGACTAGCTTAAGTCTAAATTTAAATTTAGTCCTACGACCTATTCATGGGAATTTCTTAGTACTAAATTTTGGCCTAAAGTAACACCTGACTTGATGCTGGACAAAGTACTAAATTTTAGACGTAAGTCTTTTTGTTCTCTACAAAAAATAAATAATACTTATTTCTGTGCTCTTCTTTTATTAGTGGGAGGGTTTGATAGTCTAATTTGTCCATTTCAGCAGAAGAAATGATGTTTCCATGCCCTTTTATATGTTTTTATAATTTAGATCTACAATCTTATTTTGGGTGCAAACATTTCACCCACCAATCTACTGGAATAAAGAAATGAATAATGAAGTTTAATTATGTATTTAACTTTCAAGATTTTAAAGCCATTTCCTTCAAATTTCAACATGGTTTCCTATTTTAGAGACTTTCCCTCCTTTTGTCTGACGTAGCTGGTCTAGTAAAAAAAAAAATTAGACTAGCTACATCAATTTTGCATACTAAGTGTTCACCTTCACATGAATACGGATCCAGATGTCGGGTCTCTGTAGTAATCTATCAAATTAATGAATAGCTTATTTTTTTGTATCTTAACAGCTGTTAAGAATTTAAGAATAGAATCTAAAATATTCCTCTTATATAAAAAACAAACTTTATTATCTTAAAAATCAAATATATTACTGACTGACCAATATGACCATGAAAGCCAAAAAGCAAATGTACAAAGAATGAATTGATAAATTTATAATCAAATGAATTGGCCTTTAAACTCTCTTAATTGTGTTAATATAAATTAATATCATATTGTATGTGTCGCAATTGAATATTAAAGCTATAGTTTATGTCTCTTTTTCTGTTCTATCTCTTTTTTAATATTTTAATTTCTGCAGTTAAACAGACGTGTGCTACTCAGTATGCTATTGTTCTCTCTTTATTTTATTGGCACCGTTCCAGAAACATAAACATAAATGGCGAGACTTTATTGTCAAATGATGTCTTGATTTTTGGCAGTCGTTCTAATGCTTCAATAAGCTGTGCTAGGTCTTTTGATTAGGTTTTTTAAAAGACTTAGGATAAGTATGATTCAGATAGATTAGGATTACTTTTACCAGTTTTTTAAAATTTAACTTATATATAAGACTACATTCAAATTCAAATTGTTTGAAGTTTTCCCTCAAAAGTATTGATTATTACCTCTGACTGTATTTGTCCTAACCCTTATTGATAAATGTGATTTTTTGCCCCATCTCAGAATTCAAACTTGATATTTTCCTTTCAGGAAATGTGCAATGATCAAACCATTCCTCTCAACTATTATGCAGCCTATGCAGAGGTAAGACTGTTAGGATAATATATATTCTTGGGAAACTATTGACTCTGTAAAAATATTGCAAGGAGTAATCTGGATTATGCGTTAAAAAAAAATTATGACAGAAAAATTTTCCAACTTAAAAAAACCTCTTTGATGCTTGAAATGCCCTAGGTCCAGTTTATCAAATGCCTACATATTTACATACCCGAATTCTAATAACACCATTTAAAAGTTCAAATAGATAGGTCTATATCATTGAAGATTGGCTTGGTCTATGACTTTGCAGGGAAGGAAGATAATATCTAGACACACTTGATTTTAACTTTTAAAAGACCAATACAAAAAAAACCACCCCCATTTAAATACTGACAAGACATTTGAACTACTCAAAAATATCAAAGTCATTAAATATTACTACTCAAGACACCAGGTATTTGATTGTCAGGAACTCTGTTCCTAAATGAAGATGATTTGATTTTTGCTAGAGGTTTAGTTGTAGGAAGTAAAAATATAGTCATTAAGTAAACAATAAAGATTGCTGCAGAATTACCACCAAATTAACTTCATAATTTGACATCATATTCTAATATTGCTACGTGGTGAAAATATGTTTTCAATTTAACCAGGTTCAGAAAGCCATCCCTCAAGATTGTATTATTGTTAATGAGGGCTCAAACACCATGGATATTGGACGCACCATGCTACCAAACATTCTACCAAGACACAGGTCATCTCAAGTTCACAATTTATGCTTTGGCTCTATCAACTTTTTAAAATTTTTTGTTGCCTAAATTTACAAGTTTATTTCCTTGCATTTGCCTCAATGCGTATCTTTACACTCATTACAAAATGCAAATGTATAATTCAGCTTAATATGCCTCATACAAGAATTATGGGCCCAGCAACTTAAAAAATAATAGTGTGCACTGGTAGGAGAAGGTTATCCCTGAAAAAAAAGGAAAAAACCACAGGCAATATTTTACCAGGTGGCAGGTCTTAAAGGTATGTGACAGTGAACAATGAAACCCATCTGAAACACAGGCAATTGAAAAGTGCTTTGGGAGATAGGATGTGGCATATTATCTTTCACAGCCAGAGGGTCTTTGAATTGAATTGATTGTTTATTTCCTTCAAACTGCTTTATGGACCAAAAAATCCCATGTAAAAAGGCAAAAAAAGATTTTTTATTTTCCTTAATCAAATATGAAAAACAGCACCCCCCCAAAAAAAAAACAACAAAAAAAAAAACACCTCAAGGGCAAAAGAGTTAAAAAACTTTTATGAAAAAAAGGGAAATGAGAAGGAAAGATAATGAAACACCAGCGGCATAGGCCTTTATTTTAAAGAATCGTATTTATTCAACAACTCAAATGCAATAGCTATCTTTATTAATTTTATAATAGTAGCCAGGAATGTTTACAGGAGAGCTTGGAATTTAAATTCACCTGCACTGGGGTGTTATAATTACTCTTTAAAAACCAGTCTTGCATTGCTGGGTTTTGATTATTTTTTTTTTCTTGGTTTATATTAGGATTTAAATTTAAAAAAATTTACCTTTTTTTTCTTTTACTTTTTTTTCTTCTTTTTCAAGCTGAGGAAGCATAGTTCTTTACAAAGGTGGTAAAAGTTATAAAGCCATTTCGCGCCTGTCTTTAAAAGAGGGAATAATCAAAACAATTCAACTCAAATAACACCCAAGCATTGTAAAATTTAGTGAGAGAAGGTAGGAACCTAGATCCAGCAGTCTGTAGTTTACTCTTCACACTGTATTGCTACCTGCATTCACAGTCTCTGTGAGTCTGACAAGTCACCTGTTATACCACACCCCTTCCCGATTCCTCATGACTCTAAACCAACCACACTGCTAATCCATAGCCTACTTGCTATACTAACACTTCACACTATATTGCTACCTGAATTCAAGATCTCACAGAATGACAGTTTCACCCCTTGCTGATTCGTCATTTTTGAAATTGTCAACACTGTTAACTGTCTGAGAGTCACTATCACACTATGCTAGCTGCTAGTTCTTGCCACCTGGTGACAATATTACAGCCCATTGTTTCAGATAGATGTTAAGGGTGGATCATTCAGGTTTCAAGATTATTCTGCTTTACCTGCCTATGAACATTTTATTTTCCTTGTTGGCGGCAGATTGCACTTTTCAATTTCAACTATATTATACCATTTTTATTGTGCTACTGTTTTATGGTTTTCAAAGGCATGTGCTCAATTTAAGTATGCTTTTTAGTTTTACGCACATAATCTATGTAGCCAAATCTATCAGAGTGTGCTGCACACTGAGTGCTTAAACAGAGTAAGTAAAAAATGTGAACACTGTATCAAAATCGTCTTAAGGCATGATGCAGACAAATGCACATTCCAATTCTCTCCTAAGCTCCATGTGCTTAGATGTTTAGTTCTATAATGCTTCAAAGTTTTGCTTTGCATGAAGAAAAACTGTTCACTTCACACTTTTGAGACATCCATGAATCGTGGCTGCGTTGTATCAAAATCATGGTATCAGATCAGTTACAGCGCAAAGACTTTTTGGTTGTTGTTTTTTTTATTTTCATTGATGCAATGGATCTTTTGCATAGGCTCTGAAAAGTCCTGCAGTAGAGCCAAAATTAATGTTTTCTACAAGTTTTTGAACTGGAGAACTCTGAAAATGAATAGAGGTTGCCCAGGGAGAAATTTAAAGCAGAAAATAAAAAAAAGGCATAGTTATACTGAGACTTAATCACTTAATAACAATGATAATTTTTTTTAATGAAGGAAGCATTTGTTTTACTGTTAGTGAAGCATTTTAGTTCTCTACGACCTAAGCTATCAGACTCAAAGATAAATCCATGTCACATTTGACTTTTTATTCAAATTGTTTTTTTTTTCATTTTCTTCTTTTACTTTCTTCAGGCTGGATGCTGGCACCTTTGGAACAATGGGCGTAGGTATTGGCTTTGCTTTAGCTGCAGCCATATATTGCAGAGACCATGAGCCAAGAAAGCGTGTGGTTTGTGTTGAGGGTGATAGTGCTTTTGGTTTCTCAGGGATGGAAATAGAGACTATGGCAAGGTAGTTTTGATAAGATTTACAATATTTAAAGCAGTTCCTAATTTCTAAATGCTTTGTTTTTTAAAAAAAAAACAGCATATGACTAATGATGAAATAAATGCTATGTTGTAATCTCCAAAAGAGATATAAAAGATCCATTCTTTTATTTAAAAATGATAAAAAAAACAACCCATAAAAGCTCTTTTCAAACCTTTTTTTGTCTGCTTGTGTCATTGGGGCACAAAAGTAACTTTTAAAAGTATAATTGTGGATCTCATGATATGAATTCTCAAATATTTTTTTTTTAATAAAACCAGTATTTTGAAACATCTGTTTGTGAACAGAAGAGATGTAGATAAAATGCCAAACTGTTAAGATATGATTGATCACATCGTATAGTAGATTCATCAATTTTATAGATTGTTTTATTTTTATAGATATCGCCTGCCTGTCACTATTGTTGTTTTTAATAACAATGGGATTACAATGGGTCTTCAAGATGACATGTGGGACATGGTAGAAAAAAGTGGTGATCTTTTGCTCAAGTAAGTTTGGCCTTCAAATAATTTAAACTTTCTTTCATTATTCAGGGAAAGACAGAGAAAAAAACCCAGATTAAATGGGAAGAGAAGTATTGGCCAACTTTAACATCTATTTGTTAAAGTGATTTACTAAATAACATCTAAAACAATCTTTTTTTGTCAGGAGTGAATAAAATAAGACAAATTTTCTCTATTTTCTTCTAAGCTTGAAAAGTTTTGTTAAGTCCATCTCACTTATCTTAGCTGCAATAGAGATACATTCATTGCATGCGATGGATGCCTACTTTGTTGATTAACTCCTTGCTTTTTTATCTCAAGAAAATATATAATGTAAACAAGAAATTGTTCTCATTTCTAAATCTTTGTCTCAGTTCAGAGTTTAAAAAAAAAAAAAAAAAAAAAAAAAAATATATATATATATATATATATATATATATATATATATATATCTGAAAAATCCATCAACATCAATAGAATTAAGTAGATCCTACCATATTTTGAGGCTCAGCTCTGGCAACACTTAGGCATCCATTTCACATAAGTCATGAAAATGACAGATAATATATGTAAGTGAAAAAAAGGAATACTGAAACCAACAAACATGTAATAAATAAACAAAAATAAATATAAAGAAAAAATATAAAATGTTTTAGCAGAACACAAATATTCATTTATTCCTTTTTCTTTTCCTTTTTTTTTGTTTTTGGTTATTTCTCAAATTGTTTTTAGTTTTGGGAATAAATATTAAAAAAAAACCACCAGGAAAGTTTAAGTAACCATGAATTTGACAATTTTTGTTCATTTTCAGTATGATAAAAAATACTTTTTTATTTCTTCTGGTCGTCACTAATTTTTCTGTCATCACTTAGTGCTCCTCCTACCTGTCTTGCTCCCAACACGCGGTATGAAAAAATGATGGAAGCTTTTGGCGGGAAAGGTTACTTTTGCCACTCACCTACAGAAATCAGGAATGGCCTTAAAGCAGCATTAGAGTCCAAGGAGCCTGCTCTAGTCAATATTATGATTAGTCCAATGGCTCAACGCAAGACTCAGGTTTGTAATTAGCAGTAAAATAGTGTCTTCTATGTTATTATCTAGTAAAGATACTCAGTGCTAGCTTAATTCAATAATTCATTGGCTGAAGTATGGACCTTGAGATCAATGTTAGGTGTGTAACAGTAAGAGCAGGACTTGCTTCAAGTTTATGAAACAATGTATTGGTTCCATGTAAGACTGTAGGTTTAGTTCTGTATTTTCTACCCCCACATGGTGTTGAGATGATGGAAGAAAAGAAAACATAGAAAGATTGTTAAAAAATATCAGCAAAAATAAGAAACCTTTACAGACAGGTTTTTTTTATGAAATCTACCTTTAATTTTTTTTAACCTAACATGTTGAAACTTTTTATACATTTTCTCATTTTGAAATTTTATCAACAGGAATTTAACTGGCTTACCAAGTCAAACCTTTGAGAAAATACTACCTTGGATTTGCCACGCATAAAGGTTTCATATTAAGCTATTTCAAGTCATAATGCATCTTAATTGTTGTCTTTCAATATTTTCTAGGTATTTAAAAAAAGTCTTTGTTGGATCATTTTGCATGAGCAAGTTATTTCCTTTTATGTGATGAATGATAGTTTTGGTTTTGCCCAGTGCAGTCTTGGACTCTGATATCACCATGTGTGGCATGTTTTTGGGGTGATTTAAAAAATTTATAGCTTTTAAAATTTTAATACTATCAGAAAATGTGGCTTTTTTAATTAAAACATTTAGCTGTAGCTGTAAGGAAATATTATTACAAATAAAATATTACAACCATGTATGATTTGTTACTAAACTATGTTGAAAAACACAGCGGGTTGTGGTGAGCCTCCTTCATTGACTTTCAAGTATGAAACCTACATGGGACCGGGAGGTGATAAAGATGCCCTTTCAGCAAATTTACATGCATTGTATACGTGATAGTCTCTTTTCTCAATTTGTCTCTTATGGGCCTCTGTAATGAATTAAAAATTCATGTCTAGAGGTTTAGATCTCTTTTCAATTTCTACCTGAAGTCCATGGTTTTCCTTAAAGGGTGGAACAATTAGAAAGTCTGTTCAATTAGTCACCGGTTCTGACATGCATTGGTTGTCATCTACCTGGCTTTGGTCAGCTTCTCTTCGTCTTGATCTCGATCCATGGCTTGAGGATCAAGATTGACGTTGAATACTGCATAGGGTGGTTATATCACAGTTCTAGAACCACAACCCATATCAGGTGTATTCCCAGACCTTGTAGGTCTTGAATAAGAACCAGATATAGATGTTGGTGTTTCAGATCTGGCTCCCAGTACTTCAAAATGAGATTCATCACTCAATTCTGAGCAAAATTATTATGTCATTGATGGGTGAAAGTTAGACTCTGACTCGGAACCATCACCACTACCTTCTCCATTTACTCTAACTGGCTCCTGATTCATTGTCACTCTCATATTGAAGCACTAGTTCTTAAATCCTCAGTAACTCATAGCATGCTTCTTACCATTTTGGGTCAATCAAATTCGTTTACATTCCAGCAAATGCTTAAAGTGTGTAAAAAAAAAAATTATGAAATTAAATAATCACTCGTTTACAGTCAGAGGAGCGTAAAAATGTGTACTTAAAGCTGTTCTAGCAAGTAAAAAAAAAAGGTCTCTATTGCATAAGCTTTATCACTTATGGCATAAAAATTGCAAATTGTGCCGGGCACGATACATCTGTTAGAAAAAGGTGCCCGATACCATATTTAGCATGATGTGAAAGAGGTAATGTAAATGGTGCGTGTTTTCTCCTAGTTATTACGATATATTTAAGCTTACAATAGGAGCAAACTTTTTTGATCTTCCTGAGATTACATTTACGTTAGATGGATGTACTCCGCAAGAACACTTTTACTTCTGAATTTTTGTAACATTTTCGGCCGAGTAGCATTTGGAACTTTTTTCAAAACTTCTAGTTGCTATATAAGATAAGAACTCAAGTGACCTATGCAAACCAAAGACTTGATTGAGAGCAGATGGCTGCATGATTAGTGGAAAGAGGATTTAGAACACTTGGCTATGCTGTATGATGTGATTTCAAGAAGTTTTTACTGATGAAACACAGCAGAATATGTTTAAAGCTGTATAAATATGGTCCTCATTCTACAGAACATTCTGCTGACACCTTGGCAGTCAGCCCATAAGTTGCTTTCCGTTCGTTGATCTTTGCTGGTCCCTAAACGGACACCTATTGTCATTTTGGTGGCATGCAAGATATTTGAGGGTGAGGCTGAACTTCCTGTGTCTCAGATTAGTGTTTTGATTATCTGCCGAGGAGGAACAACCACAAATCTGTCCTAAAAGTTGTGGAAAGCCTGTACTTCCTGTTCCTGTTCCCTTGTCTGCTGTTAGTCATATGACTTTTTACTTTTCCCTTTCATTTACTTCAAATATGCCTTTTTTATTGTTGGATTGTTGTTGGACAAATCTTTTTTTGATATCACTGACTCTTATGAACTCAGGACTTTTGTAACTGGTGCCTCAGTAGTAGTTGCAACTTTGTTAATTTTTAATACAACCCTGTTCTTTTGCATTGTAGGTTTTAAAATAGTTTTTATTTTACTACTCCAATTTGGTACTCGGTCTTGTTTTAGATTTAAATCGTTATTTTTTATAGTCATATAATAATGTTATATGAATATATATGTAAGTGTAAAAACATTCAAGGTTTTTGTATTTTCACCAATGACCAGCAACTCATCATTGATTCTTCATTTAATTTGCAGAAAAGTCAATGATAATTTAGGGTTTTTTTAAATAGAAATCTCAGAGGTTTGATCCAAAAGCAGTACCTCTTGAAAAGAGAAAAAAAAAACAAGTTTCAGAACAAAATAATCTTTTATGTAAAACTTAATTGACCTGACTTTTTTCCATATACATATATTTTGATACTATTGATTCTGAAGTTTAGTCAAAATAATTCCAAAAGCATAAAAAAAAATTTAGATCATCATTTATGTTGATAATAAAGTCTTTTATGCGCTCCATTGAAATAAGTATATGTATCAAGTGCAGTCAATAGGTTCAGTAAAACAATTTTTTGTTTGTGAGTGTTTGTGTAATAGTCTGCTTTTGCATTTTTGATAATTTTAAATTTTTATTGCCAAAGTACATAACCTTTGTTTACTCCGTTTTGATCATCTTGGTAAAGAAGTTAATATACCAGTCTTTAGAATAAACAGATTCTTTGAATTTTTCATTCTCTTTGTCTCAAATACTTTGAATTCATTGATTTCATTTTGCATTTGTCTCTCTAACAATGTAAAGAGTTATGCAATTTGGAATTTATATTATTTTATTCATCAACAAAAACCAAATGAAATGCAGGGAGTAAAAAAATATGAAGCCACATAAATAAATAATATCTGATAGCATCCTTGTTTATCAGAGTTGGGCACCATGTGCGATTGATCCCTTTTTTATCCTATAATGCGATAACAGTGAATGAATTACTTCAAATTACTTTAGTAAACCTATCTTTTATGACTAATGGTAAGCTTCATCAAAATTACCTATTTAAGAAATATACATGTGTTTGTGAGCCAACAAGGACTCATAAACACGTCAAAACTAAAAAATGTAGCAACCCTAAAAATTGCCACAGGAAAAAGATCTAGTAGCATTGGGTTGCAAGGAACTAGTTACATAATAAATGAAAGACTTTGTCTTGGCCTAATGGAAGTGCTGAAATAAGTTCTATTTTCCTCATCTTGTTATCTCAGTAAATTTTAGAGCCACATGATTCCAATTCTTTTGTTAAAAGCCAGAGCACTTCATCCAAAGCAAAAACAAACCTTAGTTTCTTCCTGACATGACGTTTATAAAATTCAATAAGGACAATTTTTATCACCTTCAAATTTACATATTGTTTTCAAATAATGTTTAGCTCTTTTTAGTTCCAACATTGTCAAATTAGTTCTCCCTTGCCATCAGCCACTTTTAAATGCAAACTTCGTTAGAGCTTTATCAGGTCAAATAAAATTAACATTTGGCAATGTTATGAATTGACACTCCTCTCTACTTTATTACATCCATTCAACACATACACAAAAACATTTTATGTCAGGTTTTCTAGACTTTAAACCAGATAGGCCTTGTTTTGATGATAAAGAATAAGTTATTTCTATTCTGTCTCAACATTGTCAGATATTAACAACTACATTAACTTTAGGATTATTTTACATTTTTCTTGCACATTGTCTCTGGACTAGCATTATGTTTAGACAAGTGGTGGTTTAAAGAAAAACATCAAAGGATAACTTTTGTTTAAGTGCCTATTCTTTTTCATGTCAAATAAGTTGACTTTTTTAAGGTCTAGACCCAATACAATATCTAAACTGCAAACTACCTTTACTGATTGCCAACCTCCTTTAAAAAGCACTAGTTGTTTTGCAACAAAGCTTGATGAACCAAACCAACGAGGATCGTATTAAAAATTCAAATTTTGCTAAAGATGCCAAGACCATTTTTATTAAGAAAATAAAGTCTAAAAAAAAAAGGGGGGGGGGGGGGGGTTGGCTTTAAAACTTTTAAATGTGGACACATGCAGAGGGTTGATATCTGTAAACTGCACTGAAGTTTATTTCATGAGAAGAAATTATCTTTCATGACAAACTTTAAGGCATGATGTTTTGAACAAATTTATTATATATGTATTCACATCAAACAGGATCTTTTGGTTTTAGATAACAAGACTATATCTTGCATGTTTTTTTCATAAATGAAATGCTGCACTTGTTTTGGATTAAAAAGAATACCAACAACTTATAACTGTTTTACTCATCTCTCTCATTACTTGCAAGTCATACTCTTTTTAATCAATTTAAATGATCCAATGAAGCAATTAAATTTATTTTACAAAATAATTCTCCTCTCATCCAACCTCTATTTTTTTATTCTAACAATCAATGAGAAAAAGTGAAAGTGTTGTTTGTGATCATACAATTCAAACCTTTATCAAATAAATTAAAATCAATGCATCCACACTACAATTTCTCATCTCCTGTAACGCTCTGAACTTCCTTGATTTCTTTTACATCAAGCTCCCTGTTTGTTGTCTTTGATAACGTCTTGTACATCGTCAAAGCCTGAGAAGCACAAAATTTATTTACATAAATCAAGTTTGTGAAGTCTTCATTTCTATCTGGTAAATTTCTGTGGAAATTCTCTTTCCCAAGATTATTGACATTCTTGATCATTTTCTTTCTATGGGTTGACAA
This sequence comes from Elysia crispata, assembly GCA_033675545.1. Taxonomy (NCBI): domain Eukaryota; kingdom Metazoa; phylum Mollusca; class Gastropoda; family Plakobranchidae; genus Elysia; species Elysia crispata. Next base: position 2,034,764 of record JAWDGP010003058.1, on the reverse strand, counting down.
TATCAAGCATTATCCCCGATTGACTTCCCTGTATCAAAACAGCACAATACTAAATGAAAAGTGCTTACCATACTATGTTTGAAAATTTGATTTTTATTGAAAGTGGATCTTATTGCTTAATAGCTTATTGTCTCCTCTTGAATATGAAATAAATTAATAGAGCGACAGTATGGACAAAAAAAAGTAAAAATGATAGGTGCCTTTGGCTTATCATTTGAAGTTCTCAAAATGCTTAAACACAACTTAAATCATTCTTTTCTTTTTTTTTCTACCTGTGTAACCATTCCTGATACATCTCCGCTGTTGGCAGGAAGAATCACTGTGTTACTTTCCTTGGCCAGGTTACTAAAGGCATCCACATATTGCTCAGCCACATTCATAGAAACTGCATTCATACCATTCTGAACAAAAAAGAGAAGATGACAATAACTTTTAAAAAATAATTGTTTTTGCCTTTCCTTCGAAATGCAAACTAAGCAATTAGATTTCGGCCTTTACTTAATGTGCCTAAAGGGAAGTAGCAGCAAAACAATCCAGCATGGAGGACTTTAGATCCCACTCAGTCATGATTAAGCTATTGAAGCCACAATGTGATTTGAGTTTACCATGAAAAAAAGTTCATAATAAGGAAATAAATGCCCAAGAAAAGCTAAATATTAAACAATGCTCTAAAGATCACTGTCTCCATTGATGATATCATTAGGCAAATATTGGAATAAAAGGATTTTAAAAAGGAAAACTTAACTGATTCAGTCCCACAGTGCCAAACAAATTGTCCTACAGAGCCCTCTTAAGTCTCCTCAAATTGGATGTGTTTTTTATTTATGGTCAGACCAACCAACAAACTTGTACAACATGTTATAAATCCTTTTTTTCACAAATAAGGATTGTGAATCTAGTATTGTTTTTCTTGTGTAGTGAATAGTACTTATGTTTTTTATTGTGTATGCAAACAAAAATAAAATAAAAAAAAAATTATTATGTAATTTTTTTGACTTACCAAAGAAATCCAACAGCTTTTATATACTCCCAGGTGCTTGAGCGGCATGTAATCCAAAGGCCAATTTATAGTCCATATGTATTTCACAGCAATCCATTGAAAAACTTTTTTTCGTGATTTTGTTTGTAAGGTGATATTGGTACTATTACTACAGAAAAAATGATAAAAAAAAGAAAACTTTCAATTATTTACATCTATGTGCAGGACTGAAATGTTTCGACTTCACTGGGGAGTGTGGTATTGCTCAAAACAGACCCTGGGATGTAGATAGGTTCTGTTAGTGCCATCTGAGCATCCTTTACAAAAAAAATTGGTGCGACGACGGTTACCTGCTTTACTGCATACGACGCAGTTCTCATCTTCAGCAGAGTGAGATATAAGATGCAAGTTTCCAGTAAATCTCTGGATCAAACTTGCTTCAGGTCTGAGGATGGCCTTCGTTTTTGCTGCTTGTTCTGGTGGCATCAATGAGACAAGTTGGTGTACATGCCACTTCTTGAAAGGGCGCAGGCTACATGGCTTGTTGGCGGCAGGCCTAATTTCCTGGAATAAAACTAATGCATTTATCTGGCACAGTTCCAGCATCCAGAAGAAAAGTTCCTTCCACCACTTGTAAGTTTTTCTATTGAAGAAATTGTAATACCAGCAAGCTGGTCAGCCCTGTCACACTTATTAATCCTGGATTTGTATTCCAGGACAGGTACTGGCTTTGTGGCTTTGTGATGTCGACTTGTGAGTCTTTTTTCTATCCCCACTGAGGACTTGATGCCGACCAAGATACATGGCTTCTTGGCCTTTTTATTTTTGAACGCCACACAAAGAATTCTTTCTCTGTCAGTGCAAAAACCATTTGACTCCCATATGTCGGAGCTTTAGAGTTGTCAGTTCTTGAGGAAAACCTATTCACTGAATATTCAACATTCCAGTGCTTAAATTTTTCGATTAAAAAAATCAACTAGGTTATAGGAGGTATAATACCTATCACTATAAATGTGATGGCCACTTGAAAAAGGATTGAAAAGAGATTCAAACACCTTTACTGCCTGAGGGCTGGCTTTGTCCAGTTTTGCGGTGTAGGAGATTTCTGCTCCGAAATAGAAGAGAAAGTTCAGGATGTACCCAGCGTTGCTTTCCACCAGGCAAAAAACATTGACATGATACTTCCATGGCATACTGGGGTTGTACTGGGTGTGCTTCCATCTCCCAGACCAGCCAAGCACCATCTCATCCAGGGCTAGATGCTGATCTGGATAGTATGGGGCCTGAAATCTTTCAAGAAGCATATTTATGAAGGTCTTTTTTTTTTCTTTTCCGCCGCTGTCTGCCTCACAGCAGTGGAGCATGGTATGAAGTATTGTTTGAAATCTGTTCCTATCAAACATTTTCGAGTACCAAGGAAAATACCCTTTGTCTGAACTATCCCAATAGTCCTATTTGAGGCTTAGGATCAAGGCCAATCTGCACAATAAAAGCAAGGAATTTGTAGAACTCGTAGGGTGTGATTGCTTTCCAGCTCTGATACACAGAAAACTTCCTTGCTAGTGTGTTTCTGCAACTCTCTGTTCGGCAAAGGTGTTGATGGAATCTATGAATGAAAATATCACTTGCCCATCAAACGATTCTTGAAAGCAGTCATGATGAGTAGACTCATAGTTCAGAGCTGCATGTACACCTGGAGCCCTATTCGGAGTAAAGCAAAAATTTTGTGGATACACTTCATCATCAGCCTGCACTTCCTTCCATTCTGTTGATCTTTTAGCTTGAGAGCTTGAAGTAGATTTAGGTCTAGATCTAGCCTCAGAAGCTGGTCTAGAGCTAGAAGTTGAAGGCCTACTACCTTCCTCATCACTAAGATTGAGATCTAGATTTACATATTCAAACATTCTCTTCTGGCTAGGTCTAGATCTAACTTCCCGAAGGTCCAGATTGATCAGCAGACCTTGAACTAGATCTAGATCTATCCTCAGAATCACTTTCACTACTGAGGTGGTGATCGTATTCCTCATCACAAGACAATTCTAAACCTTCACCAGAATTATCAATTATCGAGTTAAAAAACTCCATAGCCTTTGCAGCAGACATTCTTTGAGCCTGTTGTGGTGGATCAGCCATATTGTTTACAGTGGTAACAATAACAAAGAAGATAGTTGTAAACAAATGCGCTTCAAAGGAACAATCTAAACATAAAGTCTTGCAAACCGTGGTTTAAGAGAAGCGGAAAGAATACTGAGTCATTTGGTATCAAACAGTGTTAGTTTCGTACTTTCGGTTAAGATACATACTATAAAAATGCTGAGCCGGTGACATCGGCTCATGGGACGGAATCAGTTAAATATGATTTAAAATTACATTTTATTTTTGTGCATTAAAAAATTTACATAATAAAATGAAAATTCAATTTCTAACCACCAGATTACCTCTTTCTGAAGAGCTCCTGCCACAAGATCAATGGAAGTTGCGCGTGCTTGAGCTTTGACAATTTGAGCTTCAGCCTCACCTGAAATTAAAAAAAAACCACACAATTAAAAAAAAAGGAGGTTGGTGGGAAAACACACATACATACATACATACATATAAATGAAATGTTTTGCTCAAAATCAAAGTTGCTTTCATTTTTTCAGCTAATTCATTCTCTTGTTATATCCAATTACACAGTTGTTTTTATTTGAGCTTTCCTTTGAGGCATTTAACTGATATGCACAGTAAAGATACAATAATGTTATTATTTTTATTATTATTAAGGCCTTCCGCTAGGAGTGTCGTCCGACCTCGCAGCTTCGGCAGCCCTCTTTATGTCTGCGGTGAAGGTAGTCCATTCTTGTCTTCTTTCTGCAATCTTTCTTATTGTTTCCAGGTCTTTTTGTGATGTGAGAGAGATGCTCCGATTTTGCAGTATCTTGAGATCGTTATTGAGAGTCATTGGGAGTGTGGTGATCGGCCTACCCCTGGCTCGTTTGGCATTGTCGTGGAAATAGAATGCCATAGCTTTGTTGGCAGGGATCGATGATTCTCGCCTAAGTACATGACCGAATAGCCTCCACCTTGCTTGCAACACTTCCAAAGAAATTGGGGTTTGTTCACATTTTTTGTAGAGGGACTTATTTGAAATTTTTGTTGGGTATCGAATTCCCAGAACCCTGCGCAGCTGCTTTCGATGGAAAGAGTCCAACTTTTCTTCGTCTGTTTTGGTCAGTGCCCATGTGCCGCAATTGTATAACAGAACTGACCTCACTAAGGTGTTATATAACTTAATTCTTGTGCGCTGCTTGGTTTTGTCCGCTCTGTGCCATATCTGTTCCATCTTGTTCAATGCTATGTTTGATAGGTGTTTTCTGTGTTCTATGTCTTCTTTACTGCCAAGCAGTGAACCCACTTTCTTTGATGTTTTCCATTCCTCTGAATGTTTTCTTACTGAGGTGTGCTCCGTTTTGTCTACATTGACTTTGAGTTTGTGAACTTTGAGTATTTCTTCTATTTTTTTCACATTCACTGGTTTGTTGCCAATAAAGTCTATGTCGTCAGCATATGCTATCTCATTAGGAAGATGTGCCTCTGTTGTGTTTGATGGGCTGTCGAGAGTTGATCTCACATTTTTCAGTGCTTGTTCAAGATAGATGATGAAAAGTACTGGACTTAGGCTGTCTCCTTGAGGGGTGCCTATGTTTGTGAGAAAGGGTTCTTCAGTGTTGGTGCCGCTGATTTTGACGTTGAGTGTTGTATTGCTCAGCAGGAATTGTATTATTCGCTTTTCGTCTTCCGTGACAAGATTTGTCAATAATTGCAGTAGCTGTTTTCTGTCAATTGTGTCAAATGCCGCAGACATATCTATCCCTGTGATGTCTATTTCGATGTCCGCATAATTGAGAACCTTGGCTGAGATCCATCTGTGGGCCCATACTACATCAGACGTACTACGGTTAGGCCTGAAGCCACTTTGACTGCAAGAGATATAGTTTTCCACAGCAGGCCTTATTCTAGTTAGAGCGATAGTTGAAAGCACTTTCCTTATAGAGTTCAACAACGTAACAGGGCGCAGATTTTGTGGTGGTCCTTTTGGTTTTCCTGGCTTGGGTAGCGCTACCAGGATTCCATTGTTGATGTCTAGATCTTCATGATTCTCGAATGTCTTATTTATTATCATTGCGATTTGATTGTCAAGAATTTCCGGTGCGAACTTAAAGGTATTCATTACATATATTATCTTCTCCAGGAGCGCGTCCATTGTTTAGCTGTTTTATGCTTTGTCTAACTTCTTTTTCACTGATTGGGTTGTTAAGTGCACGGGGTTGCCCACTAAAAGGCTGAATGTCTTCTGTACGTTCGTCTCTGAATTTAGATTTAAAATGTTTCGTTATGATGTTTTGGATTTCCGTTGGGCTTGTTACTTTCTTCCCGTCCTTATTATTAACTTGTGGATTTGTAAACTGTTTTCTGTTCAATACTTTTATGGCCTTGAACATACCACCATCGCTTTTAGAGTTGTCAATTTCTTGTATTAAATGGTCGAGATGTTTTTCTTTGGTTTCGCTATTTTTTCTTCTTATGTTGTGCAAAACATAATTTCTTTCTTTCTTTAGTTCTTTGATCTTTTCTTCCTGTTTGCAGTTTTGGATTTGTATCCTTAAGTCTTTTTGTTTCTCTGACAGGTCTTTGACTTCTTTATTCCACAGTCTGTATTGTTTTTGTTTTGGTATTTCTTCAATGGTTTTTGATACAGTAGTCTCTATTGCTTGTTTGACGAATTCCCACTGTTTTTGTGTGCTGCTGTTTTGATCATTCTGAAGTAAAAGCTCACGTAACTGTGCCGAATAGTTGTTTGCAGTATCCGTGTCGTAACTCAGTTGTGACCTGTTTCTTTTTACATTGACATTTATCGGCTTTTGTTTTATTTGCCTCCATGTGTTGACGTTTGAAAGTCGAAAAGTTGTTTTGACCAGTTTGTGGTCTGAGCTAAGTGTTGTTCCCGAATACGATTGTGCGTCTTTGATGGTGTGTTTTTGGTTTTGTTTGCAGATAATAAAATCTATTTGGTTGTAAATAGGCATAGGTTTGTTGTCTTTGTCTCTCCAGGATCCTACCCACGTTGTTATGTGTCTGCTAGCTTTCTTGAATGCAGTGTTTGTCAAAAACAATTTGTTTTTTTCACAAAATTGTACTAGGCTTTCTCCATTATCGTTTCATGTCCCTTTTGAAAAACTACCTAGACTTGTTTCTCCTTCTTTCTTTTTTCCCACTTTTGAATTAAAGTCTCCTGCAAGTGAAATTAACGTGTCGTTTGTAAGAGAATCATAAACAGTTTGCAGTTCTGGTCCAACATGGCTGACAGCTGTTGGTGTTGAGCCTCGGCTCAACAATATTTGTCTTAAGTCACCTTTATTTCTGCGATGAAGGAAGGATGTGAACGAAATTGTTTTACAATAGGAACATTTAATGTTAGAGGACTTAACTGTGATGTGAAAAAGCACCAACTTGTTCAAGATTTAGTAATGTTATATATACTTAAAATACTACAAAGAGGTTTTCCTATTGAGCTTTTAATCTCGACTGCTTGATATGTGTTTAAGCCTTACCTCTCAAGGCCCCCTCAGCATATCTTATTTCATTAACTTTCAAACATGTGGCATTGACCCTTATCTCTCATTGTAATAATATCAATGTGCTCAGCATTTCCAAAAATATTTTATTTACAGCAAATAACAGGAAATAAATACCTTTTGCTTGGTTCACTTGCTCTGTCATGAAGGCCTCTGAATTAAGGATCCTAGCTTTCTTTTTACCCTCTGCAACATTGATGTCAGCCTCTCGTTTACCTATTTGGGTTATTGGGTAAATATTAGTATCCATTTTAAACAATGACATTAAACTCAACATGATTAAATGCTTCGGAATCAACATTTTTGTTGAATGCCATTAAAAAACTGAAATAAATACTAAGAAATAGTTGAATAATTACTTGAAAACTTTTTACAAGCCCAACCAACCATGAGCGTTGATCTTAAGGACTCCTTTTGTTTATTAAATGTGCCATCAAATATTAATCCTAAAACAAAACACATACAAGGAAAAAAAGATGAATCAGGATATTAAAAAGCGTAATTGCTGTTCTGTTATTATTACCTTAAATGGGGTGTGATAGTAAAATAAAAGAAAAGCAACTTTCATCCAAAATCAGTTAGACTTTTAGAAAGGAGATGACTATTCCCAAATTGTTAACAGGAAAAGGTATTAGCAACCACAAATTTTGCTTTCTGGTACTTTCTGTATGTAAACAGAAAAAAAGCAAAAAAAAACAAAATGGCAAAGAAAAAAAAAACAGAAAAAAAAACGGAAGAGAAACAGCTTAATGAACTTAATTTATTGAAGGTTGACATTTTAAAAAAAATTTTATTTCCTTAACATAATGTTTTTGTTTTTTTTATCTTTTGAGAAAAATTGGGCTAGGAAGTGTCGGTAAATGTCAATGAGAGTATAAATAAAAATTGAAGGTCAGCTGGGTAAGCAATGCACCCTCTGATTCAAGTATGAAGGCTCGCTTTTTCCTCTCTGCCTCCACTTGCATTTGCATGGCTTCTTGTACTTTGGGTGGGAGAGACATATCACCTGCATGAATTTGAAAAATATGAATGTGAGGATCCTGCACTCTCTGAAACTTAAATCTCACTCAGTCCCAACTTTAAATAATCAGAACACATGTTGAACAGGTCTGGGCTAACTTTGCTTATTGCCATTTTCTCATAATCTTTTATATTGATAATACAAATGTAGGAAATTTTTTCCATTACATGTCAGAAAAAAGATAGGCTAAAATAATAAACAATTTAAAATGATCTAAGTCCAATCATGATTACCCCTTAAGTTTGATGCCTGCATAAATCTGTGCTTTTGATAAATAAACTCATATTATGAAAGTTGCATTGAATTATTCACTTTATTTGAAATTAAAAAAGAAAATGGAATGCTGCTGCAAAGTTTTAGATTTCTCTATCCACAGAATATATATATTACTTTTTTTTTATATTTTATACTAGAAAAAAGGCCTTACTACCACCACCATAAAGGTGAACAACAAAAAATTTATGGTAGGTTCACAAAATTTATTGAATCCCATTTAAAAGATGACATCTTTTAAAGTTTTATTTACAATTCAGAGAAAAATTAAAAAGTCAGAAAAAGTGAAGAATTAGACATAATGGGGATGCATAAGAAGCTATATAGAGTCATTGATGATTGATATTGCATCAGTGTAAAATTTTCATGCTTTTTTTACTTACAGCATTTTACAATTAAGCTTTTAAGTCAAAGCCTAGCTTCTCTTTCGTAGACTATCTAAAAATTCAGTCTTTTCAAGTATTTATGTTTATATCTCAATATCAGTTTTTTTATATGAATAAAAGTATTTTATGCAAATTAAGTAATATTTTTAATGAAAAGAATCTATACTAAAGTCAATAATCTAATAGAGAGAAAATATCACTATTATGTGATCAAAATTTCACACTGTTCTTTCTACTGCATCAAAAACATTTCTTTGCAAAATGAGCCTACATGTATTTCAATAATTTCAAGAACGTTTCCAATGACTTGCATGAGTACTCAACCACATGTTTAAGTCATGAACAATCAAGAAGGCTGAGGCTAATAACTAAACAATTCACTATTTTTTCTCTTTTCTGTATTTATCAGTTTCCAGCAGACATTACAAATTATGTACCACTAAATGGACCTGTGTGAAAGATCCAAATTCCAGTAAAATATTCTCTAGTGCTACCAATAAGTCATAGAAGCAGAGGCATAAATGTTTTGTAATTGTTGATTAACTAGCTGGAAATGTTGCTCTTTCAACTGAATCAATATTAGATTTACTAATTAAAAGAAATAGAGCTGGGTCACCCTTTTTGCTAGATGAAGCCACTGAAATTTAGACTTTTTCAAACCTCATAAAACTGTTTAAAAACTTGCATCCCAAAAAAGCTTGGTCACTTGCTTCATCTATTTTGGGAAATTTACATTTTTTTGAGTCAGACTCCATCAGTGAATCCTTCAAAATTTACACCTGCTTAGTGGTAAGTTTAAAACAGAATCAGTTTGGCTTCTTTGTACACAATAAATTATGCCTTTAAGACACTTGAAAAAAATCAGACTTACGTATTTCATACCGCATGCATTTGATACCCCAAGAATTCGATGCATGGTTGATAGAATCTGTCACAAGATACATTGAAAAAAAAAGAAAAGATAAAAAGTGTTGATTTATTTTGAAAATCAATATTTTTTTTTTTATTATCTTTTGCTACCAATGATAAGCTTTGACTTTAAACCAAATTTTACTTTTATGTCAGGTAGAAATATAAAAAAAAAACAAACAAACCCAAAAACAGGGAATAAAATTTTAAAAGATAATTTAAGAGAGCTTTCGTTTATTATCTCATCACATAGGGGATCTCTTAAATGTGACAAAGTAATGACGGGGTAAAGAGTATTAAGTCGAAAGATAATGTCATCTACGTGGTTTTGAAAAAACAAAAAACACAGAAAGACTGCTCTAATTGAGGCTTAATTTGTGGAAATTAAACAACTTTCCATAGAATGCAGTTTTATTTAAACAATGGAAAGTACCAAAACAGAAAACGATGGTAGTTAAAGTAAGGAATTGTTAATTTTCAATATGCTTGGTTGAGTGGCCTCCACGAAAGCAATATTGATAAGAAAACTGTTTTAGGTTTGGTCTGTGGCTATGCAAAGTTAGTTATTGTAGTACGCAAAGGTAGTTATTGTAGTGGTGTCAAAAATCAAGGAATCTTAAGCTAGAGGACTAATACAGACGCTGTTATATGGTTACTTTTTTTTTTGTTTAGTTTTCCATTTTTCAATTTTTTTTTCTTGTTGCATTTTCTTAAAAATAAAGAGTTGACTGCATACACTAATAGTTCGACAATACAGAGATGTTCTTTATTTCATGAAATTTTCATCAACATGAATTAATGAACTATGAAATGCATTAATGGAATTCCATAATGTAACAAGAACAGAGACTAGGGAAAATCACGTCACTATATTGTTTAAGTTGGGCCAAGTGAACAAAAAGATACACCGATACGAAATTTTCTACAAAGACAGAACATACTTTCCAGTTTTCAGTGAGCTAACCTTTCTACAATTCCATCATCTTGTTATGTAGATACTAAAACAAATTTAAAATGAAACTGGGAAAGACAAACAAAAAAATTACTTATTTAGTAGAATGCTTATAGAAAGGCTAGAAATTGTGATAGAAAAAAATCCTTTTCGGGATTTTTTAAATTAGAATTTTACTCTCTCTGCTATTAATGTCATTCTTTGATTATAATCACCATTAAATGAGATATACTACATTAAAAGCTGTGATTTGCAGCCTAATAAGACTCAAACTGCTGGTGCGAGTATCTCACACTTGACCATGATAATCCCTGGATAGGTATCCCCTGAGGATGTTATTTATGACCACCTGAGGCTGCCAATGCTACCAAACTAAAGTGCATAAAGTTTCATTGCAGTCCCATAAAAGTCTAGGACATCTTACCTGCACAAATCGAGCTGGTGGAACTTTTTATTTTAAGAATGTAATTCATAAATAACAAATATAATTGTTTGCAGAATTCAAGTAAATTTGATTCCATCAAAAAAGCCTAAGACAGCAATATAACCTGACAGATTTATACACTAAGTAATAAAGCAAACTTGAAATTCCATTTGCCTCCACACAACAGATGATTTTACTTTGTTTCTCTTTTTAAAATTTCACTGGACAAGTCACCCATTTACAAATCAAGCAAAGAAAACTTTTGGGTGGATGTATCATTTAACGAGGATTCCTTGAAAAGTTCTTTTTCTTAATATGAGAACAAATATTTTTCTGCAGTCTTTCAGACTCAGAGGCTAAACCATAGTTAACACTAAGCTTTATGAAAGAGGGAGAAAAAAAACAAAAGTGATGAATTTTTTTTTTGTTTCTTTTTTTCTCTCAAGCCCTTACCAACAATTGCTATATTCAGTGATTCTCTCTCCCTGAAGACAGTATCTAGGGCAATTTTTCCAATTTCAGATCTCATCGTGGTCTGTGCCAACTGAGTGATGGCATACTCTGGATCTTCCACACCATAGGATGCCTGGGCAATAAGGAAATATTACTAAAGAAAAAAATAGAAGTCCCATCCAAAGTTTGAAAACTTTAAGCTATATGCTCATATGGCAGTAAATTTTCTTTTCCTTTGCAAATAGTGTCAGCCACCTGTATTAAATAACAACTGATAATATCAAACATGAAGCCTTGGAAAGTATTTAGGTATCACCATTTTCTTTTCTTATTTTTTTTATATTGAAATCAATTACGAGTTACGAAGGCAACGCCTTTAAAAAAATGTTATTTATGTTGCAATAAATATAATGGTACAAAGAGGAACTTTAACAATATTTAAGAAAATATAACCCAAAATCAAGAAAGAACTGAAGAAAGAATGACAGAAAATTAAAGAGTATTATGTTGAAACCCCCCCCCTAAGGATGTAAAGATGCAATCAATCACAAACCTAGATCTAACTCGAGACCTACAAAGGAGACAAAAGGCCTGAAAACATATGGACAAATCGAATGGTCAGGGTCAGCAGAGGTCAGTATTTTTTTCTCTCATTATTTCCAGAAAAATCTATAAGGCTCAAAGAAGAAAAAATATGAGGATTTGAAATTGTCTTGTTGTTCTAGTGGTTCTTCTATTCCCAATCTCGTTATTTATGGGTTCCACTCTCTCTCTCTCTCTTTATATATATATATATATATATATATATATATATATATATATATATATATATACATATATTAAACTGTGCTTCAATATAAATATGAATAAACAGAAAGAAAAAGAGAAAAAAAACATTCTGGTGGATCTGATGCATTATTACTGAATAAAACCACTATCATCCACCACTGTGACCAATAAAGTTGTAATATCTAGTGAGAAAAATGAAAGCGCTGTAAGATAATTCCAACAATGGATATAAGGTTTCAATATATAAGCTTTCATATATGCATACTCACTTTGTATGGGTCAAAAACTCGCAAGTATAAGACAGCATCTATCGTGAGGGTCACATTGTCTAAAATTACAAAACAAAAGAAGAAAAAGTTAAAAGAAATGAAAGGCAGAAAAAAGAGAGATTTCAAGAATTATTAATTAATATTTCGATGCATCTTTTTTTCTGTTTTCTACTTTGACTTTGAAAAAATTTTCATAATTTTTCCTTATCATATTGAGTTATCATTATGATTTTCAACTGAATAGAGAATATCATAAGATAAGCTCGATTTTTTTTTTTTTTATATTTCATAGTAATGATAAACTTTGTCAAAATATCAACTGGTGCATATATTTTACAACTTTCAATTTATTGGTCAATTTTTGTTCCCCTCTATTTTCAAAACCATCTTATCAAATGCACACTTATTTACATCACAGTGCTCTCTGACAGAAATAAATACAAAAAGAAAAAAAAAATGAAGTGTACAAATTTATATAAATTAAGCTTGGGATTGGATTACCTTGCCATTATTTGTTGGCACAAATCAACTTTGTGGATAATACATTAATGTGAATTAAAATTCAAGTGTGTCATGAAAGGAAAGCTTGGAGTTAAAAAAAAAGAATTATTAAACTTTTCCCTGATTTCACAAGGATTTTGTCTATTATTATCATTGTAAAGAGATATTAATTGAATATTCTCATAATTTCATCACGTTACCAATCAAAATATTAAATTTGTCCATTCACCTGATGTAATAGCAGCTTGGTGCGGAACATCTATAGCAATTTCTTTCAAGCTCTGGACATACTTGATGGAATCAACCACGGGTAGAATAACATTAAGACCCTGTGAAAAAAAATAAGAGTACACATATGATTACTCTCATCCACAGGGTTATCCCTCTTATTTACAAAGAAAAATTCCTAGCCTTGAAAATGATCTACAAAGGTCTGCAGTTTTGTCAAACATAAAACGTACTAATTATAACATTTGACTCATGAAACTCTGCCCAAAAAGGGGGATTTTTCCGTATCCAAACATAGGTAAGCAGAGAAGTTCATGCTAGATATTAGCTATGCTGGCTTTACCTAGAAAATCATAAGGATTTATGATGTTAAAAGACGAGTGTATTGATTTAAAAACATCTGTATAAAGGGAGTTTGTCAAATTCCCCAACCTACCGGCTGCAGTATTTGCTTGTACTTTCCAAAGCGCTCTATTACCCATGCTTCCTGCTGAGGCACAAACAATATTACTGTATTCAGAGGTAGACTGGATCTGTTTCTCACACATAATTGGGCATGCTCAACAGTTGCCTGGACAGAGAAAACAGAAATCATAATCCTGTTAAAAAAATTTGTCAAATGGACTAGCAAATATAACAACTGATAATTAGGCCTCAATTTTCTAGAACTATAGATAATGGTGATTTGTAATGAAAAACACTTAATTTAAGCTCATGATACTATAATATTAATAAATTGAAATTCATTTAAAAAATAGGACAATGACATTTGAATTTTAACACTTCTGCAACCATCCCAGCACTGCGAATGACCACACATTTTCTTTCTGTGTTTATGCTGCTTACTTTTCAACCTTTTAACCTTGACGACGCAAGAAACAAGTCTTGGCCTAGGATTTATTGAAAAAAATCCATTGGAACTATTCATTTGATAAAGATTATGGTAGCAAAACGATTTTTGAATTAGAACAATATTTTATGTAAAACTACAGTGGAAACCTCAAAAACCGAAGTCTGGTTATTCGAAGTTCTCATAAACCAAATTTTACAAAATGATAGGTTTTTTCTCTCTCTTTGGCTTTGTTAGAATCGGACTCCTATTTTTATGTATTTCTGATTTGATTCTCTTAATTCTAACTTGATACCACCTCATAAGGCATCACAAAAGTGCTACATGCATCTCTCAAGCAGCAAGCAATGCCAATCACTGCCCAAGAAAGGGTGATCAGTGCGCTTACAAATCAAGAAGGGAGCAGATGCATTAACAATTAAGTGCCAGTAGCAAATCTGTACTGATACTGATAGCAACGTGGGACGGGGGAAGGGGAGGGTTGCTCGTTGCAAGCTCAGTACACACTCACTCAATGAGTCTTACACCCTGTTATATCTTTTTTTTTGTAATTTGAATACTCTTAATTCCAAGATTTAATCCATTCCCATACAGTTCGAATTATGAGGTTTCCACTGTACAAACAAACCCCCAACTGAATCACTGCACATCTTGCTGGCTAACCTGTTCTACAAGATTCAGCTAAGCTCTAAATTAGATACTGATCAATAATATTTTTTTAGCTTATTGAGGGCTTTTGCTGGTCCGTGAAATTTCACACCTTCAAGATATAGAAAATCCATAATGTTAACAATTTTCTTTTATCAAATTTGTTACTAGTCATCCACTGAAATGAAATTTGACACCCCATTCTCTTAATGAAAATCAAACATATTGTGGTGCAATTAGCCACCAGCTTGCTTCTACTCAGGTCAGTCTTGGAGTATCTGTTGTGTGGAAAGGACCTATACTTCTACACTTAGGCCTACCCTACGGCCACCGTTATACGAAAGACTTGGTCTGCTCTGACCCTAAGTTGAATGATATATAACTAGATCTAGATCTGAATAAGACAAGAATAAAGCTATCGTCAAATAAAATTCTATTCGTGCTATGTAAGTTATACGGCTAGGCATAACTAAACTACAGCTTAATTCAAGATGGGCAGTACCGCAGTGTTGCGGTCCCAGTTCTATGCTGACAGTGCAGCCATAATATTGGCCAGATTTTCACAGCATATTAAAATGGAGGCACTGATCTAATTAAATTATTCATCTTGCAAAAATCTAAGGGCAACTTCTTCAGAAGAGGCATTTCTGTACAAAATATTGAACTTGTTTTGGTTAATATTATTAATAGGCCTAAGCAGTAACAATCTGGCCATTGGTGGCGTGATTTGTTTACATTCAACTGGAACCGCAACACTGCGACTAGTAATACCTCAAGATGTGGCACTCACCTTCAAGAGTTTAACTGAGTTCCTATTTACCACTGATCTCAACATTTTAAAATTTTGGTTTACAAATTTAACATATGGACCAGGGATAAGAAAAGAGCTTGATTTGGCTTCAGACCTGCAATTCAATACTATTATTCACGTGTAATGGTTTAAATGAGAAATCTGGTGTATAAAAACAATATCTGCCGGCTTGCATCAGACTCGAGGTACTCTTATAAAATTTGTTCTATTTCTAGACTCTAGATCTCTATGTAGAATGTTACTATGCTTTGACTGCTTTCAGTTTCCCTAGCAGTCACTTACCTGAGTCTAACCTATGCTTAAGATTTATGTAGTAACTACTAGCAGTTGAAAAATGAGACAGGTTTAAAGGTTTAAAATCATAGGTGCAGTGTTTTACTTACTTTTAAAATATACATTTCGGATCTGAATAGAAATTTGCCACATGAAGGATGTAAATAAAAGAAAATTTGGAAATCAAGTCAGCTTACAATGTTTGTTTGTGCTCTGTAGTTTAATAGTTATATATTAGTTAAGCTTACTTAACCGGCATATGTTGGCTTATCAACTATCATAGAAAACGAAAGTAAGAGTATTGATGCACATAGTCACACCACTAGGCCTATCCTTCTAGGCTCCTAGATTGTTCGGCCAAGATTGTATGAGACACATTTTAATTTTTTTTTTCTTAGATCAAGTTGAATTACTGAAAGTCCCAAGCGAGTCTAGAGCTGCAATTACTGATCACGGTCGATCCTGATCTTCTGTAGGCTATTTTTTTTCCTTTTAACCCCAGGTATAGACTAAAGGAATAAATTTTGTGATGTGTAATTGGATTACTACATATTTGTAAATGACGATATTCTAGATCTAGTCTAGATAAAAAAAAACAAAACAAAAAACAAAACAAAAACAACAACAAACCCCCCCCCCCCCCAATAATTATTCAGGTAAATAGCACCTAGATCTAGACATTTATATCTAAATCTAGAAATAGGAGAATCTAATTTACGATGGCAGTGTTGCGGTCCTGGTTGGATGAAAACAAATCATGCTGCAAATGGCCAGATCGTTACTGATGTTAAAAATAGCCCAAACAAGTTCAATTTTTTGTACGTAAATTTTTGCAAGATAATAATTTGATTAGATCAGTATCTTCATTTTAATATGCAGTGAAAGTCTTGCCAGTTTATTGTTTCCACCATGGCTGCACTATCAACATAGAACCAGAATGACAACTCTGTAGTATTTCCTAAATGACAAAAATAATCCATCTGCAATCTACACTAGATCTAGATAGATCTAGGCCTACCAATATTACACTAGATCTAGATAATCAATAAGGCAGTGTCTATTCCAACTGGTGTTGAGAATAGTTCAATGTCTTATTCCCAACTGGTATTCTGTAGTCATTTGACCCATCTATGTTCGAGAAAGCCGTGTTCGAACATTCTATTTTAGGGGTAGCTTCCCTGAATAATTATTTTGAAGTACTTTAAGAACGTGTAAAGGCTTCGTGTTTCCTTGCTCACATACTTTGGTATATTATGAGGAAACCCGATTTGCCTTGTTTTCCCTATTTTTAGAATTTCAAAACTTGATTTAAGACAAATGCATCCGAACATCCCGATCTATCATTCCTAACCGGCTTTATGTGAAAACTTGTCTTAAAACCCCAACTCTTTATGCTAGATCTAGAGTCTAGTTGTAGGTCTACATTACGATCGTGGCCACAAATTTCTTTTTAGCTATGCGTAAACTAGTCTAAAGTCAATTTTCAACTTACCAGGTTAAAATTTAATCTTTTAGCCTCTAACTTGTGCCTGACGCACTCTCTCTCACTCACTCTCGCCTACACGATTCCTGTCCATTCCATCTGTCCTTATGTTTTCATGTCTTTCTTCTTATTTGTCGGTCTCGAGCTAGGTCAAAATTTGTGATTGATTTTTCTATACTATTTATCTCTCCTACACAAACAACCACGGGTCTCTAATCACACCCACACACACAGCCACACGTCTCTCATCACGCACACAAATCCCGCACAGATCATCTTCAGTGAAAAAAAAATGTACGATCTAAATAAGTGAAGACAGCAATTTTTGTTCAGAAGGTTTGTTTATTATGAAAACAATGAGCAGGGCACCTTGTAAAGAAAGAGAAGTGTTAGCAATTTGATATAAACAGAACGTCTATGAAAGGAAATCATAAAGATAGACCAGGGCAAGTGTCATCCATCAATAATAAAAGATGAAATTTACAACTCATTTCTGTTGCAAAGCAGCAATGGGTCTGACCTTAATGTAACGTGGCTATTGGAAAACGATGGGACATTAAACATGTATGTGTTATTTGAGAGCTACTCGCCTTTGGTTATCAAAGTAACGAACTGCCAAGGATCATACGATATACCTTAATACTATCTAATAGAAAGTCAAAAGGTTTTATTTATTTGATCATTGCGAGACAGCAATAATTCAGATCTAAATACAACACCGGCTGGGAATAAACAATTTGTACTGTTCCCAACACTGATCGAGAATAAGCACTTTTACTATTCCCAACATCTGTTGGGAATGAGCTCTTGTACTATTCCCAACACCGGTTGTTAATAAACACAGCCATGTAATAAATATAGATCTATAATAATTACCTGCCAAGGTCTAATGGTAAAACGACATCAAAGTTTCAACTCTATCAAGAATATAGATGAAACTTCAGACTAGATTTGATCTATAATTATTATCTAATTTTTAATTAATCTCTCAATTTAAATTTAGATCTAGGTTCAAGTGCTTTTCCCAGACTTTGAGATCTACAACAAGTATGGCATTCTCAATGTCAGATCTAGTGAGTATAGCTAGCTAGATTCTTGGTATTAGATTCATTGGTCTTTATTAGAATCCAGACCTAAATTTAGAAGGATTTTTTTTTGTTTTTTCAAGTAATTTGACATTTATTTACATCTACAAGGCTTTTGCCTGACACTAAACTGCACTTGTTTGGTATTTGTGCTTTTGAAATTTCATGCGCTTTTGTACTTTATTTGCTATCTTACTCCCATTTCATGACAAAATGAAACCAAATTAACTGTACTATAATAAGTCAAGCTATTTCACTTTCTCAGCAACCAAATTGGTCCTAGTTTCTTCATTGATAATAATTAATCTAGATAGCCTTCCCTTCTAGTTCTACTTCTTGACTCGTTCTTATAATTGTTGCCCTCCAATAGATCCACTTTTTGTGTAAACTTATCATTATGTTTACAATTTTTAGACCTTCTTAAAGGAATTGCTCTTTAGTTATCTACAGATCCTTTGCTTATAAATTAAGGTTGGTCATTTTGCTGTTTTTTAGACTTTTGAAACATTGATGAATGTGTGCATCTAGTAAGCAAAATTTTATATTTTGACTTAACATTTTGAGCTATCTGAAGAAAAGAATAAAGAAAGATGTAAGGAGAAAGACTAATGGACTTGAAAATATGGGAAAAGGAAAAAAAGTGAATGAGTTGGATGGACCTCTGAGAAGGAAAGAGATAGAGTAAGCGGCATACAATTATAAAGAGGGGAAGAGAAAGAGTGTGTGTGTGTGTGTAAATTTTATGTATGCATATAAGCATTGAATATAAACCTTCTTGATTTTTTTGTTTTGTCTAGAATGCTTCTGAGCTTCAGGAAGTTGGAGCAACACTTTCCAGCACCAAAGCTTCAGATTATGGGAACAGGGTGAGGTCTCATTTTACACTTGCAATGCTCACCCTGGATTTTAAAAGAGCTTTGATGCTGGGTTGATATAGGAATTATGTAATTGTAAAGACTTTTAACTTGTCTTACAGAACTTGAACCCTATAACTGCTTTTATAATAGCCTCTTGATAGCAATACTGATTTTTCTGCCTACCAAGATTGTACTTTGTGAGGTTTTTTTTTCTTTTTTTTTTTTTTCTTAAACTGAATCTGCCATTCTTTTCTTATTGTTACAATGTGTTCAGTAACTGGTTTGGTGTTAAGTGGTGCTTTGTTTTCTACTTTGGATATCCCTATCTACTTTTTCACCTTTTCAACATATTCTGATCTTAATCTTTTTGCATAAATACAAGGTGTAGGCTTTTATGTTTATTTATTTATTTTTTTTTTTTGCTTCTTACAGAGTGATGTGGAATTGCAATGGGCCATGAAAGCAATGGATCATGCAACAGTTCACTACAATGTAAATAGTCTATGGAAAAAAGTCATAAGAGTACTACTACATTGAACTTTAAATATTGCTCTATGCTTATAAAACTCTGAAATCTTGAGGAAAATTAAACATAAGATTAAGAACATAATTTTTGCATTTAGAAAACATATAAGGTGGTTATAGTTGTAGCTTCCTTCATCATAACATTAGACTTATAATCAGATATAGTATTAACATTGGTAGAGTTAGAAGGAGTGACAGTAATGAAGGCAATTAGCCTGATGAATTTTAAAAGATTTCTTCAAATTACTCTTGCGGTAATTTTTCAAAACAATTACATATCTCTTTTATCAGCTGAATTATAAGTATAAGACCCACTTGAATTAAAATTAGTGCCTGCCCTAAAGATGGGAATTCATTTTGAGCCAGATTTCAATGATGAAAAATAGTTGGTGCCCATTTTAAACCAGAGAGAACAATGAATATACCTTTTTGAATAAAAGTAGGTTGCAACACAATCTATGTTCTTCAAAGAGAGAAAAGTATATATTTGAATCAAACTTTATATCACAAGTACTATACGAAGCTTAAATTTTTTATGCACAAAACATGTCAGTCTATTCTTCAGTTTTATAAATAAATCAGCATCATGGAAAACCATATTATTATATTTTCTAGTTGATATCATCTGTGGATGCATCTCGTCTCAGACTGACACAAATGGATGACACTATCTACAAACATTTTCGAGATACGTTCCCGGACCTAGATGTCACAAATATTAAAGAGAATGATTTAAAAAATCCAGAAGCAAAACAGGTAATTATTCAACAATCATCTTCTCTCTCTACATATAAAATACTGTGCACAATTCTGAAGAAATCTTCTTCTTTTTAAACTGCCTCTCAGATGAGAGAATATATGAAAAGCTCGAGATGAGAATATTCATTTTGTTAGAACTCATCTTTGATTAACTGCTCAAAGCTATTAATTTTGCACAACTGCTTTATAATTAATGATTATCTTGAAGAAATATGGGATATTGAAATTGACTGTTCAGCTTTATCTTAAATGTGAGTTGTTGTTTTTTTGTTTTTTTCTTTCTAAGTCATGAAATCTTAAA
This sequence comes from Elysia crispata, assembly GCA_033675545.1. NCBI lineage: Eukaryota > Metazoa > Mollusca > Gastropoda > Plakobranchidae > Elysia > Elysia crispata. The sequence continues at coordinate 2,014,373 of JAWDGP010003058.1, read as the reverse complement.
TTACAACATAATTTTTTTTTCTATTATTCAAATTTAGCTCTATCAAAGAACAATCAAAACTTCCTAAAGTTATTTTGTGAACTTGAGAAAGGCTTTTACTCTTTTCAAACAATAATCATAGTTTTATATTATATCAATTGGACTTTAAGTAATGGGGAAAAATAATTGTTTTCCTTTATAAAACACTTTTATGATTTAAGTGTTTATGAATTAGCTTTCTGGTTGCTGAATTTTGTTTTTTTCTGAGATCTAAACAGTTGTATTGTTTCTTTTCAAAAGGATGTGTATTTTTAGCCAAGCAATGTCATTGAGTTTAATCAGGAAACACTTGTGCTGGATTTCATTCATTGCAATTCTGTGGCAAATTAAAAAAAAATTTAAATCTGAAAATCAATCAGATGCCTTGCTCTTTAGGGTAGGCAATCATGACCTTCCAGGTATCTCAATCCCTTGTCATTTCTAGTGCGTGTAACACTTGTCCTACATTTAGCCACTTTGTTAGTCTAGCCATCACCTTTTCTTGCTGTTTTCCCCTGCTATGTTTTCCTTCAGTCAGCCCAAATGTCACAAGATGCTCCAATTTCTCTCTTCTCGTCGTGTGGCCGGAAAAGGTTGTGTGGCGTTCATGTATTCTATTTGAACTTGTGTCAACTGTTCTATTGCAACAAAATGCAATGAATTTTCAAGAGCATTTCGTAGTCCTAAGCCTTAATTTTTCTTCACTTTTTATTTGCCACATTGGAGACAGGTATTGGTAGATCAAAGATAAGTAAACTTCATTACTGTACAGGTAGTGGTTGTAGAGAGAAATCAAAGTTGCCTTTTATAATCCAGATACTTGGAGTAAAATTTGACAGCAATAAATTCAGTGCACATTTTCTCTTGAATCACTTTCTCCAGTCAGATCAGACAACCACTACTGCAACATCTGTTTTATTTTGATGTTAAGCAGCAAATGTATTCGTAGGGTATCATAAGTCTGTCAAAATTAAGTGATAAAACAGGCCAAATATAATCAGACCAGATCAACAAAAAATAGTTGTATAACATCTGTGTGTTAAACCAGCATTTACATGTCTTGTGAATTTATCATTTTTTTTTTCATTTTAATTCATGTTTTAAGCATAAAATGAGGGTGGCAAGTGGCACTAAGTGGCTTAATATTAAAGTACTCCATTGTCATTTATCTACATTGGTCTAGGCCTGCAATATCTCAATTGAAAATTTAACTTGGATGGTATTCTCAATAATCTACATTTAGCAGCCTGAGATAAAAATTCTTGACTTTTTTTGAACAAACATAATGTTCACCTGTGATGTTGTTTGAATGCAGTAAACAGCAAGGACAATTGTGCTCTCTGATATGTAGACTTCCTATATATTTCAGTATGTATTATAGGTTTCAGGAAAGACAAAACTACTAATATAGACGTTGCCATTAAATATTTTCCATGGGCTCTTTTAATTTTGGTTGCAAATAAGATGGCAAACACTCTTTGTGCTATGGATGAGAGCTGAGATAAAATTTTATCAATTTTTAAAATATTTGGTTTCAAAATATATATCTGCACTATCGTGAGGAAAAAAAAAACTGGTATCCCCAGGCTGGCTGCTGAGATTTTGCTCGGACCTGCCTTTTAATATTGAGTATCTTTGATTTTTATTTATTCTTCACAGCTTGGAATATAACACTAATTTGCTTTAAAATTAACCTTTATCAGCAATGGCGTAACTTCTGTGAGTCTTACAAGGGCCTCATTGAAGACTACAATCTTGGAACTCTTTTGAGACTTTGTTGTAAAGATGACTACACCCCAGAGACAACAACATTTAGTAAGTATCTGTTGCTAAAAATTCATGTAAATTTATTATTCATTCTCTCATTTTAAAATCTTATGACTTATAAAAGGTAACTTTTTAAATGATGTTGTTATGAATCTCTCCATGAAAGCATTGTCCTACATGTCCTACCTGCAGTAAAGAAATTAACATACAGAGCATCTGCAGTCCAGTTTTCTTGAATGTCAAAGAAAACAGAATAAAAAAAAAGTTAACTGTCAATTGAAACCTTTTTACTTACTGGTTATATTTTTAATTTGGAGTGTGCATCTAAATCTTGAAATATGAATATTTAAAATGAAGACAAAAGTGACTTTGGAGATGTCATGCAGTATAACTGTTTTGAAAGTAAAACTTGTTGAATCTTATGGGAGAATATTCTCTGGCTAAATTTAGTTCCCACAACATAGACAGAACTCTATCATCCAGTCACTTGGTTTTGGTATAATGTTAACCTTGGTCCAATTTGAGGTACCCCCATGGGCCTGATTGTACTTAATATATACACCACTTTCTGTAATCAAAGTTATGTTTTATTGGGACCCATTTTTATATTCATGCACATTATGTATTATCTATAAAGTTTTGTGACTATTTATTTGCTTTGACTTACTTGTAAGTTTACCAAAAAAATCTCTGAAAAATTTTTGTGAAAAGGAATCATGTGGTCAAGTTGATCTTGAATTACTTTGCCTGCTTTGAATCTTATTCTTGATGAGAGGGTAAAATTAAATAATGAAATTGATGGTCAAGAAAATAGCACTGACACAACTTTTCTAGTAGCTTTTGGAAACTTATCTCTATTTCTGGCTTGAATATAGCTACAAATTAATATTAATGTAATTCATATTGCAACTGGTTAAATTGTTCATCTCCTTTTCAGGCGTCAGAACACAATTTTTAGCAATTGAAATAGCAAGAAACAAAGAAGGACATAACAACATCTTATTGGAGATGAAAAAAGAAAAGCAAGAGGCAGAGGCAAAAAAGGAAAAGTCTTCATAGCGTATAGAGAAATATTTTATTTCATTTGTTTGATGAACCATGATTGTGTACATTTCCTGTCTTTTAAGGTAATTCGTTTTTAAAGCAATTTGAAAGTATATGAAAGGCTGAAGGTGAAATACATGTAGCATGGTTAAATTTACATAAAAAAAACAACAAAGAACCACCAAAACAGCACTATCTGTTACAGAACTTGTTTCCTTGTTTCAAGTAAAGGTTCATTAAAATCTTCAGTTAAGGGAATGATGAGACATTTGTAAAAACTCTCATTAAAAAAAAATTAAGAGATTGCCTAACATATTTGATAAAGAAAAATGTAAAACAAAATTTTTTGAGAGAATCATTTGCAAGGAAAGAAAAATAATTTTATATTTTTATATACATTTTTAGCACATAGCCATTTCATTTTTTTATAGCTTTATGTCAGAGTCTACACTGTTTTTTAATTTTTCTTGGGTGGGAAAGCACTTGTGGCTCGCTTTACCCATTACCATCAGCCTCAAGATCTACAAACTCCTTATGCTAAGAATTTGACACGACAGGGGATAAAATTTTGTCTCTCATCTGTTGGTATTATCCATTGGTGCCACTTTTTGCTAAGGCTTTATCTTCAAGTTATTCGGCTATTTCAAGAATTTTCAAGCAAAATTTCGTTTTGTGATGTTAAAAATTATACCAGACAAAGAAGTGGACAGAGCAAAAAAAAAGTTATCAATTGCACATGCATATTTTTTTTTTTAAATCTTATTTTTACTTCCAGTGACAATAACTCATTTTTACGTCAACAGTTACTGACACTCAATTAAAATAATGATGGCAGTGACAGGTCAATATAAAAATAATATAGGTTCAAATTAGCTGGTCAGCATTTAGTATAAATATTTTAACTGCTTTGGTACCTCAATCTATCTTTAGAGAAATATAGATCGGGAATCCAAAATGTTAATTCAGACACAGCTTTTCATGGACTCAAGCTTTTGTTGTTGCTGAGGCAGTCAAAGGACTGTATGGTACCTGGTAATTTCTCTGAAAGAATGGCTCTTTTCATTAAAAGTATCATTAGCTTGGCTTGTACTTGTAGGGGTCTATGTTATTTTAATCCTGCTTCTAAGGTGCTCAAACTACCTAAGATCACTTGTTAATTGGCTTTATCAATTAAAGTGAAAGTGTCTCTTGCATTTTGTAATTCACATATTGATGGATTTGAAAATAAGAAAAATGATTTAGTTTTAAGCAGAAATGTGGACATAATATTTCTACCATTTTTTGATTAAAATGATGTAGTTTTAAGTAGAAATGTGGACATAAATATTTCTACCATTTTTTGATTATCTGCAGTCATGGTCTCAAACATATACCAAAAAATGAAAAACACAAGTCTTGCTGCTAAGCAGTTATTAATATTATTCCTAAATAAATATGAAACAACCAAAAACTTTTGGATAGTTGAAAAAAAAATTCCTTGCTTTGCTGAGTTTCACGTTACTGAGTGAAGAAATGAAAGGTAAAATTTTGTGCCTTGGAGAAGGAACAAAAAAAAAAACAAAGCAAAAAACCTGATGATTAATATTAAAACATGACATTTGTTATGATTGTGTCATATTTACATACTAATAAAGAGGAAAAGAAAGACTGAAAAAGTTTTGTAAATTTGTTCCATTTCTGGCTTCTTTGTTTTTTGTGTTTTTTTGTTTTTGTCCTTTTCTATTCATATTCCCTGGTGAAACTTAAGTCTAAACCAAATGAAAAAAAAAGCAAAATCAATGAAATTAACAAATAAATATGAGTGATTTGTCTTTTGCTCTTTATTCTCATACATAGTAATGGACATAGCAAATTCATTACATAATTTACACTTGAAAATATATTATGGAAGGGAAATATTACTTTGTGCATACAAATTACATTTTTAACTTGTCTATAGCACAATTCACTTACTTTGACCTTGCCAATATTTTTTAACAAATTCTTACCTAAATATATCTTAACTTGACATATGTACTACAGAGTAGTTTGTATGGGTTTTTAATATTGTAAATATGAAGGCATACTGACTACCAGGAGTAAAACAATGATTTAGGTGTTATGTGCTCCCCCCACATAAGAGGCTCTTTTTGTCTCTGTCTTGATTACAATTGGTACTTTAGCATAGGGCTTCAGTGGCCCTCTTTATACCCTAGAACATTATTTTGGGTGAAAAGGCATTTTTTGACAAGCCATTACCTCAAACAGGGTTGATATAGTATTGCTGCCCTCATCTTTGACAACAAATTCCCCTCTTTTCATATTTTACTTAACTAAAAACTTTTACCATTGTTAATATGATGTACTCTCAAAATATTGATGTCTTTACAAGAGCTTTTCCACATTTAAAGTTACATATAGGCACACATAAAGTGCTTTTCTTTGGGTTAAAACAGTGATTGTCTGGTAAATCTTGATGGTTATTAAGCCTTTTGTTACATTAACTTATTTTTTTTTTTTGGGGGGGGGGGGGGGGAAGAGTAAAAATGGTCCCAGGATGGTTCTTTTTCACAAAATAGTGGAATCTAAATAAAGTCAACACCTCAGGACCGAAAAAAATAGTTGGCTTTAACTATTGTAAATATATTGAGAAATACAAAATAGGACTGCCAAAGTTCACTTTAAGAAATGGTTTCCAAGGTTTTGATTCCCAGTTCTACACGGCCTCATGCATGTTTGTTAAATGTGTGCAGAAAAGATCACAATTGTATAAACATTAATTTTACATCAAACAATCTATTAATATTCATTTATTTATTCACCAATTTATTATCCCATTCTCTACAATCTGTACAAGGATCTTTGTCGTAACTCATATTTTTTTAAACTTGAGTGCCTTGTGCCATCAAACTACTCCAATAAGTTTTAATCAACTTTCCTAAACAATAAGTTGTAAACTTAAACGGTTTAAGTTTATAATCCATATATATTCAACTTATAGTGCTTTTGAGCCCACTAATGTAGATCAAACAAATTCTTATACTTCTTTAATGAAATGAAAATTGAGGTATATAAATTAGAAGTGAATTACTTTACACAATGATAGCAATTTTAAAATAATTTGATCGATTTTTATGAGCTTTCTATGAGGTGTGTCATTCTATCGGCATAATGTCACATTTCTACTGTCTGTTCCCGGTACGTTTTTCCCATCTACATGTATGTTCAATTACGGTTGAGTCCAAATAATTTGAATCTGGATAGTTCAAATTCTTGGATATTTCAAAGTTGAGTACTTTTACAGAATATTTCTCTCTTTAAGCTTTATTAAAAAATATCAGTTAGTTCGAAGTTGGAAAGAAGGATCCAGTTAATTCGAAGCCATCTTGGCGTGTTTTTTCGATTCTGAAAGCTGTTTTCTAAACTTGTAAAACAAAGAAAGCAGTGCTATGCTTGTGCGGCAAACAATTCTGGTGTGTGTATGTGTGTATGTTCTGCCCACTTATGTTACAGGCAAGAGTTAACAATAAGACTAGATGGAGGAAAGGGAAAGGGGTTAAGACCAGGTGAGAATCCCTACACACCGCAGTATGACAATACCCACTTTTTTTTTTGTACTCTCTTATGTATCCTGATAATTCAAATTTCAGATAATTCAAAGTCCTTTTTTTTTATCCCAATGACTTTTAAATAATTCAAAGTCCTTTTTTTTATCCCAATGACTTTTAAATAACCGGACTCAGCTGTCACATATACTGTCACATGCAATGTTTACAAAATTGTTGTCAGAGGGTTTTTCATCAGTTACAAATGGCAAGTTGATTTCATCGATAAAATTTAAACTGAAAAGCTTTCCATTTTTCATTTTTAAAACTCATTTTACAAGAAATGATTAATGTAAGTGTAAAATGAATATTTGAAGGGAAAATTAAGTTGAAAATTCATGTATCTTCCAACAATAAATTATACTGAGATTTTATCTATTATCGGTTTTTACTTTCTTGGTATCTTAGTACCATCAAGCATGATAAAATTACTTATCCCATAAGATACTTTTTCTTTTTTTTTTTTATTTCATCTTTCTACTTTATAATACTCATTGTGCTGGTTTTCAAGCAAAACTAGAGAAAGGAAGCATAGCAGTGGTTGTAGGTTGTATTTCTGGTAAGCTTAGCGTTGGGGTTAGCTTGACCCACACATGTTTATTTTGCTTTTGTCCACATAATGATAGACCTCCCCAAATATAAAGGAAACATATTTTTTTAAAGTATATGTTCCAGTGTAATGATATATGGCTTCCTTAAAAAATATCAAGATATATGAATCATTTGAAATTCAAAAAGTAGCAATATGACTATGTTATTCCCATTGCTGGTGTTAATCATTACTAGGAGTTATGTAATAAGGGCATTAATTTTACGAATAATTTTTTAAAATCATAACTGCTTAAAACTTCAAGTGGATTGCTCATAAGAAAGGAAATTAATTACCAGTCCTCTATACTTGAGACTCTTCATGGTTAAACTTATGAATAGTGTGTCTTATGCAAGTTGATTCTGATGAATGAATCCTGCATTTTTTTGATAAATTATTTAAGATTTTTATGAACCAGACAAGCTTCTTTGGTAGCTTTGAAACTCTTTTCATTTGTCTACATCATGATTTGTATTGAGATTTTTTTCCATCAATATTTTAAACTTGACTCTCTTTTTCAAGTTTTCATAAAGGATTCCAATGATGTAGAAAAGTGAAGTCTAGCATGATTTCGAATTTTTAGGCATTATCTTCCCAATTCAGAGGTTACCCGTTGAGACAAGCTTAGCTATCTTTCAATCATGAATATGAAATGAATTAAAAAGGCTCAGAATAAAAGGTCAGCCAATAGAACCTTTTTTTTTTAAATATATATATATCTCTCTATGAATCGAAAAAACATTTCATGAACACATATGGTTGTTTATGTTGTGGTTGCTGTTGTTACAAAAATGTACAGCATAGGCATTTCAAAATGATGTATCATTTTATTATTTTCAAGGAGAACTAGTAAGAAATATTATAGGCCACTTAGCTTTGAGTATGTCAGATTGCCAGAAAGTATTATTTCATCTACAAGTATCTTTTTTCCTGGCTTAAAATTGTATTTTTAAAAGCATAACCATAACTTACATGAGTATAAAAATAAAAAGAAAAGCATATGTCATAAATTTATGATACCAAATAATGTAGGAACCATTTTAAGGGCATCACTTTGAGCAATGAGTGCTCCATTTGACGCATCCAGGACCTTTTGCTCTTCCTCCAGTTTGTTCTGATACTCCTTTCAGAATATGAAAAGGAAAAAAAAATTGTACAATTGAAAGTCTTTAAATTAATCCCTCACCTATTCTCTCATGTAAAAATAGAAAATTTAAAAATAAAAAGGTAAAACAAAAACAAGTCATTAATTTCTTTATGGTTACTTTCATATTTTTTTTTAACATTGCACAAGCTCAAAAAAGTTTGTTTTTTAAGGATTTTCTTTGGAAAAAAACCAACCTTTTTCTTAGATATAGACTTTTGGACATGATTCTACAAAGGCGAAGTTTCATAATTAAAATGTTTGCTCCATGTATTATTCTATAAACAGCGTTTTTATTTACAATTTTTGTGAAAGATTAAAATTATAAATGTAAATTTATAAAAAGAATTTTTCGAGATTCTTAAATTTTTTCCCCCAAGTAAAATTGAAGTCCCTTAACTCACCATGATAAAGTAAAAATGCATGCTGTTCTTCTTAGAATCTCTATGGAGCATATCTAGTTTAAAAATTTAAAAATGTGATTATCAAACCTGTAAAGCTTGTATCTCTTTGCACATTGAAACATTCTGTTGGAAAGCTTTGCTCAAACAGCGTTTCAGAGCAGATATTTCATGTTCTCTTTCTGAAAAAAAAAAGGTCAATTCATGTATGGCATAGCATTATTACTTATCAATAACTACATTTTACATTCACAATTTATTCAAAATAGTAACTGCAAATACTGATATTATCAAAAAATAGGACAGCAGATTAAAAAATATTTTTAAATAAATCACCTTATCAAGTATTTTCAAGATCTCAGTGGACCTTTAGAAGAAATAAAAGTCTATGATGGAGTTTAGAGCACTTAGATATATTTTAAGTTTTGTAATGTCTACACCAAATTAAATAAAACAAAACAAACCATAGTCTTTGTTTATAAAATCCATCATAAAACGATGAATGTCAACAGGTTCAGAGGGCTTAGCAATATCATTTGTATTGCTTTCCCCATTGTGTCCATTGCTTTTAAGAGTGGATGGGTAGCTGTCCTGAGTCAAATCCTCAGATACAACAAGGGCTCCATCCATAAATGCTTGTTCCTCTTGTTGTTGTCTCAGCAGCTGCTTTTCCATTGCACCTGAAATAGATATCATATTTCATCAGTTGTCTTTCCTCTAGTCTCCATGGGTCAAATGCTGCAAAAGCACATATCTAAGTGTTTGAAGTCACGATAACTTTTACTATTAGCTTTAAAATGGTGAAAAGTACAAAAACGTATAAGTTAGAGTACCTCACAACCCCTAAAGTACAAAATTACGAAAAAAAAACTCTGAAGAGTTAGTATCCGCTGCTTAAAGATACAGTAAAACATGACTATAGCTGGTAATTTAGTTCCAGGAGAGAAAAAAACTGCTCTAAGCAAGTTCCCGCTGTAGAAATGCAAAGAGGAATTATAAAAAAATCCATGTTTTATTACCTCCCTTGCATATAATCAAAACGTAACCTGATCGATGGGCCTAGAGAACTTTGCTTCAATGTTTTTATGCTCTTTGTTTTCGTTTTAATTTTTTATCATAGTTTAAAGTTTTTTTTAATTACATTGTCCCTTCCTCCCTCACATTGTTTCATTGGCCTGGGATATTGACATTTGGTGGTTGTCTACGTTTGCCATAGGCTTACATAATGTTTGGCAAACACACACGCACACATGAGTATTGCATGCTGGGCAACAGTATCCCCATCCCATTTCCATTACCCCTCTGCAGATCACTCAAGGCTTTGCCTTTCTCCAATCATCGATGAAAGTGTGGGTACATCGTACAGTTTGTGTTTTTTTGTCCCGTCACCGACGGTTCCTGTCAGACCAACAGAAGTCTAGATTTGGCACTAGCTGCTACCTTGGGTTAGTGAGTGCATGCGCCATGAACTTTGTGAGCCATTCCTATGTCTGTGGTGCCTGGCTCCAGTCACTGTTCTGCACCACCAAGGCCATTGGAAAATCTTTACACTGCCTTCTTAGGCGAGTAAGAATCTCCGTGATGTGAAAAGGGAGAGGTTACGTTAAGTATGAATAATCAAGTGGGTAGGACTAAAAGTTTTCTAACGTGTTTAGACCAATGATATGTTGGCATCTTAAGGGCAACCTCTCAGTTATTGGTAATGGAGCTATCATGTCCCTTCCCAATGCATAGACGGTATCACAGTCATGTTTGTTTTATTGTAAGGCATTAGCATTAACAGTTGCTGTGAAAGATTGATGATGGGCGGCCAGTGAAAATTGAAATCAACACGACCGTTTGATTAAACGAAAGAAAAGCGTAGTCAACACAACCCTTTTTTTTAAATAGAAAGATAGAAGGGCTGGTTTAGGTTCCTTGGATTACATTAGGTCAACACAAATGAAAATCAACTCATTCGACTTATACACAAATGAAGTGCTCTCCTCTTCTGTCAATAGTTCTTTTTTGCATTGCGTAGGACCATACATAAAACAACCTTGTCTAAGCATATGACCGCACAATTGAATAATGAGGCAAGGAAAGGCCTAAAGTTTGTTATGGTGGGAAATTGAGCGACCATTACCGTTAGGCCTGCCTGGGAAAAGGAAGTTTGGGGATCTGGGGCTGTCTAAACCTAGCTGCATATCACTGGACTGGCCAATGATACAATGTGGCTCAATTGCTTGCCAGTTTAGGACCTACCTACACTCCCCCATGACCCCTCAAACCTCTTCCCCATGGTACCATTAGAACTTTCTCCGTCTCTCCCGCTGAAATTACTTCTCACAGGTACCTGTATAGCTCACTCAGTCTCTCTTATTGTATCCAAGTTTGGGCCTTTCCTCATCCTGTTAAACCCAAGCACATCTAATAGAGTTTACAGAGTAATAAAAAGCAAGATCCTGGTACTGCAGCGGGTGCCGCTATAGTCATGTTCTACTGTATTAACAAGATAACGACAGAGAAGAAATTAAACAAAAGCTAATCATGTGCAATTAATGCATAATGACTATATTTACCTTGTGTAATTGTATATGTAGCCTAATGAAAAGAGAAAAAGTGATTCAGTGAATTTTACCAAAAAAAACCCAACTCAAATTCACTTTTTTTTTTTCCACAAAAATTCACCTGCAACATTTTGTATGTGGGCTTTTCCATACATGTGCTCCCTCTTATTGTGAAGGTTGTTAAAGTATACATTACAAAGTTTACAGTGAAGCACATCTGAGTTTCCCTGTAAGTTAAAGATAATAAAACAAAAAGTACAGAACACAAACTCAACATCAGTAATGCAGCATGTTGGTATTGAGAGGATAACTAAATACAACAGAAAAAAAATTAATTATACCCAGAATTCACTTGTTATATGGAATGTGGTCATTGAAACAATAAAAAAGTAAGTAAAACGCCCAAAAGGCTGGAAATTTGTTGTATATTGTAATACTAGGTAATAAATGTTAACATTCATGAAATTTTAACTTTTTGCTGAGTTGACAAATTTAAAAAAAACGTTAAGGATTTCTAAAAGCTTCCTTGGCTTTTTTTTTTAAGTTGATAATACGTAGTTGAAAAAAATGAGGTTTCATCTTCTGACTGATTAAAAAAACAAACGTTTCATGTAATTTATTGTCCATTTCTGTAAATCTGCTTTCAAAACGCTATGGATGGCTTTTTTTTTCCTTGATGCTTTGCTACTATTTTTCATTTTCTTTTCTTGGGAAAAAAAAGTTAAAACTTATTTAAAATATTTATTGACTCTTTAATTGAAGAGGAATTATTTCTAATGTCACAAAAAAATCTTATTTGAAACTTAATGCCTTACTTCATCACAATTCAAAATATCGTTTGATTCCCCCATAGACATCTCACCTGTAGAATCAAATAAAAATAGTATTGTTTAAGAGAATGCCAACCCCCCCCCCCCCCCCCCCCCAAAAAAAAACAACCTGAAGTCAATTTAATACTGAAAGAATAAGGAAAAATTAAAAGCCTCAAAACAGTAGTACACTGCTACAATAAAAATATTCCCTGAAATTTAATAAAAAAAAATCATTTTAGCCTTAAAATAAAAGCTTTGAATCTATTTTCCTCGGGCAGAAAAAAAGATATATATATATATATATATATATATATATATATATATATATTTCACATCTTAGAGTTGGCAGAGATTCAACCTCTCACATCATGCCAATTGTGCTAATTCTATTCCTTCTGAACACTGCATTATTCCTTGTTAAATTAATCAATGTGCTTTTTAAGTTGTTAAAGTGTGTAAAAGTGTACTAGAACCATTGTACAGCATTATTAGTAAACCTGCTCTCACAATGTGCATTGTGATGATACAATTTTTCTTTCTCCAAGTAAAATAATGCCTGGGTAAAGCCTTTCCTTTTTCATGTCATACTTTTATAGGCTTAGGAAAAAAAAAGTTTGTTCAAAGTGTTAAAAAAAGTTGTATACCGTTTGCCAACATTTTTTTCCGCACAGTTTCTTGGTAGGTATCTGAAGACTTGTATGCTTTCAGTTCTTCTCTGTATCTTTTCTTGTCCTCTTCGGCTGCTGCCAAGTATTTCTAGCCAATAAAAAATTTACACAATTAAATATTTGGCATTGAATTAGTCATACTGGTTAAAATTCATTAAAATAAATAAATCTTTCTGTTGACATTGCTTTATTCAAGAATAATACTGTTTAATATGGAAAAATGGATTGGCAATCTGTTTATTTGAAATTATGATTACAGATATAACTGTACCAAAGAGTTATGAATTAAATAGCAAAGAATCTTTAGGAACGAAAACTTCTAACCTGCTTTACATCTTGAACCATTGTGCTCCATTCTTGGCCTAATATCTTAGTGACTTCTGGAAAAGCTATTTCAGGATGACTCTCTTTGATTTCTTTCCTCCTGTCCATTGCATAAAGCATATACCTGTACATATATAAATGAACAGTGATATATTTATAAACACTTAGACAAATTTTAAAAGAGAGTAAGACAAAAAAAAAAATTCAAAACGATAGTAACAAAACAGTCTTTATTTTCAAACAATGATTGTTACTTTTCAAAGAAAAAGATAAGTTTAATATTTTAAGTTTTCCTTATGCTCTTATACAAAACTTTTATTAACTCCAACTCTAAATCAATCCAATTTATCGATAACTCAAAGATACTTCACAGTTCTGATTGTCTTTTGAACATATTACACAACCAGAATTTGAAATTCTGATACCTTAACAATTTATAATGCTGCCAAGCAATTCCACAAAAGAGAATTCAATCAAAGATTGAATTTAAATAAGGAAACATTTTCATTCTTTAATAACAACACAACGATACTCACCCTGTTACTGGGGCACGGGGACCTGTAACCACTGGTTTTATTTTTCGTTTTTTACCTTTGGGCCAACCACCTTTTCTTTTCTGAGAAGAAAAAAAGTGTAAAAAAAATTTTTTGAGAGAAGAAAAAAACAACAACAAAGATCATATTTTTTTGTTGAACTTGGAAACTAAACTTTGAGGCTATAGTCAATTAAGTACAGAGACAGACTTGGCTGTTATTTCTGAAGTCTTATAAAAAAAATAACCCAACATTTCCAAAATAAACACTTTTGCGCAATATGACTACAATTTTCTTTGCAAATTTGGATATTCATAATTAAAAACAATCAGTTCAATCCCTGCATGAGCAATTTTTTTTCCCTGTTCAATTTCTTTCAACCCTGTAAATGGCCTCATATTTATACTTTGTGAAATTCATAACATCTTTGAGTGTAAAAATTTTTTTTTAAAGTTTTGGCACTACAATGAGACTTTGAGGGCAACATCCAAAACATCAAGAAAAGTGCCTTGAGTAAAGGCATTAAAAGAGGCAGCTTTCTGTCTCTCTAAAAGGGGATATATAAATTTTCTTTTTAAGTCAGGAGCAGACACCCATAATGATTTGGACAATCTGCAGTAAAAAAATTATACAGAAAATATTTCGATACATTCATCCTTGTAAAATGTATAGACCCATGGAATAAAACAACAGAGAGAAAAAAGTTTCATGTGTGTCCATATTAACTTCAAATGGTTTGCACTTACAGTGGTGACACAAACTTCAGTTGCTTCATCAGTAAGAGGTTGATCTGTTGTGATTACATTGCTGCTTTCAGGATTAGTTTTGTGGTGATTCTCTTGCACCTGTGAATTATTCTGTGCACCAAAAATGTAACATTCAAAATGACATATAATCATCACATTTAATTCTTTTTCATTGCCCTGGAGACTAGTTTGTAATTGCAGAGACTTTTTATTATCCTCATATTATTTGTCCACAGAGACATTACATATTATGTTGCATAATGACCATTTTTTTTGCCTGATAAAAAGGGTGAAAAGCATGGGTACATGATATCCAAACCACTACATACGCATGCAAAACTTTTAAAAGACTTACATCCGTTCCGTTAGAAAGTTCTGTTCCATAATCTCCACTAGAATCCACATCAGCTGCAGTATCACAGGCACTGAACAGAGACACTGAATTAAAAAAAACCAACAAAACATTTTACAGATTTGCAACGGTGTAGATGAAAATTTTTAATGAATTTACACATACCGCGTCTTTTCAATTTTTAACCAAAAAGTGCCTATAGTCTACACCTGTTGATAAAAGGAAGTGCCAGAAGAAGGGAAAAGTTTCCTTAATCTATTTGATCCTCCACCATGATAGCAATTTAATAGTAGCTAATACATTTTGGGATCGCTTTTTTACATCACAAAACAAAGATTCAAAATTCATCACTAAACACTGGTACAAAAATTTCTGATTCAGCAAAAACTAATAAGTCACACTCAGCTCCATGCTTAAAAATCAGATCGAAATGACATCAATGGCTCCACTGGTTAAAGTATTTCATGACACATAAGTCTATAATACATAAGGGTTTCCAGGACCAAACAAGGCAGTCTAGATTTGGGGCTATCCGATTCAGCCTGGTCTGTGATTGGTAGTGATTTTAATTTTTTGGCAGCGCTCTAGACATATCCGGTAAGTCCTTCAAATAGAGAGGCCATATGCCCTGTGCTATATACGTTCATAACCCACCTAGTTTTGTTGATGCCACAACGTAATACAGCTTTTTATGTTTTATTTCAGTCTTTGGACAAGGTTCAAACCTTTGTGATGAGTAAAAATAGAACCTAGCATCACTCTTTGTTGTTTTGGACTGAGTTTGTAACCATCTACCCATATTCTGACACACACATTAGAAAAATCTCGTTCAGTCACTTCAATTCTTTCTGGCCTAGACTTCACATGTTAAATCTAGCAAATGTAGCTATTTCATATTTACATCTAAAGCTCTTCCTCACTTTTATCTTTGATGTAATAAAGCACCAAGTCATCTAGAGAAAGAAAGTACATGATGTTTCAAATAAAATAGAAGGGAAGGCAAGACTGTTAGTTGTGAGCACACTCTGAGAATATCTTTAAGAATGTTGAATTGTTTTCTCTGTAATGAAATCATGATTATAACAAAATTGAAAACTTAACACATTGAATATTTATATTCAAAGTCTACTGCTGTGTTTTTGTCTGTTTGTTTTTTTAAATAAAGGCAAACTTAAAAACAAGAGATTTTTTCACATAAATGTTTTATAATATTTTTTATGTATGCAATTCATGGAAAATAGTTTTGGTAGGTGAACAATTTAGCTTAAGGGCATAAATTTCACAAAGGCTTTAAGAAAAAAAAAATATTTTCAAACAGAATTATGACTTTCATACCCAGTTACTTACAGAAAAATTCATGAAAAGGAATTATTTTACAATTATATTAATTTAATAAGGAAAAATTCGTAAAAAACAAAACAAAAAAAGACAAAATATTAAGCTTAGAGAAGTTAGATCATGTTGTAACTTAATATATAAACAAAATAAAAAATGATCGTGACATACTTTGTCACACAAAAGAACCAAAAGGCAGCTGAGTAACAGTTTCAGATAAAGGCTGGGTTTATTTGAAAATGTTCTGCTCATGGAGTCGATTTGTCTTGCTTGTTTGTAAATATTGCCAAGTCTTTTAAAAATACTTCTCAATAGATCCAGGAGAGTCTATCTGAATCGCTATCAAGTCAGTTAAAATCAGGGAATGGCAAAGCTTAACATGCACAACAAATGGTGGACTGATCACAAAAGAATCTTAGCTTCAAGTTATATGGTACGGGGCTCCATATGATTATGGTGTAAAGACAGAGGTAAAACAAGTCAGCCATACCACTTTGAGGAGATTATGGCATGGCCTTTTGATAAAATTTGCATTTCAGGTAATTTTGTTGAAACAAATGACAAACTAGCAATCATGGTGTATGTTTCAATAAATTATCCCTTGAGATAAAATTTGTGAAGTGAGGAAAAATAGAATTACAGTAAATTTATTGGACTATCTGAACTGAAATCAATACCAGGATCTAAAATATGCAGTCTTTTGAGCTGTACGATGTACAGTAAAAATTGAATATATCTCTCAAACTTGATCTCAAAATTGAAAAAAAAAAAGAATTTCACTTTACAGACCTGGAATGCATGACAATAACTGCTGAGATTGCTCGACAGGAGAGTTGTCCCCTACATAAGATATGGCATTTATATTCTCAGGGACTGTAAGCATCAATCTGCACAAGAAAGAATATAATTTTAAAATATGAATGCATGAAGAACATATTTCCATGAAGGTGCACTATGGAGTATCTAGTGTTGAATTGAAGACTCACTAATTCATAAGTGCTTAAGTGCGATAGGGTATGCACTTCTTTCTCAGTGAAATAATCTTCTTAAAAAAGTGATGTCCAGAAGACATGAAATAAAGCTATCAGACTAAAGGTGTCCTTCAAATCTTTCATCTGAGTACAGTAAAATTTGTATTTATTGAACTGCCTTAGTTTTTAGGCCTTTCCCTAACCAATTTTTGTTTCGAGATGATTGTTCAATTTGTTTACTTGGACTCAAAACTTTGAGCCAGAGTTGCCAACCCCCAACAATTTTTTGGGGTGAGATTTGCAAATTTTTTGAGTGAGATTTCAACTTTTTTAGTGAGATGACTGGCCATATGCTAATAAAGCCAAGCGATATTTTTTTTTATGATGACACTTTTTGTGTGATAAGTTTAAAATTAAGAGATTACATACCTGAATGTGTTACTGATTTCCATTAGTTATCATCACATCAGCTAAAGAATGTTTCTTTCTCCATGATCTGCTTTATTGAAACTCATCACAGAATATATTAAAATGCACTTTATGTACATGTAGAAAACAACAAAAATTCGTGAGATTTGCTGAACTTTCGGGAGACTGTGAGATTTACCTAATTTTCGTAAGTATTAAAAAAATCGTGAAGTTTGGCAACTCTGGTGAGCCCATGTCAGGTCCATTGCTGGACCTCATCCAAAATCCTCAGACTACATACAGGATGGCTTTGAATTAATCAAGGTAAACCCACCTTAAGATGAAGGCATTGCAAGGCTGAAGCATATTATATATGTCATTATGACCAGAAATCAAGATTTACTTTTTAAGCTTTTCTTGCTTGTCATTCTTTTTTCCCTACAAAGCTTGAAAGAATTCTCCCTCTTAAATACAACGAATCATATTTGTAACTTTGTATGAGATTATATCATGATATCCTCCCACTGAAAAAGTCCAAGAATCTGGGACAAGTTTCAAGTACTGTCTCTGGGTGTGTATTAAAACAAATAAAAAGCTTTACAATCCAAACTAATTTTTCTATGCATTGATAGTTATTCCATGCTGTGAAGGAAAAAAATTCATGTACTGGTATATAGTGGTAAGGTTTTGATTTAAACACAAAGTTTCTCTTTCGCTTCTTGATGGTTGAAAAGCCAAGGATGGTCTATACCAATAGAAATTTGATTTAAGCTCACCTTGTTTCATTTTTTTTTAACTAACATTTTTTTTCTATTATATTCTATAACTTTTTTAAGTCATATATATAT
Source organism: Elysia crispata (assembly GCA_033675545.1). Lineage (NCBI taxonomy): Eukaryota > Metazoa > Mollusca > Gastropoda > Plakobranchidae > Elysia > Elysia crispata. The sequence goes on along the minus strand of JAWDGP010003058.1, from coordinate 1,996,280 downwards.
ATATATATATATATATATATATATATATATATATATATATATATATATATATATATATATATACTTTTCATGTCTAAGTTCCTGACCAGTTCAACCATTTTTCTGACTATTTGAGTTGAAAGAAAACTGTTATCAAAACAATCTAACTTCATTATTGTTTTGAACTTCCAAATTCTTTCTTGAATTCAAATGACAGTGAAACCATACTTTTAAGTTTTATATAGAACAAATTCTTAATCTGAAGTGCACTCAAACTGCAAAAAGCTGTAAAGATCATGGGTAAGGTTTTACATTCAGGGATAATATAGTGCTGGCTCACAGTTAAGAGAGTAGAAGTGACTAATTTGTGCACTGAAAGAAAAGCTGATCCTGAGAAATTCTTGAGATAGTGAATTGTATTGGTATGTATCAAAATAACAGAATTTTCAGGTGATTTTTTCAGACAATCACTTTTCCTTCTCTTGGGAGGTGCAACACAGTACTACTTTAGGGTCGAATGAGGGTCATGTTGATAACAATATTTATTACAGGAGTGAGCTCTGCATATATTGTTAGTTTCACTTCATTGACAAAGGAGGTACATCTTTATGTTGACTGGACTCAAAATTCACATTCAGGGGAGCTAAAAAAAATGTAGAGAGGGCAAATGCTTTGAGTTCTAAGTATTAGGGTCATCTTGGTGTGCCTGCCTAGTTTTCCAGATGATAAAAAAACCCTCTTAAACAATTATCTTCATATCAGTGGGTCTGTGCAATATCCCAATAACTGTAAAAAATGGATATATCCACTATCATGACCTTTCAGTTCATTTGACTTGAATTTTTTTCCTTAAGAATTTTAAAGGCTATTTTCGTATTCATTTAAAAGTAATTAAAATTTTTACGAATCCCATCACAACATGAAGATTGGCATATGTGCTGCAAGAAATGCATATATATATATATATATATGCATTCTTGCATGGAGCCATTGGAAATATCTTTTTATCACTTGAATCAGTGAATACATTTATCTTACTCTTTAGAGGTTATGCAAAGTTATCATGAATGGCTTCAATACCAGGTGATTCTATATTAATCTACTTTTCTTTTCTTTATATATCAATCCAAACATAAACACAAAATACATATTGTTTATTAAGGAGACTTGAACCATATTAGCTATACAGGAACATTCCTACACAGCACATTACCTATGGGTATAGAAATTTCCTTTTGATTAGTTTAACAAATTCTTATGACTTTTAATGACAGCTGATCCCCCCAAAAAATGTATTAATATGCGATTACTGAAATAGTCAAGGCAATAATTTATAACACAGGGAACTTTGGATTGGAGTAAAAGCAGATAGAAAAAAAGTTTCAGACAGTATATGCATTATGAAGGGATAAAGGGGAAGAAAAGAACAATAACAGAGGACACAAACCCTCTGGACGTTTCCATCAAAACTGCATTCTCTGGGATAAAAGAAGAGTTCAAAGTTATCTCTGCTTCTTTTTCAAGAATAGATCCTGATGTCTCTGTGGGAAGGTTTGGGATGGTTATAACACTTCTGCCACAATCTTCAGACGAAAAATCCTCCATGATAGTCTCAGATCCATTCACATAATCTGTTGTTAACACATGAAGTCCTACAACACCAGAAGTTTCATCTCCTTGTACTGTAGACAGTAAGTCACCTTCCATTTTGAACTGAATACCTCACTGTGGATGCAAATTTAATACTTATATTAATTGTATCCTTCAACCTTAATCCCATATAGAATTTTATTAGAGCCATCACCAAAGCTTTCAAAACATTTTGTTTAATTTCTTTTCACATTTCAGTATGATCAATTCATGACCTTTTATGTTATTGCTTGCAAAGGGAAACCTAATACAAAGTAATCTCAGATGGGAAAAACGGGAAGAATCTCTAAAGACTGGCTCTATTTTGTAGTAAATTTTGTGGTTGAACAAAATAATCAATATAACTGAATAATCCTACATACATGCTTTCTGTTAAATTTGTTAAGTTCAATAATATATAAGATGTGAAAAAATGGGGCTGACTGAATGAATACCTTCCTATTTGAGATTTTTTTAGTGTTACGAAACAGCTTTCTATTTGGAATTTCTTGAAAATGTCCAGGCCATTTTCCCCCTAAAATAGTCCAGACTCAAGTGAGTTTATCCCAAAGTTCTTATCCACCTTAATGCTTTAAGCTGGTATTGGATGCTGAGAGCATGCAACAATATATTTATAAGGTTCATTTCAGTGGATGCTAGGAGTGTCCTATGGATAGACCCTTTTAACATTGGACTTGGTTTGAATTTTAAGCTGACTAAATTATTTGGAGTTAAGTTTGATTCTTTGCAAGATTAATTCTTTTACATTTGTTTACAACATGTTAATCATTTTTATTTTTAGTTGAATTAATATATTAGATTTCTAGACCTTGATGGTTGTTGTCAAAACCATCAATAAATAAGTTAACACTTTTAAAAAACTACAAAAACCTAAGTTTGATTCTAAATAAAGCATTTAATTTCCTTCAGATTGATAGATATAATATTTTTTTGCTTCTGTAAATAATATAATATTACTAACTGAGTGAAGCTCTGGGTATTAACTTAAGGCAGAAAAACTATTGACAAGGACAAACCTCAATGGTTTGAGAGTTAAAGCACTGCATTTTTGTAGTCCTATGTTTTTATTAAATTTTCTGCTCCAAGTCCAAATTTGTCATTTTAAAATTGAGAGCAATGTAAAAAATTGTCACAAAAAAAAATTAAAGCAACCTGTCAGAAGAAAAATGAATCTACTTACAACAAGTGCTTAACACTTTCTGTAATTTCAAACTTAACCTTATTCAAGACCTTGTTAAATAGTGTTTTTTATAAGCAATGGATAGGTTATATGAAAATCAAAAAACACTGATAAAGTGATCTTTTTAAAAACATAACCAAGATGGAAGGAATTTGCTTTCAAAATTGTGAGAGACTTTGAGGTACTTAGAAGGAAAACATTGGCTGGGAAAGACCTCAGGAAAAATTTATTAAAAAAATTTGTTGCAGCAAATTGGGGCGTCCCAGTTACAAAAAGAATGCATTCATCTAATTCTATACATATCAAGCATAATGGCAAATTTTCCTCCTATGTTTCAATCTTCAAGTTATACTGTAAAGTTCTTTCTTTGTTAAATCTAAATTCATTTCCTTTAAGTCACCTTCGCACTAAATACCTAAGTTAAATGTTCGATACTCTCTTGATTAATGACCCAAAAGCAAAACGCATAAAATCTAGATCTAAAAATTTATATACAATCTATAAGACAAAGTTATTCCACTTAGGTTCTTATTGCAGATAAATAACTGTATATGTAAATAATGTCAACAGATGTCAATGGAGCGGCTAAGAAGCATGAATTTAAGTGATTTTAAATAATTTGGTCAGTATTAAATTCAAAGGAAGTCAAATGAAAAAAATATTACAGTACCCATCAAATGTGGCAACCTCCACCACTCCACTATGAATTACCAATAAAAACAACAGGAACATATATATGTATATATCCTAGATCATATATATACTATTTACTAAACTATCCTACCCATTTGGAAGTCCTACCCTTTTATTTAGACAGATAGAGTAGATCTAGATCTCAATATGATGTTACAAGTAACATAGATAGAACTGGATCTAGATCTTGCTCTTGCAGTTTCATAGAAGAATTAACCATTTTCTAGATCTATTTCTAGTCTGAAGGAGTTGTTCGTCAAAGAAGCAAAATTACCTGATAGCTGGATTTCATTTAGTCTCATTAATCTATCATTACGATTGGGTTTGATCCAAAGCCTAGATTAGAATTTAGATCTAGATTAGATATAGTTCTTTCTCATATAGGCCTACATCTAGACTAGAGTAAGATTCTATTTCTCAATCTCCGCTCTTCTAAATTTGGTCAGAAATATCTAGATATATATCTAGATCCTAGGTCTAGGTCTAGACTTACTGTGCTTTTCTTGCAGTTTAATTAAGAAGATACACATAAGACCTTGTGTGTGCCACTAAAGATAAAAACTAGACCATACTAGATTTTCAAGATTCAAATCAGCCTTAGATTTGTTAAGAACTAAGATCTTTTATCTTTCTAAGATAAGATTTAGATCTAAGTCCTAATTCACTCTGTCGTCATAGTCAACATTTTTAGCTTCAGTTCACTCCCATTACAAGGGAGAGCACTATAATCATCTCACTAAATTGTCTCAAGACACAATTAAACGATTGCTTCCCCTGTATGATGGCCTAAAAACCAATTTTATTCTTTCTGTCCATCCAATCAAATTCGAGAGTGATTCAGAGAATCAGTTATGGCCGACACCGTCGCAATGTAAACACCAAGATCCATACACATATCAGTCAGGCAAATTATAACTCAAGATCAATATTTCTGACCAAATTTAGAAGAGCGGAGATTGAAAAATGCGTTACCAATATAATCATGAATATTTGAGTGGAAAAGTTTTCTTTTAAATGTGAGTTTTGCAACCATTACAACATTTTCGCATTCGAAACCATGGACGCCGCCGGTTGACAACCATGAAGCCCCATCTCCGATAGAAATAGAGAGAAATGTTGATCTAGATCTAGAAAATATAGGGTCCCAATAAAACTTGGTTTTCATAACGCTGATTTCAGGCGTGCTAAATAATATAGATATCACCTTAAGGCAGATGCTTCATCGAGATTTTTGCATTTCGAGTTATGGCGATAATCTAATGATAAATCTAGAGTCTAGATTAGATAAAGATCTGATGATCTTGGCTCTGTAGGCCTAATGTTAAAACACTAATCTAGATCTCCTAGATCGAGATACAAAATCTAATATTTTTTCAGCATATGTTATTAAGATAATATATACAGACATTATGTACTGCAGGGTTACTTTAAATTGGGACTGTCGGACAGTATGCATATGATATGATATGTATGCTGATTAATGGTTACTTTTTGTAACACATAGGTATACATAATGTATTGAAGTCTGGGTTAGATATATTTTTGGACTAAAAGTAATAGTCAGCTGTGACAAAATGTTTGTTGTCAGAAATGAACTGTTTTTTTTTTTTTTTTTTTTTGATACTGACAATATTGTCATGTCAGTGAATTGAATTGTTCATGCATATACCATAATGGTTCTTGCTTTTCAAAGGGTTTCAAAAGAGCTCATAAACCCTCACAAATTTATTTCACTTTGAAATCAGTGTGTTTCATTATACAAATTCATTTTTTACATTTTCTACTCCTATTGACTACAAAGCTTAGATTAAAAAAAAAAACCCTCTGCATTGTGCCTTTTAAGTGATTTATTAAATTCACATTTCTCAGTCTTTATTTTTTATATTAATCTGCACAATAAAAAGAAGTTCTCTCTTGTATTAAATGCGTTTTATTGGCACGCAAGCTAGGACACATGAAAAGATTTTTTTTAACCATAGGACAAGGACACATTAGCCTACTAATTAGACCTTCATTCATATCTTTGCATTCTGCTTATTGACTGATGAGTCTGAAATTTATAGAAACTTTCCATCTTGAGTTTAAACTATCATAAATTAAATGGAGCCTATGTTAATCTGATTTTCTCTGCCTCAAATTGGCTAAAAAGGCTTTATAATATTTCTTTTAGAAGGCCATGGGTATCATATATTTAATACCATAACATTATACATAAGTTTTGAATTAGAAGTGCATACAAATGTATTCCATTGATCATTACTTATGTTTTCAAATATATCTGTTTAAATTTTACAGAATAGATCTTTACACCCTAAGCAGAGGTTTTAGCATTCCAACAATGTCAGTAGGAGGAGAGGACGACCACCAACAATACAATTATTATGCACGAATTGCAACAACATACCTGGAAAGATTTGAGCGCTATGACAGTCAGGAAATTTTGTCATACAGTATGGCTCACTGGATGCTTTCTGGGGATGTTTACCGCTTACCAACAGATCCACCACAAGGCATGGTGTCTAACATTAATCCAAAACATGACTTAGCAGTGGTTTTGTTTCCAGTTGATGAAAGTATTTCTCCAATGTGCTACAGGTAAAGATTCTTTATTATATTCTTGTCTATTAATTTTTTTTCAAATTTTTCTGACATCTTAACACAAGATACTTCACCTTTTTTGTAGCACGAACAAGATTTAAGTAATAACTTTTGTATCAACATTGCTAAATCATTTTAACTTTTACTGGCATAGAAATAATGATATATCTTGTTATGTTTGTATATTTCATGTTTATTTTTAATGCTTAAAAAAAACATACGGTATATGATTTGTGTTTGTTGGTTGTTTTTTTTTTGGGGGGGGAACCAGATGTCAAGCTACTTGGCGGTATTTCAATCATAAAGGTTGTGGCACAATTATGGATGGTATAAAATATGAAAAAAAACATATACATTTTATTCTTAAAAAAAAACAAAAAAACGAATGTCCTGATATTAAAAAAAAATTACTTTCTCAAGTTCAAGGTATCATGTCTTATATATATGCTTTGCAATTCAAATAGTCTGACAATGCTTTTGATTCCTTAATGGGGTTACAGAGAAATCCACACCCTTGTAAGAGAGCTCACCCAAGGAATATATGTTATGCATCAAACTCCATGCATATCTCTGGAAGCTAATTATGACCAAGCGTCTGTGTGCAATCTTCCTCCCTGTTACCATGACACACGTGTGGGACAAGTGCTTATAAGCGTGGATTATATGATTAAAGCTCTTTGGCATGGTGCTTTTTTTCCAAAAGAAAAGCGTACAAAATTTACTGAGAGATGGAGAGGTAATCTGGACGTGAATGCTTCAGGCAAACCAGAAACAAAGAAGCCATTACTCACTGAGTTCACAAGTGCAGGTAAATGTTTGAACTTTTTTGTAAGTAATCCATTTGATGTATTAGCCTTCTAATGCCAGCAAAAAATTAATCTAATGAATGTGCCCATTGGTTCTTGTCTTTATAGCATACTATAAAAATGCTTTTATATTTCAATTCATCTTTTAAAAAAGGCAGCCTACCCAATCCAACCTTCTCCTCCTCCCCCCCTTCCCCCCAAACATCTTTTCATGCTGTTCATTTGCTATAGTCACTAATTTTCTATTCATTTTTTTTCACTTTTTCTCCATTTGGATATCATTCAACCATCATGCAGTTTCATTGCTTAACAAACCAAGTTAAAAACTCTTCCAACCCTACAGATGGTATCATGCCTTTCTATTCTCTATGACCAATTGATTGTCAATTAATTTCCTATTGTTTGCCTGCAGTTACAAATAGTCAAGGGTGAGCAGAATAAAGAATGGAAGTTTACTGTACATGATACTGTTATACTTTTTGAATTGATCAGTAGACTCTCCTAATAAAATTCTTTAAGACCCTTAGACACACATTTATAACCTTAAAGTTTATAAGATTAGTAGGTATCTGCTATATAAGTCAATCATGTTTGTGATTTTTGCAGCTATAACTAAGAGATTATCTCTCTTTAGATTCAAATTTGATGGTGTTGAAAAAAGTGCTTTTTCATTTTGTTGACAAACTAGTTTCAGAGCAAGTATTTTTTATGGAAGTTTTTTATTTGTCTTTATCAGCTTTTTTCATATGCCTTTTTCATTTTTTTCCCTCTCTTTAGGTCATGTTATAGCCGTTTTGCAGACTCATACTTTTTACATATTGACAAATCTTTCCTCTCTCAGGACCTTTTGCTTATGGGACAAGAGGTTACTCAAGATCTTTCTATTTTGGGAAAGAGGGAATCGGTAAATGCATTAATCAATCATTTGGCATATTTAATTTCCACACCCAGGTCTCATGGACATCACTAAGGATCCAGATTTTGCCAAGATATATGACCAGTTGCCTTTGGAGATTCCAGGAGATGCTGAAATGGCTGAGGAAAGAAGGTTTTTTATGAGTCATGCGGACAATTTAAGCATGCATATGACAATGTCACAAGGAGAAGCTGTGTTCCATAAAAATCTCTACCTTGTTGAGTGAGTCCTTTTATGGTGTGTCGTTTAAAACAGAAATGTTTTAGCATCTGTTTTTCAGGTGACCTTTTCATTTTAATGCCATTGGAAAAGCTTATTGACACTCTCTCCCTCAATCCAGATGAAGTGCAAAGCCTACAAAGGAAATATAATTCTTGCTTGTATTTAATTAAAATCAATAGTAATGACAAGTTTGTTTTTCATTTCAATTCAGTAATAAACACTTTTTTTTGTGTGTGTGTCTCATGAAATTTATAATTTCTTTCTTTTTTTTTTTTGTCAAAAATGAAGAATTGAAGTTCTGGCATTCCTAATAAGTTGGAGAAGTACATTTAAGTTTTTCATTTCAATACAAAGAATTAATTCTTATCCTCTTTGATATGTATAATAATCATTAGACACTGTTGAAAGCAGAGAGAAAGGGTTGGAATGGAACAGCAAAAAGACAGACAGAAGTAATGTTTCTCAATCGAAACAATGAGTCAAATATCAAAATCTTTATCAACGAGAAACAAATCAAGCAAAGGGGTCAATTCAAATACTTGTGTACTTTAATATCAAGCATTGGAAACAACAACACTGAAATCAAGACTACAGCAAGCAAATATGAGTTTCCAGAGAATGAAATCATTACAAACAAAGAAATATAATGATCTCCATCTACACAAAAAGAAAAGCTCTGGATGTATGGATGGGAGTCTTGACAATACCCAAACAGCTACAAAAGAAATTAGAGGCAACAGAAATTTGGTTCCTATGGAGAATGCTACAAATTTTATGGACTGCAAAGAAATCAAACGAAACAGAGTTACAAGAAGCTGACGCAACAAGATCACTCATAAAAAGAATACATGTAAGTAAACACCAGGCAAGCTTTTGCGGTCATGTGATGGGAAAAGAGAAATGGAAATACTATATGACAACTGGAATGATTGAAGGAGAATGCAGCATGGGAAAAAGCTTGAAAAAACGTTGGATGGACTAACAAAGTGGCTAAATATAGGACAAGTAACAGATGCACTAAATGCTACAAGGATCAAGAGGCACGGAAAATCATGATTGTCTACATTGAATTTGTTGCTGTATCCATAAACCAACAGGTTGTGCGTTATCAAATTTTCCTCCAAGTATCTATATTATAAAAGGCAACTTTGATTTCTCTCTACACCATCTTTTCCAAAATCACTCCCTGTACAGTAATGAAGTTTACATATCTTTGATCTGCCAATACCTGTCTCCAATGTTGTAATTAAAAACTGAAAAAAAAATTAAGGCTTTAGACTAAAAATGCTCTTGAAAATTCATTGCATTTTGTTGCTATAGACCTTTTGCTCTATGAGCCATTGTTGACACAAGATCACTTATAAATAGGTTACATAAATGCTGCACAATTTTTTTCTGTCATGTGATCAGAAACTGGAACATCTTGTGACAAGTGAATTGATCGAAGGAAAAGGCAGCAGGAGAATCAGCGAGAAAAAATAATGGATGGACTAACAAAATGGCTAAATGTAGGATGAGTGTCAATTGCACTAAAAGCGATGATTGATTGAGATATGTGGAAGGTCAAGATCGCCTACAGTAAAGAGCAGGGAACCTGATCGATTCATTGATTGTTATGTTCTGTTATTCTGGATATTTTTAACCCCATGGGAACTGTGAACAAGATTAAAGCACTCGATACACAGAAGTTAAATCTCTTTTTCTTTCAGTGCCAATTACCATGTAGCAAGTGTTGTGAGGCTCATGGATAATCAGATTGATCACACTGGCTATGAAAGGCTAAAGACAAGGCTACAGATGCATGAGGAGTTGATTCAGGTAATGCCAGGACTCAAAATATTGTAGCTTTTTTTTTTACTCCCATTGTCAGTAAAAGAAACTACATGCATTTCGTTTTGGTTTCCAAGATATCTTTGTAAGTACCAGAGGTAAAAAAGAAAAGTGATATTCACCAAGACGTAGAATAAAGAAAAAAATGACTATGGAGATTTGATTTTTATTTTTTGATGAATTTTGAAAGGAATTTTTTTTTAAAAAGTAAATCTACATGATATGATTTTTATTGTTTTGGAGTTGATAAATCTTATATGATTCATAAGTCTTGGAAATTAATTTCTTCTCATTAATTTAAAACAAAATTCCAATCTCTTTGATTCAAATGTCTTGTGGCACACAGAGACGAAAAAATATTGAATAGAGGTATAAGCTTAGTTTGGCTAGTGGACTGGCATTTTCAAAACACTAACTCTCAACATTTTGCTTTCTCTTGTGTAAGTTCAGGCCTTCTTTACAGTGTGTGTGGTAGCCAAACAAAATAAGGTGTATATTGGGAATGGGATAGCTTGAGATATATTTCGGTGAGAAATGTCTAATCCAGAATGAAGATTTAGGAACTCCAAATATTATCTGCTTTCTTACAAAGAGCTGGCTTTTTGAAACACTTTGTGTCCTTAGCCATACAATTCTTCTCCTCTCCATTTTTTAGATTTTCCTTTGCACCAATTTTCCCAATATTTTTTTTTTATAAATTCAAGTCTAATATTGATAGTTTTACACTATATATAAAAGAAAGCTGTAGATGACAACACTTTATACTGAAAAGTCTTAGACATTTTATTTTGTCTATTTCATATTTTGTTTTATTTCTCTACATCAATATTCCAGAACAATATAGCAAACAAGCAAGAGGTTCGAAGACTGCTTGAACTGTTGAAGATAATCAGCTATTTAGTGCCATTCTTATTAGGAATGCGCAAAAGAATGAAGATTCCAGATATCACTAAACTCATGCCAAGCTACTCCAGTAAGACATATTTCCTGCGCATTGGTTATATATATATATATATGTGATTTATTTATAGCTATGTGATTAACTTATAGCACATTGTATTTACAATAGAAAATAGCTGATATTTGATTACTTTTTGATGAGATAAGTTTGAAAAAGCTTACTACATTGAGTTATACTCAAAGTTGTATTTTATAAACTTTAAGCTCTATGATTTTATTGTGCCTTTCAATTTATTTCATACCTGTGCTTTGCAGACAAGATATGCAACCAGTTTTCCTACAAGTTCTACTTTGAAACTAAGTAATAATATGATAAGAAATCCTTTGATCAATTAAGGAAAAAAAAGTTATTTTGTGAGCATTAATTTTATTGCTTTTGTCATGGTTTAGAGAGGTGAGCATAATGAAGAAGGAGAACTTTTTGAGATGCATATTTCATGAAAAGTAATGAATAATTTATTATCATTACTTTTCAGATGATGAATGCAGGACAGAACGAGAGCTTCCACCATTAATCACAGGTCAAGACTTCAAGTGCAAGAACTTCTCTTTCAATGATCACTACTTTCATCTTCATGGAGGTGAGTTTACATGAAAAGATTAGCTGATTAGAAAACTTTTTTCTTTAGACAGAAAATTAAAAATATCCTTTTGTGTTTTTGTGTAAAGTGCAAGTCATTGAAGATAATTAAAAGCATAATCCCACATTTGAAACAGTTCTTTTATATCAAGGAAATTTGACCTGAAGCCATACTAAGTAGAGACATGAAAAATACAATCATTCTCAAACAACATTGCAGATTAAAGGGCCATAAAAAAGTGCATATATTCACATTACTTTTTAAATCAAGATCAGCATATTGTTCTTATTTTTGAATTTTATAAAAGGTAAAATTTCAGCCAATTTAGACTTTTTATGTCATGATTATTGCATCATTTTATCAGGATATTGTTGAGGATTTCATTGAAATTTTAAAGACAAAATAAAAAAGCAATAAAAAATATAACTCAGTTTTGATCTATTTATTGTATTTTGTTTTGCTCAATATTATATGCTTGTCTGATTATGTGTCTCATGTCTAAATGTTCAATTTCCAAATTAAAATTGCAGGCATAACAATAGACTTGGAGACAGATACAATGAAAGAAGATGAGAATTTGCTTGCACAGGAATACATTGAAATAATACAAACTGCCCAGATTGAGCTTAAAAATGTGTTGCAGCAAGACCAATTGATGAAGGAACATTACAATATCCCTATTCATAGAATCAATGGAAAGCAGTATGTACATTCATAGTTTTATTCCAATTGAAATCAGTGTATTGTCTCATGTAAAAGGTCTCCTTTGCAGTGTAATTTTTAATTACTTCATTGCTTCAAATACTTTTAAGTTAAAGAAAATTTCTACCATGTAATAAAAAATCATTGTTTTACAGCAAATACTTTCAGAGAATGATTTGAAGATAGAAGTTGCATAAATGGTCAATAGTGAATAAAGTAAGACTTAAATTAAAAGGAGTTTGGGGGGCGGGGGGAAGGGGGAATTCTATGGATAGTGAGCAATGGGGAATAAAAAACTGAAACCACACTCCCAAAGCATACAATTATTGAAATAAAAAAATGGGGCTTAAATAAAGATAGATTTAAATTACATATTTAAATAAATAGGACTAGAAGTTATAAACAGCAAGTGATGCAAGATAATCTTTGTACAAATATAAGCACTCTGGTGAGACGAAAAGTTATAAATAATGCAATTTGATCAACAAATCAATCTAAAGAATTTTAGGTAGACTAAAATGCAAATATGTATCAAGATATCTCTCTATGTTAGTAAACTAAGAAGATCAATTTTTTGCCTTTCTAATACTCTATAATATGGTTTTGAGAAAATGAATTATTTTAAGCATGTAGCTCTTTGAATGCATCACACAAGATCAGTGAGTACTTTTATGTGTTGCAGTGTAATGAAATATGTGGTGCAGCCCTGAAAATAGAAGTTTTGCGGAGTTTTAAGCATGTATCTTTATTGAAACCACTGTAAAGCCCAAAAAATAAGATTTAATACAAACTAAAAATTAAAAAAAAATATGTCTTGATTATTGACAAAGGTGAAGTAACTTAATGAAAGAGATTAGAGGTCTATCTAATCTTAAATAAGCTAGGGAAAAAAACAGTTACAATTTGTTAACATTAAATTGATTTAAGTATCTAGTAGTCCTTATATATTCTTGCCTGTCTTTATCATTTTAAATACATAAGTTTTTAATACAAAATTGTACATATCTAATGGAGGAAAATATTTAAGCATAGAGGTTTATATCAAAATCTCACAACAAAATATATGCATTGAGCCTGACAAGTCTAGTTCTAGATTAGATCAAATCCTCAATTTATGCCCTGCAAGACCTAGATATTTAAAAGTTTCATAAAAGCATTTTTATGGCAATTTTTAATATGTTACTTTCTATAATGGTAAGCTAATATTTTAAACTTTATTTTAGCGGAAAACAATTTTATTATTTTTTAACCCCAATTTTAAAAATCTAGGTTTTCTCAAATCAAACTGCTGCAAAATAATATTCATATGATACTTGTGCAAGGCAAATGATTAACCCTTCGAGTGTTTACAGCCAATAAGATCACATGTTAGTACATTTCTGTGGCGTTACAGCCGATCTAATCGGCTGTTAAGTCAGCCACTTTTTGGCTGTTTCAGTGACAAAACATACTATTTCATGAATTCACCATCTTTTCCCTTCAAGATGAAGAGTTCCATTAAAAACAAAGTGAAACTTAGTTGTTTGAACGTTTAAAAGCGAATTTACGCCGACTGTTTTCACCGCTGTTAAATTTCTCTGATGCTACACACCTTAATGACGCTTGGAGGGTTAAAAAAGAACCTTTTATGTTTCTGTGCAGAAAATATAATAATAAAGAACAAGATCATATTCAAATGTTCACCATTTCTTGGGAACAACACCATTTTTAGCTTTGAATTAAGCTTTTGCATTGTATGACTGACTAAATCAAACTTTTGTGATTTGGGGATGAAAGTAACATACACAAGAAGCAATTTTAATTGTTAAAAACATTTTATATCTCAACTTTTTTTATTCCACACTTATAAAATTGCAATAAATGATGTCATGTTGACAGCAATAGAGGATTTTTTTTAATCAAGTGCCTACTCCTCGAGACTTTTCAATAATTTGGTCCAAGAACATAGCAAATTTGTTTCTCCAAAATGGTGTAAGATTCTTGTTTAGAGATAGATAACCCATATTACTTAGAAATACTTCTTTCTTGAAAAATGCGTTAAAAGCCAGAATTTCTTATATATGAGATAAGTTACATACATGTAATTATTTCGACTAATAGGTAATTAGGCCTTGTTCTGTACACAAGTTAAATAGATATTACTGTGTCTGACAACTAAATCATTGAACTTTGAAAATAAAAACTCTTTAGGTATGTTTGATGTTTTAAAATGAGTTGATCAAATCAATCAAATACCATTTTCCTGATTTATTTGATATTCCTTGACAACAGGTACTATGCTGTTGCTATAACTTTGGAAACATTTTATGGGGCATCACCCCAGCGACCTTTGTGGGTACGAGCTTATTGTGATGAAATGGATAAGATGAAACCAAAGCGTCTGCCAATAGCAGATGCCAATATCCATGAACAGTTCAAAAAGAACTTTGGTTACAAAAAAGCCATCAAATTTAAGGTAAGCTCTCCTTTTTGAAACTGCTTTTATCAAGGTGTTCAAGATTGCTACTGATCTGGCTCCCATAAGTCAATACTAAAAACTGCTCAAAGTACTGTACAGTCTTATAAATGTATAAAAATGGAAAGCATAGGACAAATCATGAAACAACAATCATTTTTTCACCAGAAAATCATATTGAAAGTATTTCTTGGGTCGTATGTAATTTTGATGAGTTTCAGAGTTTAAATATTAAAATAAAAGGGTGATTAAATGTATGAAGAAGCTACTTAAAAGACCGTATTGATTTAAAGTCAAACTTAAAAAAATCCAGTGCATATCAATATGAAATTCACTGACAAACAGAGCTCGGGACCCAAGCTTTTAATAAGAAAGTTTTGGCAGAATATCATATTAATACTTAAAAATGTCCTCAATAGAATTACCATCTGATTTATACAGCATGATATTAAGATGTGTGTTTATCGAACATCAATATTATATCAATCAGGATGATACTTCAATAGAAGTATTTCTGTCTTTGAAACAGTTTTTATGTTCTACTCTTCTGTACTTTTAAATTTTGAATTAAGCCAGAGTATTTCAATAAGTAATTTTTATAATCCTCATCACCCTTTGTCAGTCATCTTAAGGTACACTTTTCTATATTTATGCCATTTCAGTATAATGTATGCTCTAACCAAAACTCTGTCCACATTTAAATACTCCCTATAGCAAGAAAAGGTATGCCAGATCCTTTGAGTGTATTTCATTTCTTCATCCTTCTCTTTCTCTGAGTGCTAAGTGTTTCACCTCATTTGAAATTCTTCATCTCGGGTTAACTATACCCTCCCGAATAATTTTCACAAAGGATTGAAATAGATATGTGGCTTAAAATTCTACAATGTTCAGTAAGCTGTGTGAAGGATATTTTTTATTGTGCTGATGTTTAAAATTGTCAACTGAATTTTCCTTTGTAGGTGTCGTAAAATGTTGTTAGTCTCAGAGGATTTTTCAAATATTTCTCAATGTTTGAATTTCCTTATGTTACCACTGTATTTCATGTCAGCTTTTCAACTTTTTTTTATCGGTATGAGTACTTTTTCACATATGAAAGATACACTTTTTTACTGATTTTGTTACAGTATTTGAATAATAAGTCACATTTACATTTTATGATCCCATTAAAAAAAATTACAAAACTTTAAAGTATATAATACCAGCACCCTCTGCATATTTTTTCATTTAAAACATGGCGAGAAGACTACCTATTTAACAAATGCCTTGTAAGAGGATGTCAAGCTCTTTCATTAAAGTGTATAAATATTCTCTTCAAAATGGATGAAAATAACAAAAGTTTATGTTTATCTTTGAACATCAAAATAAACAATGTAAATGAATTTGAGCATGAAAACAAGCAGCTTTAAATGCAACAAATTGCTAGAAGTCAAAGTGCTGTAAATTTACAAAAGTATGTCCGTGTCATACTTCTGTTAGACAAAAATGGGACTTACTATGAAGCCTAAAATGATTTGCAATTCAGTTTAAAAAGTTCAAAAAGACATGACAGGGGCAAGTAATAAGCTTCTCAATCAAATTTGCCTCTGATTTCTTCCTATTTATTTTTTTTTCTAATTTCATTTCATAGATACTGCAAGTGATGTTTTCTGGTTGCTGTATTTAAATGATTTATGTTGATTACTGGTTTTTCTTTTCCTGTGTAGATTTGATTGTTCTTGACTTTCCTCAACATTAATTTTATCTAAATATCTTCTTTTTCTCTTTATTTCTCGTTTCATTTTCTAATTTTCAGGGAACAAATCCATAGAGTTCTTCAAAATCCTTCTTAATTCAGCAGATATTGTGATTTACTTTCAATAAATTTTGATCAAGAAATTTTGGTCTTGTTTCCAAGACACAAGGATTGGGCTGTACAGCAATTTTCTTATTTACCTTTATAAAAGAGAAACTGAGTTCGTTAAAAAAAAAACTCAAGGTTTTTTTAATTAGTGGGTTCTTGGCTAGTTATACAGAAATCAGTATTTTTAAATTCTTATTATGAGATATTTGAGTATACTTAGATCTTACCGATATTTTTTAACTCTTGGGTCTTTTCATTTAAGGTATGCAAGAATATCATTTGTAAATTGATTGTCTAACCTATCCTGTAATCAGACACCAGCAACGGGCATCAAGATATGTGCTCAGCGTGGACTTGTGGCAATGTTTGGTGCCCTGTCCCGTAAACTTTCTGGTTCACGGATTGGCAAACAAGATGAGCAAGGGCTGTCCTTACTTCACCATGCTGCTATTTATAACAGACCACAGATTATGGGATTACTGCTCCTTAGTGCTGTAGATGTTAATGTTCGCCGTAACAACATTCTTTCTTCTGGTGAGTTGTCTGAACATTTTTAAAGTGTCAACCATTGTTCTCACAGATTCAAAAGAAATTTTCTTTTTATTTACTCTTTTTAGTCTTCCTTAAATTTAGATCCAAGATGGTATTTTTTTAAGGGCCTGTTAATGTACAATTTACCATAATTGTTTCTTTTTTGTGAAAAGAGTGCATTTTTTTTGCCTTATACTGGGGAATAATTTGTGCATTTAGAATTTTAATATAAAGTTTACCTTAGATAAGATGTAACATGAAGTAAGAGACTGAAAGGGAGTAATGACTTGAATGCTATGGATATCTTAACTGTAAACATTGTTATTATATTTTTATTATGTCCCACAATAGTACGCACAAAAGATGGTAAGAACTTTGAAGCTTTATGCTTCTTGCTTTTGGATTAATATGCACAAATGAATGTGTCTTTGCACATATGTTGAAATCTCATCATTGACTCTTTCTTGAAAGATTAAGTATCTGAAAGGTCCTCTCCCTGGGTAGGTCCTTAGATGATATGTCTTAATATAAAATAATTGTTTAAAACACTTCACAAATAAAAAAATGTCTAAGTCTTTTTCGGAGACTGTCTGGATGATATGAAAGCAGTTACATAACAGGTTAAAAACCAAAATTCTAGTCAACTACTTCCATTGTGGTGTTTATAAAAAAAAATTGGTCATTTCGGATGAAACTTGTTATTTCCTAGGAAGTCATTGAGTACTATATTTCTTCTACAAATGAAGTAAGATTGTTAAATATGCTAAATCATGTGAACATTTTAAAGTTTATTAAATTGAAGCATTTATGTCTTCTGTTTGTGGAAAAAAATATGTTAGTGGTGTGATCAGTGAAAAATCACTTTTTTGTCTACACAAGATCCATGCACATGTGCATAATAACCTGTTGCAGATGTTGGTTTATGAATTTTCTAGTTGAAAGTCATACCTTGCAATTTATCCAATTCTTCAGATTGTCTCATCAATGGGAACAGCATCTCCTCTCCTCCTTTTTTTTTTGAATAGCATTTATTTGTTTAGTGTCTGTAAAACTAACACAAATGTATTTTCAGTGTTTTATATGAAGAGTGAAGTTACTGAAAAAACTTCACTACCCATTATCCCTTGATATCTGTATTTTCTTTTTCTGATTTTGTCTCCCCTCTCTCTCTCTCTCTGCTTCTCTCTCTCTCTCTCTCTCTCTCTCTCTCTCTCTCTCTCTCTCTCTCTCTCTCTCTCTCTCTCTCTCTCTCTCTCTCTCTCTCTCTCTCTCTCTCTCTCTCTCTCTCCCCCCCCCCCCTTATCTCCTATGAAAATTGTGCCTCTTCAATCTCTCTTATTTCTTCTTCTCTCAGTCTTTCTGGTCTTTTTATATGTCATTTACTTTTTAGTACACCAGTCATCCCATACCTGTTTTTTTTTTTATTTTTTCCATCTCCTTCTCTATTAGTTTTCCTCTCTCTCTCTCTCTCTCTCTCTCTCTCTCTCTCTCTCTCTCTCTCTCTCTCTCTCTCTCTCTCTCTCTCTCTCTCTCTCTCCTCCCATTTAGGTTCTTCATACTTATCATTTCTTTTATCATCTCACTATATAGAGTAAATGTTTCTTTTTCTATTCCCCACTTCTATCCTCACACTCTCTCTCTCTCTCTCTCTCTCTCTCTCTCTCTCTCTCTCTCTTTCTTTCTTTCTGTACCTCTCTGTTTCTCTATTTGTTGGTGAACCTCTCCACTACACTTTTTCTATGACTGCTTGTCTTTCTATCTCCCTTAACTTATCCTCAATTCCACAGTTGTTTGCCCAATGAGCTCAGTAGGAAAGCCTTGGGTTATCATAAACTAACTGCTGTGGAAGAAAAGATTGTTGGTTTAATTTTAAAAGAGAGCATTATTTTCATTTATTGCAAAGGCTAAAAAGTTACAATTGTTCAGATGTGGACACATTTGTAAAGATTGGATGTTCGTTTTAACTCTTTCAAGTAATAAAATCACAGTTTGATTAGCATATTATATCCTGTGTGATCTATATTGCTCACTTTTGCAATCAGCAGTGGAGTGGTGGTAGGAGAGATTCTAAAATTTCTTTATGTGAAAAATGTAATTGGTTCCAAGAAAGACAAGCTTAATATTTTTTTCACTGTTTTTAAACAGTTTGAGAAAATTTGGTGACTTACTCTTCTCCCTTCATAAGCTTATGCTGCACTTTTAGAGGAAGCAAAATTAGATTGTGGGGAAAATTGTGATGCTGACAGCATTGACATCCCTGTGCGCAATACGCATGTGAGAAATTTGTCAGAGGCTGGTAATGCGCACTGTTTTAACAAAATATTTTGAAATATTTTCTTATTACTTCACTTTTGTCACATGGTTTTTGCAATTTTTTTTCTTTCTTCATTGCTCAAGTTAATCTCTACTTGATTTTACAGTTGCCTTTTGTTTCTGAGGAATTTTTGAAGGGTTGTTAAAGAATAAAAACACCCATTTAACATTGCAGTTAATTTTTGTCAGTTTTTTTTTTTTTTTTGTTCACAATGAATCTGCTAAGTATTAAGATTAATGGGAAAAAAAAAGGTTTGACTAAAAAGAGTTATATGTAATCTTAAATATAAAGACCTTCATGTATTATCACTAAAAACCTGTTTCAAAGCAGAAATTGATAGGGATGGTCCTATAGCCTTGATTATCTGGCTTTTTTTAAAAATCTATCATAATATTTTTGTTTTCAAAGGAACAGATCTTTTCTTTTTGCCAATGTTTAAAATTTAAAAAATGCTGTATCTTTAAAACATAGCACCAATTATCTTTTCATTTTTCCAAGATGAGCTCAAAATTTTGTTTGTTTCTCATGTTTCATATAAAAAACAAGGAAGACTGAGCACTTGAAGTGTATAATTATAAAATAAGATTGAGTACTGAGAAAGACAGTAGTCTGTTTGGTTGTCAGCATTAAAAATGAAATAAATTAAGGTACCGACGGAAATGTAAAAGTTTGATTGTTTGCCACACAAAAACTTAATTTTGCCTGGTTTATATACAAAAGAGAAAAGGAATGGTGAATAATAATAAAAAAAAAAAACAACAGCAAACAAACAAACAAAGCATAATGAGAGAAAAGAGTATGTTAGATTGAGCATTACAATTCTTTGTTTAAAAGAGATACTTTGGTCCCAAGAAAACTTCAAGTATTTAACAAAGGTACTCAAAAATGTTCTATGATCAACATGCTGAGTCATTTAATTTTTTATAAGATTTTTTTAAGAACTTGAAATTGGAAAGCTGTTGATATAATAACAAAAACAATAATGCTAATGTTAAGAAAAATAACAACACAATGATAATAATAATTATAATAATAATAATAATAATAATAATAATAATAATAATAATAATAATAATAATAATAATAATAATAATAATAATAATAATAAAAATAATAAAAATAATAATAATAATAATAAAAAAATAATGGTAATAATAATAATGATAACGATGATGATGACGAAGACGATGCCGACGCTGATTACGACGGAGATGACGATGATGATGATAATAATAATAATAATGAAAGGAATGATGCATTGCTGATGATAATGATGTTGATGATGATGGTGATGATGATGATAAGTAGGAGGAGGAGAATCACAATCTCAACAATAATCTTGTGAAGAATTTATTCACTTCTCAGCAAAATTTTATTAATAACATTTTTTTAAAGTCAAATTGTTAACTTTTCTTTTCCTGTTTTTTTTTTTACATTATTATTTATGAGTTTTATTCACTAGTCTTTTCACGTGAGATCTCAAGAGATGTCTATGAATTTGAATCGCTTCACAAAAAAATCTTCAGATTTTTCTTTTTCAATATTTGTTGTATAGAAATTTTTATACCCGTTATATATGTGTATACATTATGCAAATTTATGATTTAATTTTGTTCTTTGGGGCTTCATTAGGCCATGCTGATAAATTTATGCAGAAATATCAATGTTAAACAATGAATTATGCAAAACATTAAAAATTTTTTAATCATTCCTTCACAGTTGAAGAACTAAATAATTCACTTACAAGTAAGAAAATTTGTTCTAGTTGTTTAATTCGATCAAAAAAAAAGGAGAAAAAATCTACAATAATATCATTGGATATCTCGCCTGTCCCCAGATCTAAGTTTAGCACACATTTGTAAGATTGATTTTAATTATATGCAAAACATTTATCTGTTACCGTAACTTGTCTCTCCCCCCCACCTTCCTTTTCTCATTTCAAAGGTCCCACTGCTCTTCATATGGCAGCACGGTGTGGTTCCCTGGATGCTGTGGGTTTTCTTTTGGCACATTATGCTAATATTTTAGCAACAGACCAAGATGGCTGGGCACCAATTCATCACGCTGCCTTCTTTGACCATCAGCCCGTTATTAGACTTATGGTTCGCAAAAATGCTGGTCTTTTGGAGCTGCCAGCAAAAAACGAGTGAGTCTCATAAATCACACTCTATTGTTTTTCCTAGTGATAAAAGTGTAAGCAGGTTGAAAAAATAACTTCAGCTAATTCTTCAGGTAAAGGAGGAGTTCCAGGATTTGACAAAGAGCAACAAGAAAGTTTTCTATCATAACTGCATGCATTAGCAACAATAGGACACATTTTTTTTTTCAGATTTATAAGGTCTATCTAAACATCTAACAACAGATGCAAATATATTAGATGTCAGTTGTTTAGCAAAAAATACAAATCATAGCCAAACAGAGGTCTAAAAAATATGTAACTTTAGGACCAATTGACATTTTTAAATTTTTTTAAGTTTGGACAGCAGGGAATTAAAAATCACAATTCTAAGATCATATATCTGTACTTACTATGGATGGATCATTTTGTTACAAATAAATTATGCTGGCATGCCTTTATGAAGATTAATGAACTGCAGAAATCAGAAGTGTGTGTTTTTACTAATTACAAATGGGGAAAATATAAAATTGAAATTTTTTTTTACATGCAGTGAAGGATCTTTGTGAAAAAACACAAAATAAGACATACAAATCAAGTCTATTAATCATGTATTTTGTTAAAGAATGAAAGACAAGTCTTGATGTTGAGGAATGCAATGGCTTTTGTAATCAAAATTTAATGCAAATATTGCCAGCATTGATATTAAGAGATTATATTAGATTGGAAAGACACATAAATATGACAAAGATGGCTCCTATCTTAAATAATTCCACAGAGTTTTGCATGAAACTATTTCAGATTTTTAATTGGAAAGCTGTCATCATGAATACATCATTTTTACAAGGGACTAATTGCTCCACAGAATCACTTTAAATCAATTTGAACAAAGTGCTGTTTGAATATGCTAGGGTCTGAAATCAACTTTGAGAATCATGAAAACAACTTCATCTGTCATTATTTAATTATGATGAGACATGAGTGCCTCTCACTACGTCTGAAATAGAGATTTCATTACCTGGAAGAATCTAAAATTTCTGCCTTTTCAATTGCTGTAGCCATCATAGAGGAATTAAATGTTTGGTTTGTTTATGGATTCAGATGTTTTTATTTGACTTTTTAATTCAGGGAAAATGTGTGAATGCCACGGATTATGAGCAATTGTTGATAAACTTACAGTTGTTAGCTACATGAGTTGTTCATTTGTTTGAGTGAGGATTTTTTTCTTTAGCATATCATTGTCATATCGGCTACTTTGAAAATAGACAGTAATCAGTGGTAGTATTGGAAAACTTTCCTCTTCCAAGCTGTAGTCTTGATCTAGCTTCACCAAATTTTCATCTGTTTTGTTTGCTAGATACTAATTGGAGACCTCAACTTTTCAGAAATACAGCAATATTTATCTATCAATCAATCAATCAGTGCCGTGCTATTTAGTGAAAGTAATCATGTTCTTCCATGCTTCTCTATCCCTTGCTTTCAGTGCTTCTGTCAATCTTCCTACTTTGAGCCACTTTGTTAGCAGTCCATTGAGCATCTTTTCACGCTGTTTTCCCCTGCTGCGTTTACTTTGATCATTCCAATTGTCATAAGATGTTCTAGCTTCACTCTTCTCATCACATGGCCAAAAAAGTTTGCTTGCCATTTATGTATTCTATTTATAAGTGATCTTATTGTGTCAGTTTCTCGTAACACTGTTTCATTTGATTTCTTTTCAGTCCATGAGATTCGTAGTTTTATCCAAAGGAACCACATTTCTGTTGCCTCCAGTTTCTTAGCCATATTTAAGAAGTACATATTTGAATGCTAAGGCTGATTGGATTTTGTCTGGGAGGGTATATAGTCAACACACCATATATAACTTATAGGAAGATATTAACCTTCAAGAAGATTGTATTGGAAATAAAATTTTAAAAGCTTCAGGACGTTATAATAAATCTGCTAATTTGATAACTTTTTAATCAAGTTGTATGTAGTGACAAATGACATATTCGAAAATTTATTTGATTGTTAAATGTTAAAAGTGAAAGATTTATAATAATTGTGCAAAAACGAAAAGAGAATGGAAAAGAATGGAAACATAATTAAACTTAAAATACTTCTTGATAATATTTAGCAGTTTAATTAAAAATTCATTTTATTTCTCTTTTCTCTGTACAAAGTTTAAGGTCAACACCTCTTCTCCTGGCTGCTAGCTCAGGTGGTCTTGCTGCAGTCAAATGTCTCATTGACCTAGGGGCTGAGATCAGGATCAAAGATTCCGATGGAAATAATATGGTGACACTTGCTGCCTTGCGCTTCCACACCAATATTCTGGAGTTCCTTATTGAGCTTGGGAGCCCAGAAGCACAAGTGTGGAAGGTTTTAGTAGGTAAGTATCACGTTAACTAGTGTAAAACAAATGGTTGTGTGCATTTCAGAATGCAATTGTCAATTGCGTTTTGCTTTCCTGGTTTACACTATTTTAATGTTATTCAAACTCACATGACAATGTTTTGGCATAGAGACTAATTTTTTAACTTTATCTCCAGTGCTATCAGAAAATAAGGACTTTCTTTACGAAAGTGACTTTCAACTAAACTTTTCTCTGCCTCGTATGCCTTGTGGTGCCTTATCCATTTAGACCTAAGGCTTTTGGGATAGTCAATACAGTAGGATCCATGTGGGCAAGTCATAGAACAGCCAGATGTTGAATTTTTAAAAGTTGCTTGCTTCATATGTTAATTTAAAAAAAAATTGTGTGCATCTCTGCATGTGGCACTCGCTTTGTTCAGTGCTTATGAAATATATCCAGCTACTTGCTTCATTGTTTTAAATCAAATTATAACTCTTTTAACCTGAGTGGCCCCACACTGCAGTCAGTAAAATTGAAAATTAGGCAAGCGGCTGTAGTGTACGGACGGTAAACACACATTACTGTAATGATAGCTATGAATTTCCCAATGGGTAAAAGAATAAAAAATTGACACAACAATTTTCTGCGATGTTTCAACTTTCAATTGTACACCAATTGACCCTAGAGGGGTTCTTAGAATTGACGGTAGCAACTTCTAAACAAAGAATTTAGCGAGGGCCAGTTCAGTCTGTTCTTGCTTTGAGACGACTATAGGCATAGTTTTATTACTTTATTTATTAAAAATGGATAACCCAATGAAGACAAGACTTCCCACACATAAAGACATGCATCAGATGAACTGAAAAAGAGCAGATTGAGACAGCTACAAGTGGATTTACTATTTTTTATGACCAGTTATGTGGAATTATTAAGTTTTAGTATTGCATAACATTTCAATAAACAAAACACAAAAAGTTATCAATATGTATCCATAATTTTTTTTTATTTTCATAAAATTCATTTATTTGCGGTCATTTTGATATGCAACACTTTAAGTGTTGTCTTATAATGGCAGCAATGCACACAAAACAAAAAGGTACCCTCTCTCCTATTTTACAACCTTCCAAAACCCTTCATTAAAACGTGGAATAAGCCCAGGGCTGAAAAAGTTAATGAGCTCACAGCACCTCTAATTTTTGTAAATCTCCTCAGACCTCTATTTCTGCATTGACTTGCAAAAATTTTCTGATATTATTAAAAAAGCATGAAATGGCAATCAAACTTTATTAACCCATTGGATTTTGTTAGTTTTCTTAATTAATAATCACCATTAGACAGGTTTGTCAGCACTTAATGTTTCTGTTATTACAACAAGGGTAATCATGTTTACAATTCAAAAGCCACATTGAGATATGAAGGCATTTCGTCACAAAATATGAAAATGAAGTAGGTTTGCTTTTCTATTTTTTTGCCCAGCAAAGTTCCCTACTTGATCATCACAGCACTCTCCCTATCAAGTCAAAGTAATGGAATTCAGTTGACAAATAAAAAAAAACATATTCCTGAAGAGCAGGGTAGTAAGTATTAGTGCAGTATGATGTGTCAAGAGTTCATTATGATTATTGGCAAAAAGGGAATTCAATGACTGCCTTTCTTTTTATTGTATTAAAATGCATTACACGCTTCTTTTCTCAGAGATGCTTCAAGATTCCAGCATGCAAAAAAAAGACAGTGCTGTGAAGTGCTTAGAAGTATTATCAACATCTAAACAGGACCATTGGAAATGCATTCTTGACGCAGGCAAGATAGCCCAGCCTCATACTAGTTTTTCATTGAAATAAAGAATCCAAGATAGGTTCTTTTTTTTTAAAATGATGTGTAGACATGCCGCAATTTTCTAGCAATTATAGGACTTTTAACCTTCAAGTTGATATTATGTAATGTGAAAAGTATATTGTAATTTACTATGTCCCTATGAGTCTATTGGTGGAAATATTACATAAAAAAGCATTTCAAAGAACATTATCTCTTCTTTTATTTTTTGTTTAAAAATAACATATTTCCTGAAATATTTTTCATCAAATATTTACATATAATTTTATCCCTGGAAAGCTAAGGTAAATATGCTGTTCTAAGTTTTAATAACTTGAGCGTAAAAAAAATAATGAAAGTTGCCCAAGTTAAATTGGTTGCTGGACTTTTATGTTCGTATTCTTGTTTATAATCTTTTAAAATTAGTTGTGTTTGGCACATTTGACTCGTTTTCTCAGGAGGAATTCCTGCTCTTGTGAACCTCTTGCATATTGAGAATGCTGAGCTCCAGTCTGTGGCAGCTTCTGTAATTTGCAACACATCAGAGAATGAAAGTGTGCGTCAAGCGCTGTCAGCAGCCAATGCAGGACCAATCCTAATCCACCTGTTGAGCTCTCCTGTGGATGACATTCAGTCTCGTGCTGCCATCATCCTTTCTGATATTGCCTGCATTGAACAAAACCAGGTCTGCCTATTCCTGTAGGGTTCACTAGTTTTAAGTACTGTTTTCAAGACAAAAAATAGACCATGTCACATAATCTATTTTGAAATTTGTAAGGAAACAGATACAATGGCTTAGATTGTATACAATAAGTAGAACTATCGCAATATGATAAGTATAATATTTGTTTTATTGTTTTGTTTTTCTCTTTTGTTCATTTTTGCTTACTTCATGTTTTTAAGCTTTTTTTTTATTTGGCAATCGAAAAGAATGATTTTTGTATTTAAAAGCATGAGGGTTTACACTTTGCACTCTTCAAACATTTTTTTTAGGGATGTAAAGAACCCACAGTTTTCTTTAAGTTTATTGAATTTTTAAAGGTAGCTTATAAACACCAACTTATGTTTTAATATCCTTTTGCAGCTTGATTTACAGTCTTATTTTAGTTTGTTTTTATTTCGAGTATTAAAGTTTTATAACTAACAGCATTTCCCATTCATTTACAATTTCGCTTCATTTAAGACATGTGACAAGGACTTTTTATTTTAAAGAAAAGGCTATTAGTTTAACATTGTTTTAAATCTCTATTTATGTCAGTATATTTCTGTCTAATTCAGTTCACTAGTTATCCAGAGAGTGTTTTAGATTCATTCTTCCCATTCAAGTAAATTGAACAGTATTGATTGTCATGCTTTTACAGAGTCTAATTGCTGAGAAAGGAGGCATCTTGCCCCTAGTCAATTTGCTTGATTCAGAGTTAGAAGATGTCCTCGTCAATGCAGTGAATGCTATCCGTGTTTTGTGCATTGGCAGTCAAGCCAATCAGGATGCTGTGTCACAGTGTGGAGGACTTGAACCACTTGTTGAGTTCTTGGACGTTTCTTCAGGTACAGAGAAATATTAAATATAAGTGGTAAAAAAACGTTAGTTGTGAGACTGTAAATCACATGAGATACCTTGCAACGAAAGTTTTGTAGGATTTTTTTTATCGATATTTCAGCAATAAAAGGAAAAAATAGATATCAAATTGAAAAGTGGATTTATGAATTGATTTTGTTGAGTGTTGATTGAATTCTGTGAAACTTCAAGAAAAAAAATAGCTTTTATTGTTTTTTTTTTGAAGCAAAGTGATTTTATTCTGGTTTTCATTTTATGAGCCTGGCTTTAAGATTGCTATTTCTTGTGGATAGGTCATCAGTTTCTGTCTTAAGAAAAAAATTAAGTTATGGCTTAAGGTGTCAATAAAATCCTGTTTGCAATGTATTTATTTCAGAGGATCTTCAGGCAGGTGCTGCGGCTGCCCTAGCTGCTGTGACAGCAAAAAATACAGAAAATCAAAATGCTGTAATGAATGAGGGAGCACACAAGTAAGTCTTTTCCCCAGTAAGCTTGAGAGAGATTTAAGGGAAGGTAATCACTTAAGGCCTACTAAGTAAGGCTGTTTTTCTTGGCAGTTCAAAGTAGTTGGCTCTATTTCTTTGGTGTGGCACATGCAGCTACTTGTGATAAGAGTATTAGATTTTGAGAATAAAGAGAATGAATCTAGATTCAAATCTTTGAGTAGAGAAAGTTGAGTGGGGATTTCTCCTTTCAAAAGGCTTTTCCATTTTTTTCTCTCATTTCTTAATCAAATCCAAATGAGGATCTTCATCTGCAGAGTGAAGAAACAATGATACTCTTTGTCACATTTTGTTGCCCTGAAAGGAGTTCAAACTTAACTGAGAGTTGTTATGGCTAGTTCCATTTTTCCAAAGGAATTGATTTCATTTTGATCTTTCAGATAGCGGGATACCAAGGCTTGCTTACTTAAAAAAGACCGAGTTTTATACATTTACTATAAGTTTGGACTTCTGCTTAGGCAAAAGTCAAATACTAAATCTAGAATGATTTTATCGACAGAAATAAGCCAACAACCTGCAACAGTTATTGAATATCATGTGGGTACATTACTTTTGTTAGTCAAAGAAAGCTTATAGTGTTTCTGAAGGTAGATCTAGTAGACTGTGGGAATTGTAAAGATTGTGGGCTGACTAAAAACCTTTGTCTCTAAAGTTTTCAGAAAATTTGATGAGTTCTTTTTTCAGTGGAATTTATTGGAAAAGTCATAAAAAATCACACAAAATTTAATTGCAGCCAAAAGTTTCTATGGGCATTAACATCTATTTTCTTAAAATAATAAGAGATGTGCATTTGAATTATATTGTTCCAGCTTTGTAACACTCATTCTGAAACAAGAGAATTGTCTTAATTATGATACCTAGCATTTCTTGAAAAGAGGTGTGGACATTCTGTAGTAATAGAAAGGATTTTATTTATATATTGTGAAAATTATTGCGTTTTATTGATGAAAAATTGGGCTTTAAAATGAATCCAAGCACAGAAAATTTAAAATAAATTATTTTCAGACATATTGTGATTCAAAATCAGGTTTTTGTCCCCTAAGTTTGCTGTGCTTGGCCTGACAGGTGATGTTTAGCCAATCCACTCACCACTGCCGGATACCTGGGATATGTCTTGAGAAAAAAAAGGGCAACTTTCAGTGGATTTAATACAGCTGCGCATGTTTCATTTTTTGCCTATCCACAAAAGTTAAAAAAAATTTTTACATTATTCCATTGCTTTTTAGGCCGTTGGTGGAGCTGATTCGCAGCAGCCGCAGTACAACAGTACAGGTGAAGTCAGCAAGTGCTCTTGAGGCACTAGCTATGAATAATCCTCAAAGTCAGAAAGTTTTTCTTGATCTAGATGCACCCAAGGCTCTCATCAGGCTTCTAAAGGTGATTAGCTTTCTCAGTGTTCTTTCCTTTTTTCCTCTCAAATCTTGTTGGTGAATTTTTGTAAGATACATTTATAAATTGTCAACAAAAGTCAGTTAATAAATTATGGTATAATAGTCTCGAAAATTAGCTCACACCTAGTCAAAATATAGTTTAATGCCATTAATATTGATGAAGTTTATATCAGAAAAATAAAAACTCTTGTTGTTGTGCACAAGCATAATGTGGATGTAGTAAGAAAATTGCATCTCTATAATTATTTTTGTGACTGGAGCCAAATGCTTTTCATTACTTTGATGCAAATTAGAGTTTGTAACTGGAAATATTAGCAAGTTTATAAAGAAAATAAATCTGCGAGAGAAATTGTGTTAGTTACTTTGAAAAATCATACTTAAATGATCATAACAAAGAGAGAATTGGACTGGAAAGTGTGCAAACTGAGAGGATACAATGATCTAGGATTGTATAATTGAAATACATTTACCACATCTTTCAGTAACACCTTTTTTAATGGCATACAATAGACAATGTATTATATCTTTATTTTAAGGATTACTCTCAATTTTTGCTTTTGCTTGAGTAAGTCCAGGCAGCCATTAGAAAAAAGATGACTTATTTTGAGAAAGAACTGATCATTAGTTTTTATTTAACTCACCACAAGATCATCTACATACTGGTATGATTAACTCAAATGATTTGGACATTTTAAGTCCATTTCGGAGATTCGAAGTAAAAAATATTTAGTTTTATTGCAATGCAAACTCTAAACAAGTAAAATGGTAATGAAACTTCACATTTTGAAAACATATATTTGATGAGAGGTCTCCTCCTTAATGACATATTTCTTTGAAGGACAATCAGAGAAATAGAATTTCAACCTTAAAGCAAGCATTTGTTTATAGCTGAAATTGAAAAAAAAAACAAAAAAACAACCCAGATATTGTGGACTTATTTCCTTTGTTAACACCATTAATGTATTATAAACAAATTTTTATGCCCCCTAATTTCTAGAATGTCTATGTGGAGGTGCGTGAGCAGGGAGCATGTTCTCTTTGGGCCATAGCAGGAAACACACGCACACAACAAAAGTATATCGCTGAACGTATTACCATTCCTCACATAATACAAATGCTGTTGGAGCCTACAGAAAAGCTTCTCTATGTTGGTGAGTATTACTAATACCCATCTACCATTTTGTAAGTTTTGTGTCATGAAAAAAACAAAATGATGACTTACCTAATAAAACATTGCACAAAACCTTGAATCATCTCTAACCTAAGTTCTGTTTGCTGCAGCTAGCTCATTTGATTTGAACACAATCTATCTGTACGTATTGCCAAGCTCCAATTGGAAATATTTTGTATTTTCTCAACAATGCTTTGCAAGGGTGTTAAGGGGCTTGCCTCTTCTTAAACTTTTTGATGTTCATTCCAAAAGGACAGCGCAGTCACTATTTTTCTCTTTACTTAAAATGAGACCTCTAAAGATCCATTTTTTTCTCTTACTCTTTTAACCTCTCCTGGAGGTGATTAATGTAAAATTTACTGCATCCATTGTATCTTAAAGATTTCTATTATGCATCTTTCAGGAACAGAACTTGTTTCTTTTAAACTTTTAACCCTTACATTCCTGGCCTAATACCAATATAATTTTATTTTAATGTCTCAAAAATGTGAAAATGTTTTTTTTTTTGTACTGAAAAAATTTTCATTTGTGAAAAATCTTGCTTGCAGGATGTATGACAGCCATTGCTCTGGGTACAGAGAACATGTCAAATCAAAATAAGCTGGCAGCAGCTGATGCCTTTCAGCAATTAGTACGTCTTCTGCGTTCACCCAAAACATCTCAACGTGTACTTTTAATGGTCATCAAAGTAGTTGGAACTCTGTGTGTTGGTGAGTAAAATGGAATGCTTGGAATTTCTTATTGCAGTAGCTGATATTTCTTCTGCTTTGACTTTAATAAAGTTGATAATTTTGTTTTTATCCTTACCAAAGATGCCTTGGGAAACTTTGTAACTGAGTCTATGAGCTTTTCAAAATTTTTTATTTTGGTTGTTTGAGGAATAAACATCAGGCTATACTATTTGCACATTGAATAGTGATATTAAAATTTTTCATTTGAAGGAGCATTGATTCTGATCACAATTTTGATCCATTCTCATTTCTTTTCTTTACATATTATTCTGCTAAGTGCATATCATGTATAACTTTAGTTAATTTTTAGGAGATTTATGATTTACTTTCTTTTTTGCTTTTTTCTCTAACAGGAGTTGCATATAGAAACAACAAAGTAACTCAGCGCAAAATTGCTGAGGAAGGTGGCATTCCTGTGCTTGTCAACTTGCTCTTGTATCCACCCAATGATGAAATTCAAGTTGAAGTTGCTATCTCACTTGGCTGTGTTGTCCTCAGCAATAAGGAAAACCAGGAAAAGCTTGCAGAGGAGCCGAGCTTCCGCTTTAATACTCTGCTCAACCTTCTCAGGTCCAAAGATCAGGTCTGAAGATTTTATTGTTTGCAGTTTTTTTCTAAATTTAAAGCTCTAATGAATATGCTTGTGGTTTGTTAAAAGCTTTGACAAGTTTAGTATTTGCTATCCCTCTTGATGAAAGATATTTCTTTTGATTTATAGAGAGTTTGAAGAAGTTTTCCAAGAAAATTAGGAAAGAGGATAAATATATTCAGATGTGATGTAAAAAAAGAAGTAAGTAAGTCAAAATCTGTCCCATGTATAAAAATTCAATAACTACTTCGGTATTACTGCATTGATAAGGAAGAAACATTTAAAGAGAAAAAAAATATGCTGTGACATAGCCATTTTTTAGAATCTTCTTTTTATACAAAGGCTGACTCCTTAACTGTGAATTGATTATTTTTTTAAGTAAAACTATTTCTTATTATTTTCCCCACCTATATTCAAATTTTACAATGTTTGCATGCCTTTTAGAAATCAAATATTTAAAACATTTTTTAAATGAAACAAATTATATATTTATTTCAGGAAATAAGTTTACGGGCAGGAATGGCTTTGACAATATTTGCATTCAACAAAACTCCTCAGCAGTTTTCTATCAGGGAAGCAGGAGGCATAAAATATTCAGTATTTGAGAACTTTATTAACACACCAGATGAATTTTATCAATGCTATGCAGCATTCCAAGTAAGTTTTAGAGAAAATGAAAACCAGCATCACCTGTATTCAAATCTTTTCAGATACATCATGGTATTTTTATTGAAGACTTTTCTTGTTCTGAGATGCCAAAAAATAATTTAGCTTATATTCTTGTTTCATCATTACCATATAACTTTATAAGTTTTGAAAGAGACGTAAAGAGCATTAAACAGCATTATTTCCTGATCAAATTATTTTTCCTACAATATTGCAGTTCATATTAGCAAATGGTTCATTTTTATGTATTCAGTGAATCAATGCTGAAGCTTGCTTAACAGCACCAATAATGAAAATATCTTTTGATATAAAAGCCTCATTGGGTAACATCAATGGAGAAAAGTATTTCTCTTATTAATTTATCTAGCTTAAAAATGGATGAAATTAATCATCTACTCTATAAAATGTAATACAAATCCGTTTTGAAGCAAGTCAGAAGTTGTTTTTTTTTTTTAATTTTACTTTTTGCTCAGTTAAATCATTTTTTTTTTTGCCCCAGCTGTGAAAGCCTACAAAGTTTGAAGATGGTCTTGCATCTTTAACAGATAGCTGTTTCATATATGCATGTCAAATTGTGCAAACTCAGAGTCTTTATTTTAGTTGATGATGTTAGAAAGAAAGTTTGTAGAGGTGGCCAAATCATGTCAGTGCGCTCTGAAATGATAAATGTCTTTCCAAAAATAATCTGTTTTTTTTATTACTAAAAGTTATAATCCCAAAATTGCATAATTTCTTTCTTATAAATATTGACTTTATTATTGCCTGAAATTTATTTACTAACTCCCAAATCACATGAGTTCATGTCTGTAAACATTTCATTATTTTTTTTATCTAAACTCCACTGATGAGACACAGAGTTGATGAACATCTTTTTTTTAAGCTCTGGGCTTTTAAGTTTTATTACTTTGTTTTTGACTGTTAGCCTCAGAATCACAGGCTATTTTGTAGTTTAAACACAGGACTTTATTATCTTAAATTCAACTGAAGTTCTCTTTTCTGTTGATGTTTAGCTATAAGCCCCAAAAGTAAATGATATTTGACCTTAGATTGTAAGATTATTCTATGTTTTGACCAATGTCATAGATGATGAATTTATTCTTCATCTGCGACAGGTTGTTGTTCTGGCCAGAGTAATTGTGGACCGTGATCAAGTGCCTCTAACAGCTCAGGGTATCTCTTTGCTGGTGTCTAAGATTGAGTCCAATGAGGAGAAAGTAGTGGTGCTAGCCTGTAGTCTCCTCTCTTCTTTAGCGCACACCAGGGCTGGATTAACAGATGCCATGATCACCACAGGGGCCCTTGACTTATTGGTCAAGAGACTTGACTCTGATAATGACATTGTAAGTTAACTTTCCCTCTGCTTAATTTATTTTCGAAAAAAAATTGTTATGGACAATATTTTTTCTCATATTGAAAATTAATTCTACACAAACCTTGACAAGTTAAAATTTCTAACAGGACAGAGAAAAAAGTTAAAAAAACTAATCCATAAAGGGTAAATTTACATCATTTTAAAAACATTAATAAAAGATGTGTGTTTGTGGTATGTTGGATAGGAGGGTGTTAAAGATAGAAGCATCGGGAGGCTTGCTTGTAAACCTTTAAATTTTCAAATGTAGCTGTCTATGCTCATGTTAAGTAGAATATCTGTGTCAAGTTCTATGAATGAATTCCTCATTGTTTGCCATAGTAAAAAAAAATTCTTGTGATTTCATTCGAAAATTTTTTATAAAGGATCATATATGGCTACCTTGTTTAGCTGTTACATTTTTAGAACCAATTCTGAAGAAAAGATGATTAAAACAGCATGATAGTATTTAATTTTGTCTTTAAACTTATATGTTTAGTATGTCAAAACACCTTCAGAAATAAAAGATAACATTTGAACTTGACTCATGCTGAATCACTATTTTAAAATGTTTTTTTAAAACTCATGTTGCTCTGTCATCAGGTTCGCAATGGTGCTGCAGTCACTTTGGGTTACCTTACTTTCAACAAAACAGCTTACCGTCTGCTGTTCTCACAATGTCGTAACACTCCAGGCCTTTATGAAAAGCTTATGGCAAACATTGGTGTTGACCCACGTATTAATCAAGAATTCAAAGATGACTTTAAGCGGGCTAAGCTCATTGGGCTACCTTGTCAAGCGTAGGTGTCTTTAGTTACTTTCAGACAAAAGCTCCAATAGATAAGAATAATCTTGATGCTTGCTGCTGATCAACCACTTGCATACTCTTAGGCTTATCTCTTTATCTCTGAAAATAGATGAACTATTAAAAATTAAGATCTTCAGACCCATGCTTTTTAGAAAACTTTCAATTGAGCTCTCTCTACCAGAGTACTTGAAATATTTCTGAGGTTTCGTAGGAAAGGCTAACGATCCCTTAGCTAGACTACGTTGTTATATTTTTAGACTGACCGACATCATTTGCATAAACTCCTCGCACCTAGCGGTATGTAGCATAATCACTTTTCGCAAACATGCTAGCCCTCCCACCGAGAACGTAACTGTTATATAAGGATTACATGATGACTGCCAGCAAAGCTTTAGTGCTACCGATACTGAGTAATAGCCTGGACCAGGTGCAAGCGTGCTGTGTAGAGTGTGTTTCCACTGCATGCTCACACAGTAAAATTACATTAACGATCACATGATTTGAGACAGTTTGACCCGCAGCAGCAGATTTAACTGGTTTTGACAGTTGACTAGACTGACCAGGCGTAACGCTCGGCTGTGGCTTCTAATGTAAACAATGCAAGCCGATTTGCACATGCTACTAGGGAAACCACGTGTTAGTTACATTAACTGTTGCTTATGGTACATAACTCTGCAAAACATGGCTATTATCTGTCTATAGCAGTAGCTCAAGAATCACTAAACCATTACTTCACTTCAGAATGTATTACTACTTGCTGTGAAATCTGGTGAGCAAGAGAAACAAGCATGAGAGATATGAGAAGGGCATAAATTTACCATATTTATCACTAAAACACAATGACTATACCAGTAATGATCCTATTACTGTGAAATAAGATCTGTTTCTACCTACTGGTTATCACGCAGCTAAGAGCAAACAAAAGACATGTACAAGGTGTTTTTTGTGTGGTGTGGTCACAAAGTTATCAGAGTCAGGTGGCAAAAGAGAGAAATGGCATAATGCTTCACATATTTATTTATCAATTGTCCATAATCTAAAACAATTTACGTAATAAACAAAAGAAAATGCTGTTTCATCAAAAATGTTTAATATTTGCTTTTTGATGAAAATAAATATTTGCTTTTTTATAAAGTTAAATGACTTTGTACTATGATTTTGGAAATTGTTTTATAATAATAACCGACCGTCCCAAAATTTTCCTGTTTCTTCACTTACTGTATATTTTTTTTTACATAGTTTTTCACATTTATTTCATCTTGAGAATATAAGGGATCAGAATAAGAATGTATTTGACATGAAAATATCTTTATACTGTGCTACATTCACTCAATAGTTACGTCAGCATAGGATTCAAAGAGACAATACATCCTGCTTTACCTTAAAAGTATATATTACCAATCTTTCTTACATGAATGCTGGCTGACCCATGGAATTTCAAATCGGGACTTTTTTTTGTTTTTTTTTTTATTATTTTAGTGCATCATATTGTTTGACTTGCAGAACATTTTTGTTTTATTTTATATTTTATTTGTAAAATTGAATTCCATGACTCCATTTCTAATTTTAGTAAGATTTTGCTCAGATCTTTGACTTGATACCAAATGCTCTATTTTTTGTTTCACCTTCTAATAATTTTTATTGAGTTTGTCTTTCACATCCAATGTCCAGGGAGGGTTTACTGGAATTGCGATGTAACATTCTTTTTGTTAGAAAGTCATTCTGGTCTCTCACATATCATTTCTCTTACTCTCTGATTCAAGTGTGGTTAGTAGCATCCACTAATGGAATGTCGAATAAGTTATTGAAGATCGTCAGCGAATAAAAATCAACATAGGTTTAGGGTACGGCAGTTGAAAATTTCTGAGGAAGAGATATTGTAGCAAAGCACTGCATTAAAAATGTTGTCCGAATAATTTAAACCCATGAGGATTAATGGCGTTAATTTTAAAGCCTTTTATTTCCTTTGTATTCAAAGTATATTCGTTGGAATTTTATTCTTATGTGAAAATGAATTATGTTCTTGTTGCTGTTAATTTTAGTTGAGGGGAAAAGTTATATTTGCCCTGAAAATACTTTTGTTATTCTTTCAGCCTTGAAATCAATGGAGGGATCCCAGTTCCCAAGAAGACCATTATCAAGGACAGTAAGTTGACTTTTTTAGACTAATTTTATCAATATTCTTCACAAAATCAAGTTGAACTATCTTAAATTCAACTGCTCTTTCATCTAGATTCTTGATATCCATTTGCTTGCTGTGTTCTGGACTCTTTCTTATCAATATTTTATTCTTTTTGTTTTCTTTTCCGTTTGCTTGCTTTGCTTCAAATTTCTTACAATGCTTAAGAACCAGTGATGGAAGAAGCAAAACAAAAAAAATGTATCGACCTTTCTTTGTTACTTTATATTTTTAAAAACTAGAGAAACACATTTTTAAAACCTAGAGGAATGGTACTTTCTCTTCTAAAAGTATCATTAAAAAGGTGTTTTATTAACCTTAATCAACCATTGAACCATGCAAACTAAACAATGCAATTATATGTGCTTTAACAATTTTAGTAGCTCAAAAGATTACTTTGCTTTATCCATGTTTTGCTGGAGATTATGATTTTGTTTTTACATAATTATTCACAGATTAAAAAAAAAACACATTTGCTCAGGTCATAATTGGGTATAAAAATTTAAAGTCATATTTTTTATATTAATAATTAAAACATATATTTTACTAAATCACATTTGGTGCAAGCTACTCTATGTTAAGTAATCATCACATTCAGCACATGTTGTTTTAACTTTAGTTTACATCAAAGGAAATTAATCTGTAAAATTTGAATAAAATTGTAAAAAAAAACCTTCAAACTATAAGGTAAATTCACCTGAAAAAAAACAACAACAAAGGACAAAGTTTTTTCATCATTTTAACATTATTCACATAATGAAAATAAACCTATGATATGAAGAATGATGAAATGAAGTCTTTATTTGTTAGAGTCTTTTCTAACTATGGTGGGGAACAGACATTTTATCTCATGTTTGTCTTCTTTAATAGGATGGGTTTTCTGAGGTTTATGTTAAGCAAATTACTCATGTAACAATGCTTCTACTGAGTACATTTTCAGTGCTTTTTTATTTTGATGAAAATTTTATCTATGGATATATGATCATGACAGTTTTTAAGGATCTGATTCAATACTGAGGTATTTTAACATTATTTGACAAAAGTAGTAAACTAAATTATTTTGTAGTTCTATTGTTGAAAAAATATATGAAGACACCCAAAATACCTCAAGGGATTAATATTGCATCTACTGTTTATATTTTCTTTAGAGTGTATTGTTATGGATATTGACTGTCAAAATGATATGTGTTACAATTGATTTTTGATAATTTATAGGCTTAATCTTTTATGTCTTTTATGCCTTCATGATCCCTCTCCTAAATCCTCACTCACTAGAATATCACTTACCTGCTAAAAAGCATCTCCATGGACATTATTATCTCTTCCTTTTTTATTTCTTTGAATTGGCTTCCACCCAGATCTTTCTATCTTAAACATAACAACCCTCTTTACCATTTTCCAGTACGACCACACACAAGTAGACAGCCTCAGAGGTACAGGAACAGTAATAACTCTAATATTCGGGCTGTATCTGCACCTACAAAAGTGATGCGTGGTGCCAGCAGGGCCAACATTCCAGATATTAAGATTGATGACAATACGGTAATAATCATAAAATTTAGTCTTAGCTTTTGCTGTTATATGGGAGGAGAGAGAAAGAGAGAGAGAGAGAGAGAGAGAGAGAGAGAGAGAGAGAGAGAGAGAGAGAGAGAGAGAGAGAGAGAGACAGAGAGACAGAGAGACAGAGAGAGTTTAAATGAAAAAAAATCGCCCAAATTAGCATTCAAAGTAACGTTAAGATGTGTTAAAATTCTTAAGCGTATTATTTTTTTTTTAAAACTTGCTGTGTTTGTCTCACAAATAAAACAGGTCAAATCACCAGGAAATGATCATCTCAGGCCAGTATCAACATCATCATGCCACTCTCCCTCAAGCAGCTTTAAGACCAAGCTGAGCACATGGAAAAATGAAAATTAAGCAATGCTGAGAATCCAATGCCATTTGCGTGAAACAGCACATTTAGATGTTTTTTTGTCTCATCCTAATAAAGATTTAGTGAATTATGTTATTTTTTATGTTTGTAAACTATCTATGAAGAAAGTGTATTTGAGAAGTATCATGCCACTGGTTGAAACAAAACTGAGTTTTTGCATGTTTTTTTTTTTTTATTGCTTTTTCTTCTTCTATTTTAATAAGGATCACCAGTACCTTCTTTTTTATTATGAGCATGAAAAGAATGTTGCAATAGCATTTATAAATATCAATTAAAGAAATGAAAAATGATGCTAAAGTGAGATTGAGATCAGCTAGAAAATATGAGCAGAATTAAACTATTTTAAAATCATCACCAGAGATGAATTAAAAAAAACAAGTAGTCAAAGAATAGATATATTGCAAGATTGTAAATGTAGTGTTCACAAATTTTTACAAAGGCAGCCATTAACAATCTTTAAGTTTTTCATCTACATTTGTTTTGCCAGTGGAAATATTTAGGTTTCAATTTCTCCCTGTTGAATATTACAAATAATTATGAAATCACAGTTCTGCTAAGATGGTTTGGGAAAGATTTTTGTAAGCCATGTGGCACAAACAGTTTTTTTGACAAAGATGTATAAATTGTGGATGTTGAAATGATCTTGTAACTTGTGACTTGCAGCATTCAGACCCTACATGATTAATTTGCTCAATATATGATTATTTTATTCATGACAGTTTTAGAGATGATATTGAATTGCTGTTGGTGTTTTCTTACTCAAATGACTTTAGCCACTTTTGGGACGTTGGGTTCTCATTGGATGTCTCACCATGCCTAATATTTGTTCTCAATCTTTTATAACAGTATGTATAGGTGAATTCCACTGTTAATGCTTCCTTGTTTTGCCACAGATAATAACAATACACCTTCACTTTTATTTCATCATGGATAAGACCCAGGACTATTATTCCTTGAATACACATTTCAAATCTTCTGTCGTATGCCTTTGTTACTAGCTGAATATGAGTTATATCTAATTTTTGTATTCTTTCAGGCTCAAAAGTCTGTCATGGGTAATTTTTCCTTTTTATTTAAATATATACCATACAGTATAAAGTTAAAAAAATATTTGAAAAAATTAATTAATTGGGAAAGATGTTGGAGCAGCTGTGAGAGTACTGGGACAAAATGCTTGTTATGGGGAATACCGTTTGTATCTGTGATAATAATCATATATTGTTTAATGTCTTCTACATCTCTATTAGAGTTTAATACCGGGCAATCTGTGATAAATCATATACTGTTGACTTTATGTTTTTTCTTTTTTTTTTTGTTAAAAAAGGAGTCTCTACAATTAAAATTATTTTGCCTTACTTTTACACAGAGAAGTATATTTTAGTTTTGATGTTTTGTTTACCTCCGTCCATTTTGTGAATATCAAAGTATGACACAAAGAGAACATGAAAAATTTTGTCCTTATTTAGATGCCTCTGACTTGAGCATTTTTAAATAGATTTTACATTTTGTTTCATTTTTATTTTCCTTTGTTTATTAAAAGCATGGAATAATTTGTATATCATATACTTGATTTTAATATAGGGTGCTTAACTGCTATTGTTAAGTTTCTTAAATAATGAAACCATGGACGAAGGAGAAATATTGGAAATGATAGATGGGTATAATATGAGTTGATGATGAAAAATTAATTGACTACTTTGATTTTGAGATGATCCTCCCAACTGTAGGAAATATAACATGCCAGGATAATATTAGCTTCCCTTCATAAAGTTAAGAAACCAAGGAATCAAATGTCTTGCAAACAGTCTCATTGAGTCAGATGCGGAATTTTTTATTCAGATCAAACACAGATGAAATGAGATAAAATTCCTTTTAATCTCATCATCTGGACCAGAGAAAAATGGTATGTCTCTTAATAGAATTATGATGATTTTGACACAATTATCACCATTCAAATACACTAGAAAAGCATTGTTTAATATGTCAACACCTTTGAATAAGTAATGAGTATCATGTGACTCACTTTGACTTGGTGCTAGAGAAATACAGGACAAGTTTGATTAGGAGAAAAAAAAATTATGCTTTTGCAAATATGTGCGGATGAATATTCTGTAATCTTGCCTCTGTCTATATTTTTAACAAAATATACCTAAATAACGAATTAGTAAACTGTTTCTACTTCTCAGTCAAAAAAATATAGTAATCTAATCAAAAGTTTTGGTGATTGCATATATGAAATCTGTGATATATCATGTGATTCAGCCACTTAACGAAAATTTGTTTTCAACCATGATATAAGTTATTACATTGTAATATTTATGATTGTATCACTAGCTTTGATGCAATACAATGAAGTAGATATTGATTTTAAAATTATGGAGATTTACATTTCAACATTATGGCTTTTACGGGGAGTCATCATGTCTACATTTTTCACTTCCTTTAAGTCAGAGTATAATTCTTATTAGTGTGTACATGTAATAAAAGTTACTTCACCAAATTGTGCTTTGAATAAATAAATAAATTTTATTCGTTATGATTTTGTTGTTATTTTTCAAAATTTGTTTTCTGCATCTTAGAATTTACACCTTCTTTGCTCTCATTTATTGTCTTATAAAAAACATGGTCATGGTGATTAATCATAGAGAGTTAAAGAAGGTGCAATATATATTTGAAAAGTTATCGACAGTTGCCTTTATCCATTTTGCTACTCAGGAGTATTTATCATATTGGTAGTCACTGTTTGACTTTTTAATATATGAGAATAAGCTGTTTCATTAGTAATTTTGTGTCAGACATTCAACAGTCTCGTGTAAGGCAGAAAGGAGGAGGTGTTTAAACAATAATTATGCTTAGATGAATTTAAATAAAGGATTTAAATGAAATAGCATTTTTTCCTTTTTGTGCCACAATTTATATCAAGTTTTGAGTACAGTAAATATTTTGACACTCTTGCTCTTTCTGGATCACTTTGAGTCTTGTTAGGCATTAGTTTGTTGAAACAAGAAAGTATTTTTTTCATTTAACGATTGATATAATGTGAAAGGTTCTGTGAATTTTCCTAACTAGGATAGTGAATTTCAATTATTATTGATTCGATACTAGAAAGATATTTTTGGGCGTTGGTTTAAAACATATCTCTTTCTACTTCTTTTTATCTGTCTGTCTGTCTGTCACTCTCTCTCTCTCTCTCTCTCTCTCTCTCTCTCTCTCTCTCTCTCTCTCTCTCTCTCTCTCTCTCTCTCTCTCTCCTTTATTATCTGACCTCATAGCTTCCAAGATAATAGATATCCTCAACGCAGCATAATTTTACAAAACAAAGATGAAAGAAGGTTCTGAATCTTATAAGGGAAATAATAATTGCCTCGGAATTTTTGGACATGCACATAACTTTTTTTTTATTATATACCTTTCGTATAGTAAAATAGAAATTGCCAAAAGATTATACTCTGCAGAGGGTCCATCAACACTCCTTTTGACTAAATGCAATAAAAAAGTAGTAGTAGTAGTAGTAGTAGTAGTAGTAGTAGTAGTAGTAGCAGTAGCAGTAGCAGTAGCAGTAGCAGTAGTAGTAGTAGTAGTAGTAGTAGTAGTAGTAGTAGTAGTAGTAGTAGTAGTAGTAGTAGTAGTAGTTGTAGTAGTAGTAGTAGCGGTAGAAATTGCCGGCCTGGATGAAAAAACTGTAACATCCATTTTAAATGATTATAGTGTGTGAAACGCCCGATCCAAACGATAGAGCCAATTTTAAGTTTCTTCTATACTATGGGTTCCTGTCTTGTCCTGCTAAATTTTTTAGGATGCACGACTGCTCTAAACCGACAAAGTCAATTTCACACACAAACAAAGCCTTTCGCATACAAGGAGCAAAGTTCTATATGTTGTTATCGGCTTGCGGTCTGAAAATCTCTTCACCTGAGTCCTGATGTACTCTCATTTCGTTCAGATTTGCCCATTCCCTTGGACCGAATTTGTAAAGTTTATCCAAGCCTATTCAACAGAAATGCAAATGCAAGGAACTTATTAAAAAATCATTGAAAATTTTTCAAAGTCCAAAAATTGTTGACAAAGACAAAGCATTACCTTTTCTCTACCTGCCTAAAAATTCTGAGCAGAATTTAAAACATGCAATTGAAGAACTTGTGATAGTTGTTTCATAGCTGCATCATATAGATCTCGCGAAAGTCCAAGATTGCATGACATGCGAACAAATCTTATTCATGAACCTTAGTTGTTTTTATTGTTTTTTTTTTCTTGATTCTGGGCTGTACGTTGAGAAAAAAGACCGACGTGCTTTTAAAAAAATCAATCAGATTGCCATTTTAATCAAAACTCATAAAAAATGAAAAGTTTTAATACCAGATGGTTTTTCTCTTTCGTATGCAAAAATCGAACCATTCTCCGAATATTCACCATAGGTCATTGGTCCGTGAAGTTAGAGCATTGATTTTAACTTGATGAATTCTTTAATGTTGCGGAACATTATATTGATTGGCAATAGAAATTTTATGAAAAATTTTCAAAAAAGAAAACTGGCAAATGAGGAAAAAGGCAATTTTAGCATTGTTTAATCGAAGATAGAATTGGAATGGGGCTAAACATAAGGTCTCTTTAGTACCGCGACTCTCCTTTTTATATCTGCTCATAAAGCCGAGTCAGTAGAGCATTTAATTGGTCTTTAAGCAGAAGGCAGCCTTGGGTTCGAATTCAGGTGGGCCATCATTCTATTGAAGGGTTCGGATCTCATCTCTCCAGCCCAATTCTCGGTCTAATCAGGACTATCTCTGTTTCACTGTTTTTGAGACGTGAGGACCTAGGGTGTAGCATTAATCGGTATTTGGGGGGGGTGTATTTATTTATGTGTAGAGGGGAGGGGGTTGTAAACCAACCAATAGAGTACAAGGAAATCAGTAAGTCAATAACATCGATAACTTGCAGTTCAATCTGTTGGATTAGTTTTCAATGACTTAGCTCTTGATTTGGTTTGATTCTTAAAATTAGTTTTGTAAATAAACATTTTTTCCTTTTTATCTTCAAGAACAATAATGGAATTTTTCTTCTTCTTAAATGAAATTATTTAATTGCGCTCGCGTCAACTTTTCCTTGTTTTTTAGAGAAATGCCACAGTTGTGTTGATTACTGTGGACGTTCTGGCGTTAATCGCCCAGGTTAACACAATTAATTTATGATTTCACAGTTAGAGCTCTTAAAATAATTTAAAGTTATTTTTTTCATTCACAAAGAAAAATCCATATTCAGAAAGCAAATTTCAATGAGGAGTATCATGAAAGAAAAGCAGGATAGTATGATAATAAAAAAAAAGAAAAAACATTCCTATTATGGTCTGCATAATGATGGTTGAAATTTAATCGGTATAACATCCTTTATGCTTTTTCTGAAAAAAAGTGACGATTGGTCCGATCGTGTTTTTTCCCTCTCTTTGTCGCTGCATTAAAAGAAATTCATTTGTGGAAAGAAAAAAAAAACGAACAGAAGAGCGTTAGCCAAACTAATATTCAAATAGCCTAATTTACTAAGGAAACGTTTCAGCTTCGACAACACAAAGATAATTTCTTCATCCATACACTACTCCTACCCAATCAAATATTACACAAATGGGTGATGTTGCTATGGATGCCAATAAATAAATTCCACGGTGCTAAAAATTTTTTT
Source organism: Elysia crispata (assembly GCA_033675545.1). Lineage (NCBI taxonomy): Eukaryota > Metazoa > Mollusca > Gastropoda > Plakobranchidae > Elysia > Elysia crispata. The sequence goes on along the minus strand of JAWDGP010003058.1, from coordinate 1,952,213 downwards.
GAAGTCAAGCCAGAGAAAAGACGTGCAAGATTTACCGCCGATTGCAGCCACCTTTCCTCTCAAGGCAGAGACTTGCATTCACCCTAGCACGGCGAAAAACTATCACTCGGGCACAGAAAGTCCAATATGGCCTTAAATGGAATTTTTTTTTTTTTTTTTTTTGGTTATGAAAAAAGGCTCCTTCGCAATAAATTTAATGATATGAAAACCTGCAGTTTTCTTGGGGTGGCAAAATGCTTTATTATTTTGTTTTGTTTTGTTCTGATTGCCAGAAATATTGATATAAAAAGGAATACAGCATAACTCATATTCTAGAGCATATAAAACTTATTCCATCGCAATTTATTGAAGAACATTTGAGGCGTCGTTGTTGGTTCTTTTCACGCGAGTTTTATATCGTCAGAAGCAATTTACCGGGGTATTTAACTGCATAATGCGTTTCTCATCATTTGACTTCTGTAATAATCACTCGGCGTTTCTTGACTCCACATGTATCAGACAAAAGAACTTAAGCAGATGAGTTTAAAAAAAAAACAAGCTAATTGATGAAAGACTACTTAGGTATTTCTATTGTCCATATAAAATTATCTTGATTTTATTTTCTTCCTTTCATCATAATATTAAACCTGCCTATAAAAATATAAATCGGCAATTGATTTTGTCGTAAAATTCAACATCTCTGGAATTAAATGCTGACTTTAACCCTCAGGTGAGAGAGGACCTCGCCAAACTTTGTATTTCAATAAAGGATAAAAAAAAAGTCTTAGACTCATTTAAGTGTTTTAGCATTTTTTTTTCAAATTAAGAGTTATAAATGCCGACAAAGAAGTGTGTGCTCCTTAAAAAACTATTTTGAGTTTCTAATGCTGGTGCATCTTCTCTTTTATTTTTAATTACATTACCATATAACCAAAATAATTCAGCATACAAAAAAACAACAACTTAAAAACAAAAAAAAACACAAAAACAAAAAACCGCATTGATAACAATACTGCTTGTGCTTCAATGTCAGACCAAAAAAGAGACCTTTGTTAAAATCATTATTTTCTTTTGGCAATTTTGTTTCTACTATCTAATTTTAGTCGGCAGGAAATCTCGTGTAAAATGTTTTCGTTACACTCCTTGGCAAGCTGTGACCAATGCTCTCAATCGCTTATTCTAATCATAAAAAAAAAGGAGGAAAAAGGGGAAATAAACCTGGCGATAGAACTGATTAAAACTTCACTCTTGTCACATAAGCCGATAATAAACAGATGTGTTAAAAATGAACTCCCTTTAAAAGTTTTTCTTTTAAACCATTTTACATTCAAATGTAGTTACATGTGCGATACCTTTAAGTGATTTTTTTTCTGAATGATCATAGCATAGCAATAAAAGCTAGGGAAAAAAAAAAAAACATTGTTGAAACCGTTACGTTAACAGTTCTTATAAAAGTTTACACCTATAACGCCCACTCACTTTGACACGCACATAGTGTCCACCCTTTCTTATTTTCTCGTTCACATTAGACGGCCCGATACTATTGCAGGAAAAACCCACGGCCAGGTGTATCAATTGTGACCCATGGCTTTGTAGACTCAATGTATACCGCAGGACATAAAGGGAAATGACCAGCACTTATCCAACCAAAGCATTCGCAACTGCTCGCAGATAGTGCAATTTCCCAGTTTCAAGAATCAATAAGAACCTTTCATGCGCAGTGTACAATGTGGTTAACCTATCTCTATTCGATACTATTTTGGAGCTTGTCTAACCAAAGTTGTTTTTCCTTAAATTTTTCCCTTTTTATTCTATTTAGCCTTTGCCTCCTTATGAATATCTTTTTCGACTCTCACACCCCTCTTATTCTCCGTGTTTTAAAATTACCACTATATTCGACACAGAATCTGTCTCTAAACTAAAAATAAGAATAAAAAAAAAGCATTAATAGGCACTGAGATTTGTCTGCCAAGGGAGGAAAATCCGACAGCAGCCATCGGCCTGACGCTCTCAGATCGCAACTATGAAGTGATCATTATGTACCCGGGCTATTTTGCCTCATTGGCAGCTCAAAGCCAAGCCATTAACGTCTTGGCCAGCGTTGACAACTTTCCCTCCGCGACCAATGCCGAGCGTGAAAACGAAGCTCACCTCTCTCCAAAACAGCAACACTGTCAGAACACACAAAAGTGCAGGGAGCAATTTATCGCCGTGTGAAAGCGGACGGCGTTCAATAAGCCTTTTGTCGCACCGTGACGAGGGGAAGCTTTAGCCCCAGATCCGGACATAAAATGGCGGGCAATCCTGCAGACACAGCTGCGCGCCCGTTAAACTCTGGAACAATCGAAGACAATAACTAAACCAGCCTTGGAAAGAAAAAGGGATTTGATGCTGTTTGCCAACTCTGCGAATCTTTTCATTTGAAAACCTCCGCCCTCCGAACGTGCCCCTCCTCCCCTAAACTTCTTTCACTGCCCTGTCAAGGGCCTTCACGGTTGTTAAAAGATTGTTGATGTTCTAAGCTGTAGTAGCCCTTTGAAAAGCATGCAATAGAAGGGAGCCCCTCTCGCCAGAAGTCAGGCGTTTTTACTGACGTCAGCTGTGCCTTTACGACCGCCACCCAGCAAGAATCAACAACCGTTCAATGGATACGGGCGCGTCTTTTCAAACACCTTAGATTGAAGGCCAATTCACTCTATCCCCAGATCCCCTTTCTTCGAATTGTTGCAAAGTACTAGATAATTGCCCAAATAAACCAAGTGGCCCTCCCTTTCGTTCATTGGCATCATTTACCCACAGCGGACACCATTGATTTTTTTTTTCAAAAACTGCTCGTGTCCTTGCATTTTTCAATCTCTCGGAATTATGTGGTCGCTAGGCCTCCTTTTCTTTATATGTCTCTATAATCAACTTCTCTCTCTCTCTCTCTCTCTCTCTCTCTCTCTCTCTCTCTCTCTCTCTCTCTCTCTCTCTCCTTGTTTCTTTCTCTCTCTCTATATATATATATGTATATACAATTATATATATATATTATATATATGTATATAATTAAGAAAGAAAGAAAGATATAAGAGAGAGAGAGAGAGGGAGAGAGAGAAAGGGAAAGAGAGAGAGAGAGAGAGAGAGAGAGAGAGAGAGAGAGAGAGAGAGAGAGAGAGAGAGAGAGAGAGAGTGAAAGAGTTTCTATCCATCATTCTGCCTATCATCTAACAAATCTTTTTATATTTATGCTTTTTTCCGTTTATACTGAAATTCCACAACTCTATTTGCTTTTCTATGTAGATAACTAAATATATATCCATAGTTGTTTCTACGTCCACTGTTCGTCGTTCTCTGATATTTTCTTTCCCGTCGTTCTCTTTTCTCTCTTATTGGCTCTAAATTTTGGGGAAAAAAAAACAGAAAGAAAATCAAAGGAGAGAACTTAAGAGCCTATTATGTGTAGAGCTTCTTAGAATTGTATGTAGTATCATCAAAACTCATACCCACCACAGAAAATGTTTTAATAACTTTATCAGATCTCTTTTAAAAGTATAAAAATTATTATATTAATGTATGGAATTAAACTGGCTTGAGAAGCAAATCAAAATTTCTTTCTTTAAAATAAAAAAGAAAAATCAATTTGGACGTTCATTCACATTTTAGTCCGGTGGCGGACACATGGAAATGTAAATAGTATAATATTTGATATATATATATTTTTCCTGACGTCACGAATGTTTTGGTGCTGATCTAATGCGCATTATTGATTGGGAAGAAATAAAAAAGATAGTTTCCAGCAAAACCAAAATGTAAAGTATCTGACGCTAATACAAAAGATTTCGGACAGAATTAGATAAACACAGATCTTGATCCAAATTCAAATAGATCTTGATCTCAACTCTCCAACAAATCTAGATCGGGACCATGACACTGTTTCACACAGCTGCCTTTCGTTATTTTTTATCGCTCAAATTACGGGAAAAAAAAAAAAACATCAACAAACTCCTCTGTATTTTCTTTATCTATTTGAAAATACTTCTAAACGCTTATTACCAGGCTATGAATTCCTGCAAAGAATGCCAAGACTACTTAATGCTATTTTGTACTTGAATAATCATGAGCGTTTTAGAGAATATCCACTGTTCCCACAGAATGCATAAAGTATCAAGAACGACAGGAAAGGGTAAAGTAAAAGTTAATTTCCGCGTAAACATTCAAAATCTGATACTTTTTTAAGCATTATGCCAACATTTTGTGAAGTTGTAGGAATGAACATAAACCAGTTCAAGTTTTCTTTCTTTCTTTGCTTTTTTTTTTTTTTAGATATCTTGCGATATGACTGTATTTCGAGACAAAATCCAGATTTTGGGGAGCTAGTTCTATGTAATATTCAAAATGGATACCGTTAGTGACTAGTCTCATAGACGATGGGTTTTTTTTCCCTAGTGACTAGTCTTATGTTAGGTTAAACTGCATTATTTTATCGAATTTGGCACCTTACCATGTTGGCCAGGTTTTTTCTGTTATGACACTTCATCTATTTATGTTTTTTTTTTGTATTTAAAAAACTGTAGTGATGGGATAATGGAAAGTATTTTTTTCTAATTTTCAAAAACACCAAGGCAGTTAATTTCTAAAACCAAGAAAATACAATAAACCTACACCTAGATCATTAATTTTTTGTTTTTACTAAATCTAGGCCTTTATAATGGAAAATCTATGGATAAATTAAAGTTCTCTTTGTCTGAGGCTATCTAGCATTTTTTTTTTAAGTCACAATTTTTTCAACAGAACAAAATCAAACATCAAAAACCAGTCGTGCTCAAAGCACTCTGGCTATGAGAAAAGCTGTGACTTAAGATCCATGATAGATATTTATCTACTGGGACATAGCTAGTTTTATAAATTCGAACGATGTTGAATAATGGCGTAGAAAAACACACAAGGAACATTTCTTATGGTTCATTTATTTATTTCTTTCGTCTTCTTTTTCTTCGTGTATTATTTTTTTTCTTGGTTACCTTTTTTTACCTCACAAGTATAATGGATGAGTCGAAAGACAGCACAAGTCTTGTTATCTTCTATCTTTTCTTGCGTGGAATTTTTTCTGAACTGGTGATAAATGAACAAAAAAAATCCTTGGATTAAAAAGGACTCAAACAGACCTTGAAAAAGCAAAATCATAAGAAATCAAAACATCAGAAAATTTTCTACGCCTCTTCATCGATAAGATTATCTTTAACCGCATCATCCAGATCATCAATATCAGTAGCAGCAGTAGTTCTAAAATGTTTAAAGTTCCCCATCCAAGTCACCCTCAGAGAGCATCATGGACAAAATGTTAACAATAATTTGAAATAACAGCAGCACCAAAAACAATGAAAAAGAATAAGTCGCAGTCCATAAAATTGCTAGTTCAAAACTGGTCTAAATTTTTCAGAGTTCCTAACTATTCTCAATCTACATGAGCGCATAAACTTGTGAATGCATTAATTTGCTTCTTTTGATCTGCTCCTGTCACTCTCTTTAAATGTCTCTGTTAAGCTATAATTACGCTGCCTCGGTTAAAGGTGATATAGGCTTAAGAATAACCATAATTCTTCCATCCCTACCCCCAACCCCACTCCCACAACCCCCCCCCCCTCCCCCCCCCCCAAAAAAAAAAAAAAAAAAAAAAAAAAGTGACCATAACAAACCGTATTAAATCGTTGCAACCCAATCCGTTTAAGTAAATATAAGATTAAGGGAAAAAATCCAAAGCTTTTGTCATAATTTTCAAAGCAGTAATAAAATGTGTATAAATTGTTCATGTGCATTACAATGACTATGTTTATTTTTTCTTCTTTTTATTTAAAAAAAAGGATGTTTTTTTGTTTGAAAAAAAGATAAAGAATCAGAAACAATGGAAAAATTGAACTGGCTTAATTTGTCGCTTCGTAAAAGTTATTGCACTGCAACGAAGCGGTAACAGGTAATCAAAGGGAAAAAATCCTTACAATTGACACCGAAAATTCAAAACTCCTCCTACAGGTTTTTATCTAGTAGTGGAAATCTTTAAGGAAATAACAACGTTAATACTAAAAAAAAAAAACAAAAAAAACAAAAAAAAACAACAACAACCAAACTTGTGGCCATATATTATTTGCGTCCTTCGCTGTCTTAGATCTTCATTATTATAGGAACTATTCTTTATTTTGATGGCTATTGGTGTGGATAAATGGACAACCAGTTCAACGAATTTACGTGGACTTATGCAATTTAAACATTTCATTATCACGAAAAAGCTAAAATGTAATTTAAATTAAATTTAAAAAATGGGTGTTTGTGCATAATCTAAACAAAAAATAACAAATTTTCTGAATTTTTATAAAAGGGTGCAAAATAAAAATGATATTGCAAGAGTAATTGATGGTGCTGTAGTCACACGGCGATTGCCCACACTTTCCTCAATCACCATAGAAATGTTCATTCTTCATAATTCAGAGCTGGAAAAACCTTCGTTTCCATGGAACTCATTCAAAGATTATTCTGCATTGCACGTATTTCACTTTAATTAAACAAGAACGTTTTTATTTAACATCATTATACAGATTCTTATAAAAGTAAACAATGACGACATTGATGAGAAAGATTCTGAAGAGAATGAAGAACAGAAAAAACGAAGAATGGAAGAGGCTTCTAAGCGGATTTCACTGATTTTTGTCCATTATAAGCGTGTGCAGCCGACCTACCGCATGGTTTTCTCTTAGACTTAGTTGTTTCTTCTTTTCTTTTCTTCTTTGAAAGCTTGCTCCAGTACCATTCGGTCGTAGACCCACATGCCCATCGTAGCTCCAAGACATGTGCTTGCCCAATAGTGCATTCCTGTGAGGACCCAGCGCTCTACCGGCGTTGCTTTGAGACTAGCCACTCTTCTTCGCATGTAGTAAGTTCCGGCTGTGGCTATTACCATGCCAGGCACGGCAAACTTGACAAGCCCATCTAATAAAAGCCTGGCCAAAATTTCATTGTCTTGATCTCTTGAGTTTCCCATGGTGAGATAAATTCCTAATGTAACTCTCGTGAATATTAATTGGATAAATATGATCTGGCTCCAATAATGGTTAATTGAGTAGTTAAAAAATGTACAGATTTACACAAAGCAGTTTCTAATTTAAAATCTAGATCTTGAATCTAGTTGAAAAAGCTTTGTCGCAAATTTTGTCACCATGAACTCGAAGTTGGTCCAGGTTGCACAGTCAAGCCGGAACTATTTGGGGTTTGATTTTTCTCCCATGGATGGAGACACTGGCTTCCACTTCCACTTAACCCAAATCCGTAAAAGATTTAGTCAAAAACACAGTAGCCCTCAGTAATTAGTTTTTTATGTATATTTTGATAACAGCATTGGGAATATATTGTATTATATTTCAAGTATGCCTACTTTTAAAGAGGCACTATAATTATCTCCTCTTGGTACGTGTTTTTTTATGATGCTTCAAAGTGCTCATTTTGTGTCATTTGTTTTGCCTTCAAATGTTTCGTGCTGCGTTTCATTTCACCTCTATGATGCTTTAAAGGATATTATTACTAACAACATTTCTGAAATACATGTTATGAATAAAATTAGCTGGACCCCGTAAACGTTTTACAGAATATTTTACCTCAATAAAAAGAGATCCATCACTCTAGATCCACATCTTGACATAGACAAATCAAATTAAACTATTATATTATAGATTCATTCCTTTTCAAATAGACTTCAAATAGAAATTACACAGTTATACGAGATAACAGATATTAAGATAAGTGGTAAAAATTTGTTTAATCATGTAAGTGCTGAGTTTTTATTTCAGGTTGAGGTACATTTCGGAAAGAAGAAGAAAAGCTAAGTTATATCAGAATTTTAATATACCGGTAATCATTTAATTTGAAAATACTGCCTAAATTTGATTTATAAAATCATAAATTATTATTTTTTTCTTGTCCTAATTAAGGTTTTATATTTTGTAGAAACTGTAACTTTATTACTTTTCCTATGGTCTCAAAGTCCTATGAAACGTATTGTGCGTAAGTGATAACTAGGAGATACACTAGAACTGTGTTAAAAACTGATTCACTATAACCTATAATAAACTAAAGCATCGATTTATAAAAAAAAATGTTTATACAACTGAAACATTGAATAAAATTTAGCCTGTTATGGCTCGTGTGATATTGACGTGCACCAATAGGGAGAAAAAGTGTGATGTCACTGCTGGCTCCAAACAATCATTGAGCATTAGGGGCTAGGCTTTATCTTCACTGTACCGCAAAAAAGGCTTCAACCAGTCTAACTTCATTTCAATCTATATAAAATCCAACAGTATCAAGACTGTTAGTACACTGTTGCTTTGTTAAAGGGAACGATTGATACGCACCCGTTTTTTTTTTTTTTTTTTTTTTCGGAAAATTGTTACAGCCGATCAGATCGATTGTAGCCACCTCTTAGCTGCGGGTACAGGACATCAATGCCATAGTGTGCAAAACGTCTGCATTCAAAACCGTAACATTTTGTTTTTATTTTGAAAAATGTCTGGACTCCCTCTCTGTCCCTCACATTTATAATAAGAGGAAATGATTAAGATTGTAGTAATTGACACTGAAAACAAACATTTTAGTGATAAAAGTTGAAAAAAATATTGTTATGATTATGTTTTAACAACTTAGGAAATGATACATTACTTAAAGTAAAAGCTTACCGCACTGAGGGAGAATATTAAAAAAAACAAACCCAGTGGCAATCAATAATTATGAAAATACTGAAGAAACGTCGACGTCAGGGAAAAGTTTTTATACACAAATTTAGCGTTTGTAAGGTTTAATAAATGTAAGGCTTATCAAATATAATTATAATACCCGCCAAGTTTTAATAACCTCTAATATAGCCCAGTTGTCACTAAGTAAACTAGATGAGAAGATGCAAACTTTATTCGTTGCTGCAATCATATAAAGTTTGTGGGATTTATTACGACGCTTCACCTGAATAAAGGTTGAAACCAATTAGAGAACGAAAAGTAAAACTAGTGATGGAGCCAGCAAAAAGTGAAAATAGTTTACAAGGAAAACTACTTGTGTTTAAGAAGTGTAAATGCAAGACAGTCTGTTAGAACAATGTACGTTTATCTTAATGTTTTTCTGTATAAAACCAAGTTCTGGAAAGAACGTTTCAAATGCAACTTATCTTATAAATGTAACAAGAAAAATGTTTTAACAAATGTCAGAATATGATGGTGGGTGTTCCCGATATTACATTTCACTTACTAGAAACGCCATTTCTACGACAGGTGAACAGGAGTCTATGAAGAATATTATCCATATTACTTACTATCGTAAGTCGAATTTTTTTCAGAAATCGAGATTTTTCGGCAAAATACAGACAATTACCATGCGCATGTTATGACAAAACCTCTGAGTCATATTATTAATTATGACCTCGTAATTACAATTAATCAAAATGTCGTATCTTGAGCTCCGTGAAAAACCCACAACGTATACTATCGTAATTTGACTTACTATAGTATACTTGAGACATTTTTGCTCATAACTTGAAATACGATAGTATGCGGCTGTAAAATTCTGAAATTAACTTTTCTGATTATTTCAGAATATAATTATAATAGAGCTGTTGGTAATTGCAATTGCATACTGGAAATCTATATTGCTTATGAACTGTATTTTTGTAAGCCAGTGTTATTCTTGAGGGGAAAAAAACATTGTATGAGATAAGGTGTCATTTATCTTAGCCACAGAAATTACTACTTATTTATTTCTACATTCATTAAAACCACTTATTGCCTGTTTTTGCAGATCACGAGAGGCTCTAGGAGCCTAACTACACTACCTGACGTTTGAAAGAAGGAATTGGTTATCATTAAAATTATTTCTTGTTTAATACACAATGTATTTTTTGCTTCTTTGGCCCAAAGATAAAGAATAAAGAATATGGATGAAATTCAGAGCATGTTGTGCGATGGTTCACTCGTCACGAAGTAGATGTTATACACTGGCCGTGTCCATAAAGAGCCATTAGCCATGTTTCGCAGATTGAGTTACGTACCGTAAGCATGAGTCATAACGTAACAAACACGTGGTTTCCCTAGTGACGTGTGCAAATCGGCCTGCGTTGTTTACATCGGAAGCCGCAAGCGAGCGTTAGGCCTGGTCAGTCTGGTCAGCTGTTTAGACCAGTGAAATCTGCTGCTGCTGCTGCTGGTATAACTGTCTCGGATCATGTGATTGTTATGTAATGTAACTGTGTGAGCATTCAGTGGAGCAGTGGAAACACACTCTCCATAGCGCGCTTGCACCTGGTCCAGGCTAGTACTCAGTACCGGTAGCATTAGAGCATCGCTGGCAGTCATCATGTAACAATTACATAACAGTTACGTTCACGGTGAGAGGGCTAGCATGTTTGCGAAAAGCGATTCTGCTACGTACCGCTGGGTGGGAGGAGTTTATGCAAATGATGTCGGTCAGTCTAAAAATATTACGTCGTAGTCTAGCTTAAGACGGTATTTTTTTTTTCTCCTGTCATTTTTACTTTGATGTAGTACTAATGAAAACTTGCTGAATTTTTCCTTCCCAGCCAGGGCTTTTATAAACTGATTTAGTTAAGATACTTTTTTCCTGCTTTTAGCTTAGACGCTTTGTTTTCCAGCATAAAAAAATATTTTCTGACAAATAATCCCATTTCTTTTCAATACTTCATATACACACAATTTGAATAAAAATATTTTTTTTTTTGTATTTTCTTTTTCAATTTGTTTTCTCCATTTTTATAATAATTCTGATCATGATATCATGGTTAGAGATCACAAAAGGCGGAGATGCAAAGACCTGAACTTAAAGACCACGAAGAGAAACTGGAAGAGATACTTCCGAGCCTTAAGCTAGAGATAGTCATGGACAGGTAAGAAAAAGACCCGGAACACTGAAGCATTGATGTGCACAAGAACAACATAGATCAGGAACTGAAGATTAAAAAAAGGGGAGGGGTGTAAAAAACATGTTGTAATAAGTCCTGTCATGATATTATATTTCGAGATCACAGAGGCAGAAGCCGCAAAGACCAGTCCAGAAGTTTAGGTCCAGGAAGAATAGCTGGAAGAGAGCCTAGGCCTGTAAAGCTAAGGATCTCCATGTTCAGGAGACAAGATAAGAGAAAGGAAAGACCTGGAGGACTGAAAAATTGAGTCATTCAAGAACTACATGGACCAGGAACACTGATGAGTCGTAATACGACAAAACACATCCTAGAATGTGTCTGTGGATGAGTGAAAAAAAATATTGTTCCCTTATGCAAAAATTTCTCCTTAAAAATGATTGATAATCTTGAACGGGAGAGAGGATTCCTCCATTCTCCCTAATTAATAAGAGGTTTAATCGTAGGTTTAAAACAAACAACAACCAAAAAAAAAGTTTGTTCAGTTATATTTATTGTATTATTAGATAGATTTTCTAAAAATGTCCAGCTTTACTTTTATCTAAATCTGTAAAGTATGTTCTATTTAGATATATACGAAAATCTATGTCAGTTCTTGATGTAATTAAATTTGCTCTTGAATCAAATAATTTTGTGTAATTCTTATCATAAACTGTCTTTAAATTATATCTGATTTATTTTAAATACAATATATTTAAAATTTAACAAATACCTAGTCTTTATTAGGCTCAGGTTTCACCCCCATATTAATCTTTCTTTTTTGTGATTCCTTTTCAGAAGTAAAACGTGGGACCTTGTTTGAATCCTCAAAGCTTTCTTAGCATCCAGTTTCTATTTCTCTTCATACCGCATTTAAAGAGCACAAGAAAAAATATGTTTACTGGAGCAAAAGCCTAATTAATGAACGTTAGGAAAAAATCTGATGTGAATTATCAAATGTGTTTAATTGTAATGCAATGTTAATTGAAAGTCAAACAGATTAAAGATAATTTAACAGGCAATGATCTTATATGTATTATCTCTTTTAATATATCAACATACGTAACAATGTCATATTCGTTTATATCATTTACATAAATTCCATTGATGTTATTTTTAAAACACTCTATTATGTGTCTTAGACCCACCATACCCACAGAAGGAATGCTAGGCGTTGCACAAGATAATTATATGTTCAAGGCATTCTGCGCTGTATTTCTTACATACCACACACGCAGTGGGAAAACAAGGGGTGGTGCGTAAGTTTCGGAAATTTTGAGCTCACGCGGTCACGGGGTCAATACACTGAGCGACATGTCGCGACATATTGCATCAGCCAGTTGACTCAGTCGCGCTTATCGTGCGAAAAAACGTATAGGGTGAAAGCAAAACAATGGGAGGAAAAAGTGAAAACCCAATGACAGCCACACGCCCACATGAGCATATAACCCAGATAGTTTTTTGTTTTTTTAATTTAATTTTTTTTCTAATGCTGAAACTGATTGAAAAACGGTCCCACGTTTGTTGCCTCAACAATGTCTTGTTCTAGATTTAGTTAATTACAAGCCAGAGGTCATACACAGAGAAAACACGGTCCAACATTGCTCTTCGATCCATTGGCTACCTTTCAGGTGGCCGCCGTTTTGGACTTTGTTGATTTTGTCTGTTAAATCGATCCAGGAAAAACAATTTTGTCTGAATGGTGGACACTTGAATAAATCGACACTCTATAGCCATACGACGAAATACATCCTAGAATGTGTCTGTGAATGAGTGAAAAAATTTTTTGTTTCTTTATGCAAAAATTTCCCCTTAAAAATGATTGATAATCTTGAACGGGAGAGAGAATTCCTCCATTTTCCCTAATTGATAAGAGGTTTAATAGTAGATGAAAAAAAAACATTTGTTCAGTTATATTTATTGTAATTTTAGAAAGATTTTCTTAAAATGTTTTATTTCACTTTTAAATAAATCTGTAAAGTGTGTTCTATTTGGATGATTACCAAAATCTATGTCAGATCTTAATGAGATTAAATTAACTCTTGAATCAAATACTTTTGTGAAACAGTGTGTATTAGAAATTTATTTTGTTTTTCTTTATAATTTGCATGTCTCTGAATAAACTCTGTATAACACTCTGCATAACTCCTGCATTCAATACATTCAGAGTTTACGTAAATGTTTATGTTATTCATTAAGTGATTTAAATTCATTGTACAGAGCTTACCATCCGTCATTTTTATAATAGTAATTGATATTACTTTTAACCACTCTACAGAATAAATATATTTGTGGATTAAATCTACCACAACCTGGGAAAAAATGTCTTTCTCTTTACTTGCATGTTAAATCACAATAAAATCTATCTGTCCCTTTCACAGATAGAACTTTGTTATCAGGTTGTACTTACTTCTAACTTCATTGTCGGATTTCTACTTAAAATATTTTAAACTTATATCCTTTTTTTCAAAGGACAAATCACAAATATCATTTTCGTCCCTTTTCACCAACTTTCCCTTTTTCCAACTGACTTCAATTTTTTCTTTATCTATAACCCGACGTAATAATACAAAATCATTACTGTAAATTCAAATCCTAGCTTTTTATCTCCATAAACCAGCATAATAATACAAAACCATCACTGTAGAATCGGATTCTAGCGTTTCTATCTCTCTAAACCAGCTTAATAATACAATTTCATCACTGTAGAATCAAATTCTAGTTTTTCTATCTCCATAAACCTGCATAATAATAAAATATCATCACTGAATTCTAGTGTTTCTATCAGTATAAACCAGCATAACAATACAAAATCATTACTTTAGAATCGATTTCTAGATTTTTTTCCTGTATAAACCAGCATAATAAATCAACATTATCACTGTATAACCGAATTCAAGTGTTTCTATCGCCATGAATTAACATAACATCGAATACATGTGTTTCTTTTTCTATAAATCAGCATAGTAAAACAAGATCATCTCTGCAGAAACGAATTCTTGTGTTTTTATCTTCATATGCCAGCATAATTATACAATATCATCACTGTAGTATCCAATTTAGATTAGTGTAGGGAAGGAAACCCTCTTTGATCTCTCTTTGGTCATTCTGGTAGTGGTACTTGTCGAAGATGAAGAAGAAGGAAAACAACAACAACAACAACAACCAGAAGAACGGCTTTGACGACGAAGATCACCAGAATACGATTGGTGATAGCCTGATGATTACAAGATTGTAAGAGTTGAAAAGAACCGAACAAAGTGGCCATGCTGGCTTAAATTTCGCTGTGTCCCCAAAGTCTTACAGCTAGATACTAAAAACATTTTAAAGTGTTTTCAAAGAAACATTTTTAAATCTAGAATCTACTTCTAGATCTTCTCCTCAGTTTGGCAAAAAAGATGCTGGGATCTAGAAATTAGCTTTGTCACAGCAATTTGTCGAGCCTCTAGTTCTCTCTCTCTCTCTCTCTCTCTCTCTCTCTCTCTCTCTCTCTCTCTCTCTCTCTCTCTCTCTCTCTCTCTCTCTCTCTCTCTCTCTCTCTCTCTCTCTCTCTCTCTCTCTCTCTCTCTCTCTCTCTCTCTCTCTCTCTCTCTCTCTCTCTCTCTCTCTCTCTCTCTCTCTCTCTCTCTCTCTCTCTCTCTCTCTCTGCTAATGTACCGTTCATCTGTTCACCACCTCACCCTCTCTTTTCTACTTGTTAGTAAAATTTAATGCTCTCAGCATTAGCTATGAGTCTCTTCTATCAAAAATATTCCGTGCTCTGCTTGTCTTTTTTTTTTTAAGTGTAATTGTTATAGTCTCAGCCGTCGATATGTCAGGTAATACAGCACTGATTGCCGTTTTCCGCCCTATTTCTTTAATTTATTATTTAAGTTTAAAATTGGTTATTTACAGTTTGGTTTTTAATGTTACATTTATTGCCCTTTCTCCCTCTATTTTGAGTCATTTATGGGTGGAGTTCATTGTTTTACCTTAATTTCCGGTCAGTTTTTCGGTTATTTTCCTTTAAATTTGTTTATTTACCTCTCTGTTCCTTAGACCTCAGATTCTATGTTCTTTTTTAATAGAAACGGCCAGTGCATCCTGCTTGATCTTGTCATCCTTGAATCTACGGCCCTATCCCTTTAAATTCCCCGGCGGACACATTGAAATTAGGCTATTTATAGAGATACAAACACTATAATTCGATTCCACAGTGACGATATTGATTATAGGCTTTTTATAGGGTTCGAAACAGTAGAGTTCGATTCCACGGCGGCAAACTTGAAATTATGCTATTTATAGAATGGAAAAAAAAAGAAATTCCCTGGCGGCAATGATTAAATTATGCTATTTATAGAGATTGCCAAATTATAATTAACCGGAGGCCATATTGAATTTATGCTATTTATAGAGATTGCCAAATTAGAATTAATAAGCGGCCATATTGGAATTATGCTATTCATAGAGATGGAAAACTTAGTATTTCCCGGCGGCCATATTGGAATTACGCTATTTATAGAGATTGCCAAAATAGAATTAGCCGGCGGCCATTTTGGTATTATGCTACTTATAGAGATTCCCAAATTGGAATTAACCGGCGGCCATATTGAAATTATGCTATTTATAGAGATTATAAAATAGAATTAACGGGAGGCCATATTGAAATTATGCTATTTATAGAGTTAGCCAAAATAGAATTAACCGGCGGCCATATTGAAATTTTGCTATTTATAGAGATTGCCAAATTAGAATTAAACGACGGCCATATTGGAATTATGCTATTTATAGGGCCAGGGATGGAAAACTTAGTATTTCCCGGCGGCCATATTGGAAATATGCTATTTATAGTGATTGCCAATTTGAATGAACCGGCAGCCATTGTGGAATTAGGCTAATTATAGATATTACCAAAATATAATTAACCGCGGCCATATTGAAATTATGCTTTTTATAGATATTGCAAAAATAGAATTAACCGGCAGCCATATTGAAATTATGCTATTTATAGAGATTGCAAAAATAGAATTAACCGGCGGCTATATTGAAATTATGCTATTTATAGAGATTGCCAAAATAGAACTAACCGGCGGCCATATTAGTGTTAAGCTTTTTATAAAGATGGAAAATAATAAAATTTCCCGGCGGCCATATTGAAAGTATGCTATTTATAGAGATTACCAAAATAGAAAAAAATCCCGCGGCCATATTAAAGTTATTCTATTTATAGAGATTGCCAAAATAGAATTAACCAGCGGCCATATTGAAATTATGCTATTTATAAAGATTGCCAAATTAGAATTAGCCAACTGCCATATTGAAATTGTGCTACTTATAGAGATTGCCAAATTGGAATTTACCGGTGGTCATATTGAAGTTATACTATTTATAGAGATTACCAAAATAGAATTAACCGTCGGCCATATTGGAATTATGCTATTTATAGACATTGCCCGATAAGAATTAACCGGTCGCCATATTGGAATTATGCTTTTTATAGTGATTGCCAAATTGGAATTAACCGGCGGCCACATTGGAATTTGGCTATTTATAGAGATTTGCCAAATTAGAATGAACCGGAGGCCATATTGGAATTATGCTATTTATAGAGATGGAAAACTTAGTATATCCCGGCGGCCATATTAGAATTATGCTATTTATAGAGAATGCCAAATTGGAATTAACCGGCAGCCATATTGAAATTAAGCTATTTATAGAGATTGCCAAAATAAAATTTCCCGGCGGCCATATTAAATTTATGCTATTTATAGAGATTACCAAAATAGAATTAACAGTCGGCCATATTTAAATTATACTATTTATAGAGATGGAAAAAAATAAAAAATTCTCTGCGGCCATATTGGAATTCTGCTATTTATAGAGATTGCCAAAATAGAATTAACCGGAGGCCATATTGGAATTATACTATTTATAGAGATGGAAAACTTAATATTTCCCGGCGGCCATATTTGAATTATGCTGTTTATAGAGATTTGCTAAAATAAAATCAACCGGCGGCCATATTGGAATTATGCTATTTATAGAGATTGTCAAAATAGAATTAACCGGCGGCCATATTGGAATTATGCTATTTATAGAGATTGCCAAAATAGAATTAACCGGCGGCCATATGAAAATCATGCTATTTATAGAGATCGAAAACTTAGTATTTCCCGGCGGCCATATTGAAATTATATTATTTATAAAGATGGAAAAAAAAATTTCCCGACGGCCATATTGAAGTAATGCTATTTATAGAGATTTAAAACTTAGAATTTCCCGGCGGCCATATTGAAATTATGTTATTTATAGAGATCGAAAAAAACGGAATTTCCCGACGGCCATATTGAAATTATGCTATTTATAGAGATATCAAATTAGAATTTGTGGCGGCCATATTGGAATGATGCTATTTATAGAGATCGAAAACTTAGAATTCCCCGGCGGCTATATTGAAATTATGCTATTTATAGAGATAGACAAAGGGGAATCCAATTCTAATATTTCAATCTCTATAAATAGCATAAAAACAATATGGCCACCGGAGAATCGAATTTTTAACAGTCTCCCTTTTTGGGCTTGTTGGCTAAGTTATATTTAATCAACGTATCTTGCTTTGTTCTAGTGAATCCTTTCCTAAGTGTGCTTTTCTCTTTGTTTTCTGATTTTGTGTCAGTAGCGACTCTAGCGTTGGGTGTTTGGAAAGTCTCCGTTCTATCCTCCTCGTCTGTGTCCTCTACATTAGAGTTGTTTTGATTTTGTCGGTCAGGGCCTTCTGTGTTAGAGTTTCCAATTTCTTAGTCTTCTTTCTTTCCTATGGTCGAGGCGATTACAGTGTTCTTTATGCTTTCCTCTATTTCTCCTCCATCTTTTTCCTTCTTTTCAACTTTCTTTGGTTAATTTTTCATGCCTTCTTTGTGTTGTGAGCTTTTCAGTTATACCTCGTCTCCTGCGATACTCTCTCAGCCTGAGAGCGCGCTCACATAACTTCTCGGGTGAGCTGTGTTCTGCTCTTTTCGTCTTTCAAACACACTTTCTACTTTGTCCTTCTCTCCCCCTCTTTTCGAACATTTGTAGGGCCAGTGTTCAGTAATATTGCACCAGCAACACTGTTGTCTTCGATTTCTTATTACAACTAACCACAACATTTATTTAACAATTTTACTGTCTCCAAAATTTACCTTTACACAATAGGGTACGTTTTTGGGTCTATTCGACTGCTGTCTTTAGCGTCTTCGGGGTCTGCTCACTGTTGCCTCTTGCCCTAGATTTCTCTTTACAATTTATGACTTCTAATTTTAGTTTGGGTGGGGCCTATAATATTCTTATAATTAAGTTTTCTTCTTCTCTTCTTTTAAAGTGCAGAGAGAATGGTTGATTGTTGACTGTTTCTGTTGTATTATTTAGTAAGTCAGCTTCAGGTTTATTTGTTATAAGGAACCAGCGCGTAGGATCCTCAAGTCTATAAACTTGGTAAAAACTATCCTCCTCTGCCCGGCTGGTCCAGTCGTTCTGTTCAGAGTTACTTGAATATCATCCCAACTACACTGGGTAGCTCTCTTTCCTATAAGTTATCATAATTTTATTTGTGTCAAACTCTTGATTGTCTAGATCCTCTAGAGTGATTTCCATAGCCTCTTGGGCTCTTGAATGGTCCGCCATCCCTAAGTCATAAAGGGTGGCGGTCACTCTCTTATTGTTTCAACAACAATTCAATCCCGATATAGATCTAGGTAGACCGAGAACATGAATTAAGCTAATAGCTAAAATATCAAGGTCCAAAGTTTATCCAATTTTAAACCTTTCAATCGAAAATAGGTTATCTAGTGAGAAATAATAGTGAATGTTTTATTCGTATATTTTTCTTTTGACAAATTATCTTAAAACCCAATTTTTTTTTATTTCTTTTTTTTTTTTTAGAAACCATTATGGAGTGTCATGCCGGTTGGCATTAGTGACCATGTACCTGCTTATTTCTCTTTCCTCACATTTCACAATAACTATTATCTTTTTAGCCCGTCCGAGATCTTTTATCTCTATCTATATCTCGATCTTTTTCGAGTCATCAGTCCATTCATAAAGATTTGCTCCAACTTCAGTTAAAAAGCTTATTGCCCGCTCACTCAACCCCAAAAAATTCGTGTCATTTTTTGTTATATTAAGAGAACATGAAATTATAAAATTCAATACATGCAGCCGCTGAGTGTTACCAGCTACATCCTGCTTGGGTAAATCAAGATTAGCTATAACAGTGGAAGCAGAGTGTCTTACTAAAGGGAGTGAAAATAGAACAATATCTATAAATAAAGCTATGGACAGTTCTCATAGCCAAGAGGAATATTATGATTATTACTTAAAAAAATCGAAAAAAAAAAATGCTATGAAAAGGATATATATAAGGGCACTTTTTACTCCGGTCTCAGATTCGATTATATTTTGATAATATGGTATTATTTTGATGATTTATAGAGATCACTTCGATTCTACAGCATTAGTATTGTATTAGTATAGAGAAAGAAAAAATCAAAATCGATTCTACTGTTTTATTATTTTTTTTATTTCGAATTCTATTCTATTGTAATGATATTTTGTTATTATGCTTGTTTATAGAGATAGAAGTATTGAGGTTTTTCTCACCCCTATTTAATTATTCAATATTGATTCACCATCAGTTGGTATTCCATGTTATGTTCCCAACACAAACAATCCACGCATTATCAATTCGGTAATAGATTTTATATTTCTATTACTTTAAATGGAGTTCAATATTTCTTGTGTATAAAAATGACGGATCTTAAACTCTGTGCAAATTGCAATGAAATGAAATCACTTGATGAATACCATAAACACATACGAAAACCTTTGGGTTTAAACTCTCAATTTATTGAATGTGGGAGGTATTAAAAACAGGAACATTATCAAAAATAACAAAGACAGATAAAAAAGAGTTATCTGATTTTATTCAGAGAAATCCTAATTATAAAAATATAAAAATAAATAATTTTATAATACACATTGCTTCCTAAAAAAGACACATAATACAGTCTTTTCAAAATAACGTCAATGAAACTTATGTATATAACATAAACGAATATGACATTTTCATTAAAAGAGATAATACATATAAGGGCATTGTCTGTTAAATGAACTTTAATCTGTTTGACTTTCAGCTTAAATAGCATTACAATAAAGCACAATTGATAATTCACATAAGATTTTTTCCACATATTCATTAATTAGGTTTTTACTCCAGTCAACATATCTTCCCTGTTCTCTTTAAAAGCGTTATCAAGAGAAATAGCAACTGGGTGATAAGAAAGCTTTGAGGATTCAAACAAGGTCCCACGTTTTACTTCTGAAAAGGAATCACAAAAAAGAAAGATTAATATGAGAGGGGGGATGGGTGTGAAACCATAGCCAAATAAAGACTAGGATAAAAAGACGAGGCAACATACGTTTGTATCTTTTGTTAATCCAAAACTAGGCCGATGGGTCCCAGCAAGACCCATGACCGATGACCAAGAAAAACACGTCCTCTCCATGTTAGATTGAGAACGAGGTTGTTTTGACTGTGTAGGAGTTGCTCTAGATAGCTATAAACAAACGTCATCGTAACTGATTAACTGATTAGTGTGCTGATTAACCAGCCGATCGGGTGAGCAATATTCAACTGAAAAGGCTTGTATTATACGCGTCTCGACTAAAATCGACAATGTATATACCTGGGACTTGAGTTTCTTTAGAAATGGTTTTAAGTTTTGTAACATTTAAAACTAGGGGCTTATATAATGAAATATTTAAAACAAAAATAACTTAATTTTTAATATATTTAAATAATAAAAGGTCATGATCGCCTCCTCTATAGAGCAGGGCACCTAATTGATTGACTGTAACGGTTATGGTTCCTATTACTGCTCTTCTTCTTCTTCTTCTTCTTCTTCTTCTTCTTCTTCTTCTTCTTCTTCTTCTTCTTCTTCTTCTTCTTCTTCTTCTTCTTCTTCTTCTTCTCCTCCTCCTCCTCCTCCACCTACTGCTGCTGCTACTACTACCACCACAATCCTGACCACCACAGCCATGACGTGTTTTTTTCTTACAATGTGAATTTATATACTTTTGTATTAATTTTAAAATGGCTTTATGTATTGAGAGAGAGAAAGAGAAAGAGAGAGTGAGAGAGAGAGAGAGAGAGAGAGAGAGAGAGAGAGAGAGAGAAAGAGAGAAAGAGAGAGAGAGAGGCTAAGTGTTGATGCATAAAAGTTTGATCTATTTTTAATCTAAAAATAGGAAAAGACGAGGCAACAAACGTTTGTACCTTTTGTTAATCCAAAACTAGCCTGAGTGGTCTTTGCAGACCGGTGGACTAATTATTTTCGCGAGGCTGAGATTTTGTTCATTCTTGCATGATATTCTTTTTCTTCTTCTAATATACAAATTTACAACTCGTAATTACACCAAGAAAAACTCCCCCCCCCCCTCTCTCTCTCTCTCTCTCTCTCTCTTTCTCTCGTTCTAACTCTCTTTGAAATTTGAAGTAAAAATAAACCAGAAAATACATCGCTACATGGCGACTTACATAAAGATACATGTAAGTATCATGTTGGACTTTCGATTCACTTAGCCCCCCCCCTAGTTGCACCCTTGGGTCCACATATCCCTCACATAAAAGCCTCAAGAGTTGGGAGAAAAAGAAAAAATAAGGTTTGACTCTGGTGAGCCAACCTTAATAAGAGTTTAGAGCTAATGTCTTAATATGAAGTGAAAAACAGAAATGAAGATTTAATATGGGAAAAAAATGATACAGGATATAGGACAAGGGAAAAGGAGAAAATCCTCATAATCTCAACCCAGGATAAGACAGAACGACAGAAATGGGAGAGAAAAGAAAGAGTGAAAATGGAGGCGAGGTTTAGACAGTTAAATCATACAGTGTTGAGCTCAAGATCACATTCTTTTAGCTCAATATTAAATTAGCTTTACTAAATAGCAAAAAAAAAAAAAAAAAAAAAAAAAAAAATGGCTACACAAGCAGTGTAAAAACTAAATGTATGTTTATAAAAAGTGTAAACCTTGGAATGCTTTAAGATTAAATCAAATTTATAATATTTGCTCAAATTAGAGGTAAAAAAGCATGACTTATAATGGGCGGCAGATCAGAGCCAACTCTGAGAAAGAGAAAAGAGGGTATCCTTCCCTCTGCTAGTCTGTGAGAGGTCCTTGGGCAAGACCAATTAAAAAAAAAAAACATGAAATGATATCAGACAGCAACAATGTGAGTTGATGGGTAAATCAGCTCATTAAAAGGAAATAAAAAATAAAGTCTGACAAGGATGTGTGCTTGCTCCAGACCTTTTCTCTCTTTACAGTGAAATGATTTGAGAAGCATAGAAGGATACCCATGAATTAAAATAGGAGGGCACAAAGTAAGCAACATGAGATACGCTGATGACGCTCTATTAATTGCAGAAGATAAAGAAGACTTGCCACAATTATAAGACATCACTGAAGAAGAAAGCAGAAGGAAAGGATATGGATTAAAGAGCAAAAATACAGAAGCAATTGTCGTCAATCGAAACAATGAGTGTGCACAGATCAATTCTTTAGTAGCCAAAACTTATTCAAGTTCAGGAATCAATGCAAATACTTGGGCAATTTAATGTTGAGAGATGGACACAACAACTCTGAAATCGCATCAAGAATGGTGCAAGTTGAAAATGAGTTTTCATTGACTGAAATCAGAACTCACAAATAAATACATCTCATTTACATGAGAAGAAGAGCACTGGAGTGTTTATTGAACCCATCCTTATGTATGGATGTTAGGCTTGGACAATTTAATAAACAACTAGAAAATTAACAGGAGGAAACAGAAATGTGGTTCCTAAGGAGAATACTATGAATCTTATTCATGGACTTCAAAGAAATCAAACTAAACTGTGCTACGAGGAGCTGGCACATCATTGCTCATAAATACCATATGTAAACGACAGGCAGTCTTTTTTTGGCCATGTGATGAGAAAAAAGAAACTGAAACATCTTGTGACAACTGGATTGATTTTAAAGAAAACGGCAGCTGGGGAAAGAAGCGAGAAAAGATATAGCATGGACTAAAAAAGAGGTTAAATGTAAAATGAGTGACAGATGCACTACAGCATCAAGGGATAGAGATGCGCAGAAGGTCATGATTGCCTAATCTAAAGAGCAGGGCACCTAATTCATTGATATATAGAGAATTTTCCATGAATCATCTAAGGATTGCCGTGTTGTTACAAAGAAAAAAAAAGGTTTATCTAATAAACGTAGTTGTAAGCAATATAAATAAATTTTGTCTTTGTTGTTTGAACGTAGATGGATACAACATATGTTGGGCACTGCTCTACATAAAATTATGTGTAGACAACCAATGCCATAAATACAGCACAGACTGCAAATATAACATCACACTCTGGTTCTATAACATTTTCAAAGCTGGAAAGTTCAAAGGACTCAAATCACACATAATGAAAAAAAAACCAACCCATAAAACAAAGGAATGTATTCACAGACAACACTTTGCAGACATGAAATTTACTTGAAAAGAAAGATATGAATAGTACAAGGTAAAAATGTAAGTCTCACTTGTACATGAGGTGCAAGCTGACTACCTTTGATTGGTCTACAAATGTAGCTCAAAATTTGTCTTGACCTACAAAGACTTAAAGCAAGAACAAATGATTTTTTTCCCTCTCCTAATTTTTGGAGAAAATCCCCCAAAAATGATTTTTGTGAAAGATGAAGTTAGTTTTGAGCAGAAAGGATAAGAAAAGAGATGATATGAAAGATTGAAAAACCTGCCTGTCGTACTGGAGAAAATAAAGAAAAACACACACACACAAAAAGATAATAATGCAAAGATGTCACAAGGCTGTTTGAACTGAAACAACAGAAGATCTCAGCACTTTAAGCCTATATCTCTGCCAAGTCATGAACGGGGGTTGATTTCTTAAGTCTACCAGCCTTATTCCCATTGTAATTGTGATAAAACAATAATTAAACCTAGATTTCAATGATCTTGTCACAAGCAAAAAAAAAAAAAGAGAATTAAAAGTATTACTTTTTTTTAGATCAAACTAGAGAAAGCCATCAATTATTGGCTAAGCTAATTACTACAAGATCCTGAGACTTCAGCCATTTACTTTGGAAATACAAAAATCGTTCTAGCAACAAATTAAAATATTATAGTTGGTTCAGAAATAAATAATTGCACTAAACTGTAAATATCTTTTGGACTATAGAAGACCTCAATAGCTTCTTGTAATATTTGACAATAAACTTACAAAAGCATTTCTTTCTTTTGCAACATCAAACATATATAATTAAAAATAGATCAAACTTTGATGCATCAATACTTAGCCTAGTTTTGGCTTTAAAAAAAGATATATATATATATATATATATATATATATATATATATATATATATATATATATACTAGTTGGTTACCCGTTCGATGAATGGAGTGTCAGAGAGAGAGAGAGAGAAAGAAAGAAAGAGAGAGAGAGAGAGAGAGAGAGAGAGAGAGAGAGAGAGAGAGAGAGAGAGAGAGAGAGAGAGAGAGAGAGAGAGAGAGAGAGAGAGAGAGAGAGATGCATAGTTATCACCTGTGGAAAGAGATTTTAGTCACCACCGGGGGAAAAATAACCTGTGGAGAAAGATACTATTTATCACCAAACGAAAAAACTTTGCACTGACCAGTTTATGACACTTCTTTGCAGACCACATTTCTTCATTTAGTGTGGGTACGTTGTGTGTGACTGTGTCCTTTTATGTGTCCCTAATAGTCGCGCTGTTTCATTGATAACGATTTGGAAATTTTCTATTTGGCGAGAGCTTGCAAACTCATATGCGCATTTCAGCTCCTTCACGTATTTGTGATTATGATTCAATGCTTCTTGAATGTCCAACAAAATGCTGTTACAAAATCCATCGGTGATGGAAGACCTCTGAATTTGTTGATTTCCATCCATGAAGTAGATTTACAAAAATCTACTTTGCATTTCATCGGCAGATTCTAGAGGGCCTATGAGGTGACAAACCTGGCCTTGAATTCGGAACTGTGGATTCCATCCATTCATTCTCACTTCTTTACAGCCAAGAGAAGTCACTTGGAATGCACTGTCGTATTTCCTTATGTCCTGCAGAAAGCACACAGATTGATCAGTTGTCCCTTCAAACAGGACCGCTAATTGCTGTGGGTGAGGTGGAAATGGTTCTGAATTTACTTTTCCATTACTGCAGCACATACCTTTAGATTCATCTCTAAACTTTATGGCTTGGCAGTGCTGGCATTGGATCATATCTCCGATTGAGGTTTCATTTTTGAATTGCTTAGTGTTGAAGTGAAGAGCGGTCTGATTTGCATCATTTTCTGTAGCCTGGCGTCTCTCTGTTTGTTGGCCTCATGTTGCACACTTTGAAAAGCAGACCTAGATTTAGATCTTGATTCGGTTCTGGTTGTAGAATTTGAAACTCGAGTAGATCTAGATCTAGATCTACTTGTTCTAGATATAGATCTAGATCTTGCATTCTCTGACTCTGAGTTTGACTTGCCATTCTCACTTGATGACGATCTAGATCTAGATCTAGATCTAGATCTGTGTCTGTTTCTATGGTATTTTTGGCTAGGAGTTAACCTTCCTATTGAAGAACCCCCTTGTCTTTTACGTGGCATTCTTGATTTAGATCTACCTAGAATCTAGATTCTTTGCTTATGTTGAACAGCATCAATCGTTCGGAAGGGTCTGTCCATTAGCTGTGTTTTGGCCACAAATCGTACGGATTGAGACATTGATAAATGTGTGAATCGCCGTTCAGTATGCCGTGCATTAGGAGACTTCCGTTTGGCTTTAAAAAGTTTGACTATGGCGTTTGTGGGCCATTAAAGGGTATTCAAAGGAAACAATAAAATTTCAAACAAACAAAACTATAGAGACTTCACTCTTCTTTTTATAGATGTGCATCTTACCACTATAGATTACGTATCCAACAAAATTTGAAGTCATTTGGTTCAGTGGTTCACAAGCCTTTTGCCTCAGAAATTTGAAAGTCCACAAATAAATATATATATAGTATATATATATGTGTGTGTGTATATATATATATATATATATAAATACATACATTATATATAAATATATATATTTATATATGTAATGTATATATTTATTATATATATGAGACGAAAATAGTTAAAACTTCGAAAAGCAAAATGTCCAGTATTGCTAATACTCGAATGTTTTGTCGCTTTAGAGACTGAAGCTTCATGTAATAACAACAATTTCATGAAGGAAATATGTAATTGAGAGATTCCAAATCTAACAGAAAGCTGAACTTATTTCCAGGGGAAAACAAAAGCGATTAAACAGGCTTTGCTAGTAATTAGTTAATTCTTATTTTGATAGGAGCCCGGATGCTCGTTAGCAAATTTAATAACATTGACGTTAGGGCTATCATTTAGAAAAAGTTGAAGATCTTAAGCCATTTCACTCAAAGGTTATCTTCGAGAAAGATAATAGTCAGAGGCAGGAGAGGCTTACGGGCCCTAAGCTAGACTACGACGTAATATTTTTAGACTGACCGACATCATTTGCATAAACTCCTCCCACCCAGCGGTACGTAGCAGAATCGCTTTTCGCAAACTTGCTAGCCCTCTCACCGAGAACGTAACTGTTTTGTAAGGGTTACATGTTGACTGCCAGCGATGATCTAATGCTACCGGTACTGAGTACTAGCCTGGACCAGGTGCAAGCGCGCTATGGAGAGTGTTTCCACTGCTCCATTGCATGCTCACACAGTTACATTATATAACAATCACATGATCCGAGACACTTTTACCAGCAGCAGCAGATTTCACTGGTCCTAACAGCTGACCAGACTGACCAGGTCTCTCGCTCTCTTGCGGCTTCCGATGTAAACAATGCGGGCTGATTTGCACACTTCACTAGGGAAACCACGTGTTTGTTACGTTATGACTCATGCTTACAGTACGTAACTCAATCTGCGAAACATGGCTATTGTAAGCGTGCCTTAGCTGACACACCTATCGTTCCAATGTTATGACCTTAAGTAGTAAGCAATAGAACCAAAGATGGAGGATACAAAGATGTGATGAACTTCCTGAACTGCAAGAGGAACTTCAATACCATATTTTAAACCATTGGGTTGGCTGAACTCATCTTTCACTATAATTTTCAGTAAGTGTGATATCCGCTGTGACAACCGTGGACTCGATGAACCAAAGATAATCCTCCTTTATTAAACTTTTCCATCTTTGATAATCACACGTTCTCCACCCCCGAAACGCCCACGTTGTCCATCCAATCTGTATAAGTTTGGGAGTAGATTTTGCTCTCTCCAATTCTCTTCTTACCAGCGGCAATCGAACATCAACCCGAACACACTCATGCAAGCATTATGACTCCATGAACGAAGACAATAAATATCAAGGTATCCTGCCGATTTGCAATTAAGACTTCCTCGACTTAAATCAGTTGAGTATGTTTAATATTTCGGTTTTGTTTCTAAATTTTTCATTCTCCCTTAAGATTCTTTGATTCATTCGTAACAGTGAATTATAGATTAACAAATATTTATTTCGATTTGTCAGATTTTTTATCTAAAAAATAGTTAGACTCATTCATGAATGATTTTATACACTTGTTATATGACTCTAAAACAATCGATGAAAATAATTGAATAAAAACTTTAAGACTTTTAATCTACATAAATACAGCCAGTGATTTTTTTACCCCTGACATTCGGCAATCACTTTTAAAACAACTTCAGATAATTTCTCAAGCCATGATGAAAGGCTAGCCAATCTGAGTTCTGTAATGCTAACCGCTACTTTCATTTTGTTGAAATCTACTCTGTGTTAAGCTCATACTTTACATTTGCACAACATTCATTTTACATCCATCAATGAAAGTACCAGTTTTATTCATGTACTATACAAATCGACTCCTTATAAAAGTTTGATTCTCTCATTTTTCAGAACAGATTGTCTGTTACCGATACATGCCACCAAGCTGATCTCATCTTTGAAAACATCGGAAGGCAGTGCACCTGTAATTCCCTGGCTTCTATGGCTTCTATGGTGTATCATGGCCTCAAATCTGTGACATCATGGACCAGTAATGACGCTGATGCAATCTTGAACTACGGAGATTCTCTTTATTCGAGAATGAATCTTCAGGAACAGCTCAAATGAGTTCTCTCTTGTTACTTCATTTCCACAAGTCTGCGACATATTTGAGCTGAGGGTCCAGGTGCTTCCAGGTGAATCATACACTGGATTAGTTGATAGCAATGCTAACACTCCTCCAGACTATAATTTCCAACATTCACCAATATCTTAACCCTGGGTCTTGGCATGCCATCATTCTCAATGTCAGTCATCAAACACTTGGATACTTATTTCGTGTTTGACCCACACAGCAGAAACTCTGCTAGCTTGTTTTGTGCAGACGGTCAAATGTGCTTACGAACTACTCATCTCCACTCGCTCTCCAGCATTATGCTCTCTCTGCATCTTTATATGTTTGTTGTCAGCTCAGTATGAAATCACTCCCTTTGAACTAAAAAATCTTGATCCTAAAAATTTTCATTTTGCAGAAAAAGAGTTTGAAGAAGCCGAATCGTCTGATTCAGATGATCTTACTCTCTCAACAATTAAAACATTGCGGGCAAAGAAAGCCAAGTGACCTGTTTGTATAAAAAAGGAAAGGGAGTTTGCGAACATCGCGTGTGAAAGGCGATGATGCAAGGTATGGCTCCAGTGAAAACCTCAGTGATAAATCATTGGTTAACTCCACAACGATCCGGACTATGTACCAGCTCAAGGCACTCAACACCCTACTGTGCTTCTAGAGGAAGAGCAACACCACATTTCGTCTACATCTCCTCTAAAATACATGCAAGTTTCTATCGATGCAATGAGAGTCGTAGCTCAGGAAACTGAGTTGAGGCCAAACATCAAAACTCAGGAAGAAGAAATCGAGAATGACAGTAGTCGTGATCAAGAGGCGGCACCTACACCTGACACGCAAAATCAGAGCATGCACAGCCATCCACCATTTGTCTTATTCACCTTCATTCGCCGTGTACTCAGTGGTAAACTCTATGTCAGCAAATGACACAACCGGTGCCTCATGTGCTGACATTTTCTACACAGCCTCGACATCTGAACATACACCGGTTTTCAGCATTCTGGATAGCCCTGATGTCGAGTCTCCTAGTAGGAGTAGAAAAAGGAAACGTAATGAAACTAATTATAAGGACAGCAAAAGAAAACAGAGCTTTAAATATAGGAGAAGCTTATGTGAATAGAAAGAACAGACAGATTCTTAAAAAGTCATTGAAGGATGTGGTGAGAAGTGCAGAATGAGGTGCCAAGACCGTATCGGTAAGGACCACAGGGAGACTGTATTCAATTACTTTTGGCATAATGGTGACATTCACAAAAGGAGAGATTAAGTGTGCACCAACGTGGAAGAGTCGAGCAAAAAGACAAGGCGCCAGAAGAGCCTAAAACACCATTTGGAAATAGCAGGACTGAAGCAAGCTATACGCAAAACCATGTTCTCGGACATCCTGGGGATAACTTTGAGAAAAAAAGATGGGGATGGTCGTATTCTTCCTGATATGAGAGGGCGCTATTCAGAGATAACACCGTCATTCCATTGCATCAGTACTGTATTGTAAGAGAAAACTTAATTTATACAATCTTTCAATATTTTCATCTGGAATCAGGTCAAACTATCTGCAATGTTTGACATGAAGGGATAGCTGCAAGAGGGTCAAATGAGATTGGTTCATGTGATTAAAATTATCTGCTTGGTGCAAGTGAGAGAAAGGCGTGACTCATGTTAAACTCTATTCAGATTCATGTGGCGGGCAGAACCGGAATAGATATCTTTTGGCGATGCTTTGGTGTGCATTGAACAAATTCAACTCTACAGAAATTAAGCACAATTTTTTTTTATAAAGGGCCACATGAAGAACGAGAATGACAGTGTGCATACAACGATAGAAAGAGTGAGTAAGCATTTGGAGATCTACCACTCCTCATTTAGCAGTGCGGCAAAGCAGTTGAGACAGAACTATATTTTAAAGGAGCCTGACGAATCTCGGTTTTCCGACTTCAAATAGATAGCCTCAAATTTGAAAAATTTTGACCTAGATGAAAACAAAGGTGAAGCTGTTTAACATCAAACCATTGAAGTTGACCAGTCAAGACTCCGATCTTGTACATATCCAAGTATGACTTTGATGATGAATACCATCGTCTCAACATGTCAAAAAGAATACGGAAAGTGCAGGCCAAGGGGCACTTCAACTACATTCAGCTCTATGTTCTAAATAACGGAAAGGGTCCTGGCATAGACATAGACAAGTATAATGACCTTCAATCCCTCTGCAAAACCCAAGTTTTTCCTGAAACCCATCACCAGTTTTTTTAACTTGTTTAAAATTAAATCCAACCCTTGAGGTCCATGATTTAATTATGTTAATTTTTTTTCCCAACTGAGTTGTGTGTTTTGATACTTAAAAAGTATATTTTTTTTTTTTAATAAACACGGTTCAAGATAACTGTTTAACCTCTGAAGTACTTATCTTTGTTCTTTATTTATGTATCATGTAGGCCTATATTTTAATAACAAAAAAAATAATATCCATGCATCCTCTTTCCTCTATAGTACCTATATTTGGTCTTCCATTTCTGTCATCGTCTATAATATTTAATCTAAGATTCTACCCAGATGTCGTTCTTAATAACTCTAAAAATAAATTTTGTGTATTTTATATCTCATTCATGCATCCGTGAAAGTATCAGTGATGTGACTCTGTAAATTGAAATTTATACATATTATAACATTCTGAACATACTTTAATCATTTTTAGTAAAATATGTATCCTTAAATTAAATGTGCAAACTTTTATTAAAATCATATTTTACGCTTAAAATAATTATAAAAGTGTTGCTGCTATTTTGTTTCTTAACACTGTTTCTTGTTATTGTCGTAACTCGTCTATAAGACATACAAGTTAAACGTAAACTGTCGTAACTATAACATACGATAGTATACGTGTAAACAATTATCAATGAAGGTTATCGTAACTTGAGATACGATTGTTTACGTCTGAATTTTGGTTGAATAAAATATTGTAAGTTGAATTACACAAAATGTTTACAATTTAAACTAAAAAATACACAACCAAAGTGTGTAAAGATATTTCAAATACATTTCACGTGAAAATGAATCATATTGGACCATTAGTTACAAAGTCATTAAGTTTTTTGTTCCTCCTGTAAAATTTGCAAAACAGGAGTTACAATAGTTTACTTTGCGACCCTCGGTATGTTAGTGAGGGATATTGAGAACCGCTGAGGTGTGAAACAATTGCCTCCCCTAGCAGACCATACTAGGCAATGCAGAACCCTTTCTCGGCAATTCTCTAGAACCACAAACAGAGCTCCCTACTGTCAAAGCAAGATTTTCATTAAGACGAGAGACGTTTGAAGTCAGGGATCGTATTAATCTACTCTTTGTCCTCCTCTAAGTAAGATTAGTTCAGCCTGACTTACTTCACCGTCCTCCATCCTGATCGTCTGAGGAGCTAGAGAGCCTATGCGCCACCGAAAGTGGAGAATCCCAGCTGCGATCTGACAATGCTACAGCAATAAGTTTGTCTTGCTTAGCTGACCGAGCGACTACGATTTGACGGTACGGTTAGCATCGTGTCAGCACATTACGGCTAGATTAATCCTTTATCCTATTAGATCCATGATGCTGGGCGTTTGCAGGCACAGCAAGACGGTAACTATTTCAAAGTAAACTCCCTTTTTTGAAGTACTTAATTATTTGA
Organism: Elysia crispata; assembly: GCA_033675545.1. Classification (NCBI taxonomy): domain Eukaryota; kingdom Metazoa; phylum Mollusca; class Gastropoda; family Plakobranchidae; genus Elysia; species Elysia crispata. The sequence goes on along the minus strand of JAWDGP010003058.1, from coordinate 1,920,427 downwards.
TTCCTAACCCCTGGTGTACGTCTATGCCTCTCCCTAGGAATAGGGCACTCCTTGCACAAGGAAGAATTTTCTGGCGTCAGTGACAATTGTCAGTCTTTGATTGAGCCTTTAAAGCTCTATGACAAAGTAACAATTCCTGACATTTTTGGGGGTGGAGATTCCCTTGAAAAAGATTGCGTTTGAAGGCAAGATCGCAATTATCATTTTTTGAGTATCTGTCTGGTGGAAAGAGATATATTAGCGAATTAGAAAGGGGCTTACAGCCGAGCCCTCTAAATTTTGTGTTTGGCTTGAAATGTATTTGGACTTCAAAATGGTTTACTATACACATCTAGAGTTTTCACGCTCCATCGACCAATTTTTATTGCTTAAAAATGTTATCTATGTAGCAAGCCATGCACTTTCCTTAGTTAAAAGCTTTAATCCTTTAATTTATTAGCGCCATAACAAAGTGAGGTCGTTGAATAAATCTTAAACATAGTGTCAACTTATTATTCCTCGTTAACATTCTCAGTTTTGCTTTCATTTCTTTCAGTCTTTTTTTGCATGTTTGATATTGATAAAATGGATTTTATTCTATAAAACATAATAATCATAATGAAAACATCAAACATAATTATCACAATGAAAACATCAAATTATAGAGTTAAATATTTTGTTTCCTTATAATACCCTTTTCGTGAAACTGAAATATTCTTAATTCATGTTCAAAATTGCTTTATGTACAAAGAAAAACAAATCCAATACACATAAAGAACAAAGCAAACAAGAAACAAATTAGTAATTGTATCAAACCGCAATACTCGTTATTTCGATTCACTATTTAAGTCTTAGTTTTAAATTTCAATCGCATAGCATGCACATGATTTAACATACTATTCAAGAAGAAGAAGAAGAAGAAGAAGAAGAAGAAGAAGAAGAAGAAGAAGAAGAAGAAGAAGAAGAAGAAGAAGAAGAAGAAGAAGAAGAAGAAGAAGAAGAAGAAGAAGAAGAAGAAGAAGAAGAAGAAGAAGAAGAAGAAGAAGAAGAAGATGATGATGATGATGATGATGATGATGATGATGATGATGATGAATATTAATGATGATAATAATGATGAGGGGGATGAAGATGATCATAATGGAAAATGAAGCAAAAGAAGAACCAGGGGATTATGGGACGTGTGTAAGTGTGGGGTAAGATGGAGGGGGGGGGGGGGTGGGGGAGGGGAGTATGTTGAATGAATAGAATCGGAAGTAAGCGAAAATAAAAAAAAAAAAATCTAAAGAAAGAGTAAAGTAAAAAGCAGAGGTAAGTCATCTTTTATGAAGCACACTAAGGACCACTAAAGTTCCTTAGCCTTTTATCCTTTCCTTCATTGTTCTCCTTAATATGTATGCAAACGACCACTTAGCCGAGACGGAACTTGATAAAAAAGAAACAAAGAAACTCTCAAACGTCATACGAGGAATTGACGGACAGCGAAAAAATAATGTTCATTTGTTTTAAAGACTCCTGGCGTTGTCAGCTATTGTTCTAGGGGATGTTGATAGCACAGAGGGCCAGATGGGCTGACACTGTCCAAAGCAGACTTGAAAAGGAAAGTTTTTCACTGAAAAGAAAAGATTTTAACGCGAAAACAGAAAGAGAAGACAAAAGAAACATCTGATCTCCTTCCCTACTTTGATTGAGTGAATAATCTTTGAAGCAATGTGCTTGCATTTGCACGCTGATAGACCTTAACTCTCAATTTCTTTTTACCTTTTTATTCATTTTTGTCGTCTTGTTTTCTGTTTATCTTTTACTCAAGAATCCATCAACTCTCCATTCCATTTTTGTTACTTTCCTTGCTTTCCCTTGCTCTCTCACCCTTTCTCTCTCTCTCTCCCTCTCTCTCTCTCTCTCTCTCTCTCTCTCTCTCTCTCTCTCTCTCTCTCTCTCTCTCCATCTATCTATCCATCTCTCTCTCTCTCTCTCTCATTTTATCTTCTCTCAGCCCCGATCTTTATATCCGTCTCGCTCTTTCATCCTGTAATTCGTCCTCGCTATCATGCTATATGTCTTTCATTCCCTCTAAGTCTCCTGCTTCTATTTCTCTTCTTCTAAACTTCTACGTTCCCTCCTCTGAAAATGTGCGCGATTATTTAGGAGTTGGAAAATGTCTTATATACCCATCTTTAATTTGGATTTTCTTTTTCTTCTGATGAATTTGAAACTAATAGAAATTGACTTCCCTTACAGGGTCGCATTGTATTATTGGTGTTATTATTATTATTATTATTATTATTATTATTATTATTATTATTATTATTATTATTATTATTATTATTATTATTATTATTATTATTATTGTTATCGTTATTAATATTATTATTATTATTATTATTATTATTATTATTATTATTATTATTATTATTATTATTATTATTATTATTATTATAATTATTATTATTATTATTATTATTATTATTATTATTATTATTATTATTATTATTATTATTATTATTATTATTATTATTATTATTATTATTATTATTATTATTATTATTATTATTATTATTATTATTATTATTATTATTATTATTGTTACTCCCTTTCTCATTCGTCTGGATTTGCATACTGTCTATTGTTTTAAACTCATCTGAACATAGAAATGGGTAATATCACTTTCGACACTGAAATCATAACTCAGTCTGAGTGCACATCATCGCCATGCTTCAATTAAAAACTATAAATAGAAAGTTACAGCATGAAAACTTTGCTATTCAATCATGACGCTAAAATTCATCGATTGCGTAAAATTTCTATTAATAACATTTCAAACTCGAAGCTGACAAATACAGTGAAAAGATAAAACTCATTATTAAATTGACATCGTTGAGTCTCCAAAAATTGTTAATTATTATATCATTTCACTGTTAATTTATAGGTTTTCCGCATCTTACTCTCTGTCTCTGTCTGTCTGTCTATCTCTCTAATTTTTCTGATCTTTCTCAAGTATACTCATTCGCATACATTCACTAATATCCTCACAGGCATCAAAAAGAAGGGAAGGGAAATGAAATAAGCCGCCGAGAAATCTTCCGCGCGGCATGGCGAGGATTCCAAACGTCTTTTCACATAGAAGTCCCTCTTGACAGTCCAGGCAATCAGCCTTTATGTTGAGAGTTTGGAACGAAGGGAGCTAACTCTCTAAGCGTGTCAAATGAAAGGCCATTAAGCGTGTTTAAATGCTCGCGAGGGGGACGGCCGCTTTGTTACTTATTTCCTGACCCTGAATAAACGCTGGCAAGCCGCTAGACTCACTGGCCGCGTTTTGTGTGAATATTCTTTAGACATTTGAACGATCTCAATCGTCTTTATTTTTCTATTTCTTACATTACCCATACTTTGCGCGCTTTGGTAAAAACCTTTTTTATATATATTTTTTCTTTACTTTCTCTCTCTACCCCCCCCCCAGCCCCCCGCCCATTTCCACCCAACTTTTTTAAACTCAGTTTGTTCAAAAGACCTCTCTATTTCTCCATCATAATCAACAACCCTCCCATCCCCTAATGTCTTGGGGTCTCCGCCCCCTCTTGTCAAGACTAACACCTGCAAGATTTCAGGGAACGATCGCATGATTAAAACCTTAAGTAGTTTTTCTCATACGGAAAAGGACAAAATGATATTCAGGTTTTACCACCTAATATTAATAATCCTATTCAACCAGGGAGAGACGAACGTTCGCCTAATGTTCTCTCTCTGCCAAGTCAAGCGGGAAAAGTCTCAATAATTTTTTGGCCTGGGTGTTTATTAAACCGACGGGGGTTTCAGGCTTGAAACAAATTGAAGGCAACAAGGAGAGGCCTGCTGAGAAAACAAGCCCCCCATCAAAGCAACAGTTAAAGTTTGTGAAAAAAGTCAAGTGAAAAGAAGATTGATTATAAAGTTTGTTTTCCTTTCCTCCTTTGAGCGGCTCAATCTCCAAATTTACCACTGCAACCTCTGCTGTGTTTGACCTACCTTGCTTTTACAGAATGATAAGAAACGAGTTAAAAAAAAAGTCATTTTATTTGGAATCGACCTTTAATTTATTCAGTGGATTTGCGTTTTGCTGACTTCCGTCCCCATATAATAAAAAGAAGAGCAGAAAAGGGTTAAAAGAATGAAATAACCCTTTAAATCATTGTTTACCTTGGGAAATAAAAATACTGTAATTCAATCAAACTTTCAAAAGATGCTGAGCCAGTGTTCGGAAATAGAAATGGTAATTAATAATGCACATTCAACAGGAACATTTTTGGGTCTTAAGTGTTTAAGCATCGAAATAAGAAGCAATCGTAAAGATATTAATGATTTATTTCAAAACTTTTTCTTTGCTTTTTAATATTTACTCTTTTCTTAATAGAACTTAAAATATACATCACACTTTCTTTACTGTCTGTATATTCCTGTGATCAAATAAATAACATCATGATCATGATTGCAACAAACGCTAATATATAGTTAATCGTTTTAATTTATACAAACAAAAAAGACAACGGTAACAACAGTCTGAAACGTGAATGAGGCTGAAATGGAGATAGAATTTTTCAATAAAGGGTATGCCATGGACAAGACTTGTAGTTATCTTGTTTTAGCTATCCAAGGGCAATTTTCCGTCTAAGTTTCTAATAAAAACACACGGATATCTCCATGATTTAAAACCAAATCTGTGATATTATGGTACTGATTCTTATTTTAGGATGACTAAAAATAAAGAAATAAATAATATTAGAAATAAAATAAATAGATAGCAATGCAAAAGGGACAATTAAGATAATACTAATAAGAGTGCTTCATTCTGATTTAAAATAATTCTTTTCTACCAAGCAAATACCATAACACATCGGTCTTAAAATCTTTTAATTTTTTTTAAAATAAATTTTTCCATTTTTCCATTTTTGTTTTGTTTTGTGTCTGTAGTCTGTGGTAGCAGCACATTACTGAGGGTGGGACACTAGCGTTCTTTTTCCTCCCTCAATTTTATAACGCGTAATATAAAAGCTGTCTGTTTTTGCACTTCAAACTATTAAAGTGGCTTAAATTTATCGAAGAAAATATCGTTCTCTGAAACTGTGACGACTAAGTGACCAGGAAACATGGCGCCATTGTCCCAATCGGTAATTTAGCCCGACATGTGGATGAGGCAGATCTGCTGTAAAGATTGGTGCTACTATTGAATATTCAACACGAGATTGTATCGGCGGGCCTTAGGGTGGAACTTAAAACCAACAGAGAGTAAGATAACGACCACAATCACTCTGGTACCAGGGATTTATTCCCTGACATTTTATTTTGGCACCGTATGGATATTTTATTGCTGTTGTAAATTTATTTCGCATTGTTTCGTTTTTCAGAGTTGAGAGTTTGATTTATTGATGTTGCTATATTGCAGTTTTCGTTATTCTTGTTAGGCCAGTCTACTCTGCCTTGCTCTAAATTTCTAAATTTGGTTACAATTTTTTTTCATGAATAAAGAATTTATGGTGCATTCTATTGCTCGAAATATTTTTGCATTATGTCCTTGATTTTTGTTTTTTGTTGTTGTTGTGATTTTTTTTTTTTAGTTCGTATTTTACTTTAATGAGGTGTAAGAATTTTGCTAATCGTCGATATTCAAGTTAAATATAATTATGATTTATATAGATACCTACCCTCTTAGCACAACCATAACGCCTGCACAAGCTCAGAATTGTTCTTCAAGCGCATAAGAGCTCATATCTGGCAGGCCACCAATAACAATCTGACATCTCTGACATCCGGTCCGATTCTCGCCCCACAATACGCTATGCGAGGCAAGCTTCCTCCTCCCCTTCCCGGAAAAAAAGCAATTTGTGCGGCATTATGTGTTTAAGCCGCGCTCCAATCTAAAAACGATGACGCCTCAGAGGCCTGGCTTATGCGGGATGATCTGCAGGCCCTGCTCTTTTGGAAAACTCGGACGCATCTTAATGCACTGGTTATTAACTTGGTGTGAGTTTTCATAGCTCAGGACGTCTTATCTCGACCATCCGGAGGGAATATGCAAAGCGAGTCGCCAGCGAGAGCCGGAGAAGCGCCGTGGAGACGGCACTCGAGGCGATGGTCCGTCGAGATAAGTTCAGTGCTGGGGACATTAGTCGCTTGGTCCGTAAAGCAATCACGGCCCGGCCTGACCCCGCGCGGCCATTACGTTATTAGACACGATTACGAAACCATTACCCGACTGCCTGAGGCCTGCCACATTCCATCTTATTCCCATCCATCTTATATGGCTTCAGCGCGACGGAGGGGGAGATGGAGGCGGTTCAGGAGACCACAAGATTTTGCGAGACCTCTTTTAGAGAATATATCTATTTATTATTGCACAATAATGATGGCTGGTACTTCTAATGCAGACTGATACGCCCCCATTGCTCAATCGTATGCGATGGGCTAGCTCAATATTTTTCGCATTTCGCCGCTACTCTAGAGTAGGTTTTGACAGCCACACAGAAACACTCCATTTCTCTGAGTTACGACTTTTCTTTATCTTTACTTTCCTTCAGAATACCAGGCAATAGATTGCTTTACAAAATAAGCAATCTTTTATCATAGTCTGTTTCCCTAGATCTAGCTAATGACTAGACTTGATAACATGTTCGCTTAAAAATTAACCACTACGCACAGCACTACGATTATCAATATGGGCCAATAAAGTCTTTGCTCAATTGCAATAAAAAAAAAAGAAGCAGCACTGTTTTATTATCTTTCAAGGTGTGCTCCAATCCTTCAATGAATGAAGGAAATCTGTGTGGAATAATCAATGCCAAATTACGTTGGAAGTTTGAATCATTAAACCTGATTTAAGGAGCGATTATAAGATTTGATTTAACTGTACGCATTTCATTAAATAAACATGTACAGATTTATTTTATTCAATTAAGTTTTGAGTGAAGTGTAGACAGTCTGCGATACATTTAGACATACCCATACAGTCAAAATAATCGATATTGGTCTCATTGGAGAAAATCATTATGACGCATTCTTTTTGTTTGGTAAACCCAATGGACAATTGCGATAGATTGGTACACAGGCAATCGTAACAAATTGTTGCAGACACACGAAATTACATCAGGAGAACTATGAAGTTCTTTGGAAGTTGAAAAGTGACCAGGAATTGGGAAATAGGCGCAACCTGAAATCCATAACTATCAAGACAAACAGAAATATCAGAAGAAAAAGTGGTTGAAGTACATAAAGTAATAGAGTATTATTTCGACCCTCCCCCCCTTTTAGGGGGGGGGGGGAGCGTTTTACATAATATTCTCTACCCTTAAAATCTTTGGTGGCAAATGACTCTTTTATGCGATTAAAAAAAAAGAGTCTACTAACATAGAACTGGATGTAAGAAACAAGTAAAATACATTTACGCATCACGATTTTCAATTGAACTTAATTAAAAAGATACGCTGAAAAGAACTATAGTTCGAGCACTTAAATATCTTTAGCCCAAGGTAATGGTGCATAGTACAATTGTGGCAAAATCATCATCATCATCATGAATGCCTTTCTCACCCTTTCTCAGGGTATAGGCCACAAACAACAGATTTCCACTTATCCCTATCCTGGGCATTCCTTGCAGCTTCCCTCCAGCTGATATCTCCCCTTATAACGTAATAATATTTAGAGAAGATTATAAGTTTATAGGCATTTACATGCATCGATGTGTAATTTACGCGATTAATTAAAACAGTGTTAAAAGAGTGTGCTTTTACTCAAAGAGATAAAGGACTAAAACGGTTGAACTATTTCAAATCCTGTAAAACCGCAGTCTCAAATTGAGAATTGCTTTTTCTTTCAAGTTTTGCGAACAGCTTTTTATATAAATTATAATGCTCTTCGTGCGTTAGTAAAGCTTATAAAGTTGGAAGGTTGATTTTAATGAAAAAAAAAAAATGGAAAAACAGGCATAATGAAAAAAATGAAAGAGGAAGCTATTTTAATATTGGAAGGAACATCTTTTTCCCCCTAAATTGTGTCATCTATTCAGCATAAGAGCAAGCATTGCCTTCACCCTCATAAATTGACCTTTTTTTTAAAATTCAGAATGTTAAACTAGTTCTTATTCCATCGATTTGTAGAAATTAGGCCAAACTTCAACTAAAACTTAGGATTACAATTTCATCTATGATAATATAAATAAACCTGAGGGATTAGAGTAAAGCAGCGGACAATTTCAAGCACGTGACCTGCAAATTTCTTGTGAAAACTTTAAAAGTAAACAGGAAAAAGAGAGATATTTGAAAAAAAAAAAAAAACCGGCAAGCCTGGGTTTAAAAAGGAAACAAACGAATCAAATCAATTTGATCGGTTCTAAGTCAATCACTTTCTATTCACAAACACTGACTATTTATATTTCAAGAAGAGTGATGCTCATGTTTCGAAAAGCAGGCGCTATAAAATGATTTGAAGGGATAGAAGCGGAAAGTGGCATTTTAATGCAGATAAGACAAGACAAAGGAACGGAGGGAGCTAGTCGTTAAAAGAACGACTAGAATAAGGACAAAGAGACAATTTAAAGGGCTATGGTGACATGTTTGTTCACAGATTGATAAAAGCAGGCAAATCTCAGATGAAGGCTCCGCGACCAGCCCTTCAGCCAGCCATAAAGCCGGATTATATTTGAACCAGTCTTCTAAAGATACAAGCATGCAACCTCTCTCAGATGACTTGCCTGACTTTCATGGTCGGTGCGTTTGTGATGCCAGCGTCTGGCATTTTCCTACGACAGTCCTAGGGGCTCATTGATTACATCTTTGTTCCTGCCCGCCAACGGTGACCAATGGATGCAAGGAGGCGGGAAAGGCAAATATGATTAGCACTGCCTTCGTCTGGCCAAAAGATGCGTTTACAGTCCGGCTGGCCACGAGAAATACGGTAGCATCCAGTTTAATTTCCATGATGAAGCGGCAGAGAGAATATCAAACTTTGTGTGTGTCTAGGATTCATCTGGACCCTTTGCTTCGTTATGGACGTTTAACGGTGTGATGAATGATTCGACAGGCCTGTTTGCGCAGCCTGTTTACGGATGACATCCGGGGTCAAACCGCGCATGCGTCATGACGTGATACATGTCGTATAGCGGGAAAACAGACTTATTTTAGGTAAATGATCGATTCAACAGGGAACTTTTCAATTTACAGTGTGGTTTAGCTTTGCAGTGCTTTTGTTTCCTTTTCATTCTAATTGAAGAATTAAGAATCACTTCATGGAGTTGTCATTAAGATGGTATTCAACTTGTTTTATGTATTTCAAAACTTCGATTTGACCTCATGAGTTTCATTAAGACATTAATGTTGAGACACAATTTCATGTAAAACATTAACATAACTGTGAGAAAAAAATAAGTCTTCTCAGAGTAAAATTACTGTCTCTCAAGAAGCTGGGACTCCAACCTCTGGCATAAAGCAGGCAAAAATTCAGAAGCAAGTGTGAGCAGTAGTGATGAGTCTTAAACCATCAGATCAGCAGTAATACTTATTTCAATAGAGGGATTGTTTTCTAGTGAATTGAGTCGAAACTAAATTAAGATATACGTAGGCTTATCAAATTGTGAATTATGAACAATCTTCAAATGATAACCACGACTCCCACTTTCTGGTTTTTAAACGCTCTTAACCCACAGAAATCAACTGCGTAAACTATTTGCAGTCATTCCCTGGAGCTCTTAATATTTTTGCAAGCTGAATACAATGTCCATCTTGATTGTCATCAGCGTTATATTTGTTTTAGGCGAGAAGCGCGACAACAAGAGAGGGACAAATGAGAAGCCTGCGAGTGTGCCTGGCGTTGACCTCCCGAGTGGACCAATCACAAATGACCTACGGCTTAAGGGGTCAATGGTCGGAATTTTTTTTCCTTGGGTGGTCACTCTCTGTATTAAGAGCTTCCGATGCTAAAAAGCCAGAAACTCTTTTGGTAAGGAAAAATATGAGTTCAAAAATTTCCAGAAATTTAAGGGACGTGCAAGGTGTGAAATGTCATACATCTAACTTAAACTTTGTAAAAGATTCCTCCCGCTGTTGATTATTAAATCAATGAAAGTTAATATCTACTAACAAAAATGATGATTTAAGACCTGGATCAAGTTTGTAAAAATAAAAAGGACACGCTTAGCTCCAAAAAAAAAAAAGTAAGATGTAAAATACATTAAAAACAAACAAAGAAACAAAAATAAAGAATAAAACAAAACAACGGAGAACAGGTAGATAGAGAAAAAGAAGGGGAGAGAAACAGGAGAAGGAGAGACAGGGAGCAGAGAGAGATAGAGACAGAGATAGATAGATAGACAGACAGATAGATAGATAGATAGATAGATAGATAGATAGATAGATAGATAGATAGACAGTTAGATAGATAGATAGATAGATAGATCGTTAGATAGATAGATAGATAGATAGATAGATAGAGAGAGAGAGAGATAGAGAGAGACAAATAGATAGATAGATAAAGATAATTCAGAAGTAAAAAGATACACTTAGCATGAGAAGAGAGTAAATAACGACCGATAGATGTAGATAGATAAGCTGTTGCTCAAAATATTCTGAAACAAAAAAGAAAGGCAGCGATAATTTCAATCTTATAAGTGGAAATAGACTTCCTTTATACTTCCTTTCTATTGGTTTTAACTTTAAGCAAGTTATAAAGCTGACAAAATCGAAACATGTCTATAACTTAATTAACACTGTACATTGTGCAGTCATTCCAATTTCAATAAATTGCTCATCCATTTCAATAACTCCTCTCTGATGCAGCTTTATTTATCCTACTTTCCATTGCTGTTGGATTTTGACACACCAGACAAGGATAATGGTGCGTTCCCGTGGCTAAACTGGTCAATGAGTTGTCTCTTCCTTCACAGAACCATCACGATTCAGCGGATCTGTGAGGCATCATCTTGGGGCGATGTTTGAGGGACTGGAAATATTATCCCTCTCGAACGAGTACTCTCGCTCTGGAACGGCGCACACAACCACGGAAACATTGACCAAGGGGTCATAAGTAAACTTAATGTTAAAACAGCTAAAGCGATGGGGAATGAAAAAAAAAATACCGCGGGAGGCTGAAGCACGACTTTATTTTGATAGTTGTCTATAAGGAAGGAATTGGATAGCTGTGAATGCCCTCGGATTCAGAGCTGATGGGTCAAATCGAGATTGAAAGTCTTGCCGGCATTAGGTGGATTTGTATTTTGTCGAAAGGGTGAACGATGAGTTCGATAGAGTTTCATGAGTACGATGAGAACGATTTATTACAGTTAGTCTTCGGTGGAAAAAGAAACCGGATAAACCAAAAGAACAAAGGAAAAATAAATATACCGATTAATTTAATTTTACTATAATTGTTTTTGTTGTTGTTGTTGTTGTTGTTGTTGTTGTTTTTGTGTTAGTGTTGGGGATGATGATAATGATAATGATGATGAGGTTAATGATGATAATCAAAATAGAAATAAAGAGATTGCAAAAATTTGTATGTACTTTCTGGGTAGATACTCGACATTTTCGCGCTTTTATGCTTATGTTGCAAAGACGAGTTTTGATACAGTGGGAGGGTTTGCCTCTCCATCACACGGAAACATCACGAGCCAAATGAGCTGAAAGAAATTAAAAATGCAAGGAACAAGGGTATTCAAGCGCGTCATGTCCTGCAGTGGAGAAAAAAAAAAGAAGAAACGAGAAAGGGACGATCTTAAACCAAGCCTGTTCATCAGTAATGCTATCAATCAACCGCAATCACATTTCCACCAATAACTCTCCGCTTTGCTAGATTCAGCCCTCCCTTTTTTGACCCTTCTCTCCTTTTTCCCCACCCTCTCCTCTTTTCGATCCTTGTTCTCGTTTCTCTGGCTGGACGAATGCCCAAACTGAGGCCCGTGAGCGAAACACAGACCATGATCACCTCACGGTCTCTCCATCTGTCATAAACAAGATTACCACAGTGCGTTCAATAGCGCTCCCCGCTCGGGAGCTCGAAATGTTTGCCGACCCTTCTGATTTTGGGCAATCCATTATGCTCTATTGAGAAACACGGAACGCTCTTTAAAAGTCAAATTAGGCCCGGACACAAAATTGGATTCTGCAATTTGGCTTTCTTTAATGAAAAGCACCTCTCGTTTCCTGAAGAATTCGCCGCCTCGTTCGTTCCTATTTTAAAACCGTTCTCAGTAAGAGCGGTTCTTTCCCCCTATCATCCGGTTCTGCGACTTCCGAGTTCCCGGCCCTGCGACGGGCCATTCTCTGCTCATTTCTTTCAGGGCGATCACTGGCGCTTTAATGCCAGTCGGATATCAGTGAATTCAGCTTATCGATTTTATAATTTTCCTCTCTATTATACAAATTACTTAATTACCGAAGACCGCACTCTGGGGGTGAGTTGACGCGTTTAAGTGATGGCTCGGAAGGGAGGGGAAGAGAGGCTGGTTTGAGTGAGAGATGTAGTAGGGAAGGGAAAAGGAGGCTGTGTGATTTATTTTTTCCTCCAGTTTCCTTCCTACCAGACGGGTCGTTTAGATGCTTCCCGCCCTGGTAGCGCGATGTCAAGAGTCTGGGACGATCAAGAGTTGAGAGGAAAGGGCGTTAGGGAGGTTAGAAATTAGAAATCGTTACACTGGAGGTTCAGCGGATTAAGAAGGAAAAGCCACCGGAATTGGGAAAGAAAAAGTTGAGAGGAAGGGAGAGGGGTGGTGGTTTAAGAGAGAGAGAGAGAGAGAGAGAGAGAGAGAGAGAGAGAGAGAGAGAGAGAGAGAGAGAGAGAGAGAGAGAGAGAGAGAGAGAGAGAGAGAGAAAGAAAGAAAGAGAGACAGCAAAGAAGCAGAAACAAACAAAAGAATGACGTGGCATATACTGTTTAAAAGTAAATTTTCTCTAATGACTCTTCGATAAAAACTGCAAAAAATACTTATTTAAGGACGAAGAAATAGTGTAGGTTGCAACTAAAGGGCAGTGTGAAAAGTCAGCAGTGCCAAAGATTGGAATAAAAAAAGAATTTTGAAGGAAAAACATTAGTAAGATAAAACGCGGATGTAAATATAGCGCAAGTTAGGAAAGAAAAAAAATTAAAATTACAAATAAATTGAAAGAGTGTTAAATTTCAATTAGCAATATTATACAGAAATAGATTCAAACAGACTAACATTCATGAAAGACCGTGAGGAAAAGAGAAAGAGAAGGATAGACAGATAAAGAGAGAAAAGAAAGAAATAGAAAGAGAGAAAGAGAGAGAAGGGAGAGAGAAATAGAGAGAGAGAGAGAGAGAGAGAGAGAGAGAGAGAGAGAGAGAGAGAGAGAGAGAGAGAGAGAGAGAGAGAGAGAGAGAGAGAGAGAGAGAGAGAGAGAGAGAGAGAGAGAGAGAAACCAAAGGAAGAGAAAGACAGAATATAAACTATACGCTTGAGTAGGTCTCAGCCAAGCACTCCAATATACTCCATTTATTCTTACATATTTCCTCTTGAGCTGGCTCGAGGAATATTGCCCACGATCTGGCTGGAATGGAGTCGAGAGCTTCATCAAAACTGACCAGCCTGCCTCTCGTTCACGATGGATGGGAATACTAAAGCCTTGCTTCATTTCAGCAACCCTCTGAAGGAGGAAAAAATCACATCTCGCTTTATTTCTCCTTTTTTGGTGAAACTGGTGCTTTGCAAAAGAGGTAGGACGATAGGGTAAGGAGAGCTCCATAGCTATTGGTGTTGGAGAAAATATAAACCTTAATGATATTAGATCCAACATAAGTCTGCAAGAAAATTATCTTTAGCGCTTTAGGGCACAAATATACGAAATTTCATAAATTTAAGGAAAATTCAACCACTTCAAATCTTCTCCATCATTAGTTGGTAAAACGGAGATAGTTTATATCTTCAACCATAATTTTTTCACAGCATGTGATAAAAATTATTTTTTTTTAAATAAAATATTTGAACGAGATAGTTCTTTTCAAGGCTTCAAAGGCTGATACCCTAGCGATTTTCCTCTTTATTGAAGTTTGTCGTCAAGATGATAGATTTATTGGACCAAAGTAATAATACCATAGATTTTAGGGCAATATGACCAACACTTTAACTAATAAAATGAAGCAATCAAAATTCGTAAATCATTTTGTTTTCCTCTTATTTTTCAATACGGTGCACGTGAAAATAATTCTAGGAAAATCTTCCTATTGAAGGAAAAGAGAAATCTCAAACTTTTGTGGAGAATATCTTGGACAGTAAAACTATTTTATCCCCACGTGATATATATTCTTGAAAAAAATTGGAATAATCATCACTTTTCCAATTACATGAAAGTTAAATGTAAGAAAAAGAAAACTGTAAGTTTTATTCCTACGTGTCAATTGTTTTGGGATCGCCTCATTTTACAAGTCTATAAATATTTTTTGGACTGACTTAATTGACGGGAAACAAGTCCATCCGTTAACTGCTTTGCACCATGTTTCTACAGTTGTTTCTACTTTTGGTTTTATGTGTGTTCTTCGAGGGCAGCAGGTTTAAATTTTTGAAGATGTACAAAATTCATCTTCAATTCGACGCTTCCAAAGTTTTTAATATGTTTCCCAAAAAATTCAATACCAAAGATTGAGAAATACTCCCAATATGATTATTGAAAAATATTTATCATTATTATCACCATCTTTGTCATTGCCTTCAACATCATTGTCACTATAACTGTGGTTAACATGCCTTCATACAAAAACCATATGATTTTCTCTACTAAATCTCCACCGTCCCTTCCACCGCATTATACCATGTAACACCATCACGACGATCATAATCACTTGCACCTCTTGCATCCTCATTATCATCATCGACATCATCATAATCTTAAACATTTTTATCATCTGTCTAGTATATCATGAATGATAAATGTAACTGAGCTTTTTTTTATAGTTGAGAATCATTCGACAACATCAACGGCATTACTTGGCTGTAGGACTATTCATTTTTTTTTCATCCCTAGCAACATCTCTCTTGAGGCATAGAGTGAGATGAGTGTATGAGTGCTGCTGATTTGCTAATATGCTCGTGCGTGACCCCTCTGGGTGTGAGGACGGATGAATGATGCCTGGCCAGGTCTCGAGGGCGATGACAGTAGATTTATGACGCGGCCTGGACCGTCTCATACTCTTCCTGACATGAGGTCGGCCCTTCCATTAGCTGCAAGGCCTAAGCTGCATTTCATCCCAAGAACGAGGCTCTTGTAGTAAAAGTGTGCAGTTCTTGCTTTTATTTTTTTGTTTCTTTCCTTAAAAAGAGGAATACAAAAAGATGATTTTTGAAAGAAATGTATGCACGTTTGCAGTATGCATGATAAGCAATATACATCAGCTACATCTTGCAATTAACAGAAACATAACAAAGCATTTTGTAGAGGAAATAAACAAAAAAGAAAAAGAAAAAAATATAACAACAAACAAAAATTTAATGGGATGTGAAAAAATAGGGAGCCTCTAACAATGTCCACAAATTCCCTTTTGGGAACTTCAAAATCTTTTTAGGGATAACTTATTTTAAAGTAATAGCTTAATTTTTTTAAAATCTTTGAAACAAAAAAAAAAAAAAAAACATCCTAAAGTATGTATATTCTTTGGTACAGTCGCTATCGATAGACAGTGTTGATTATTTTACGCTATGGCTTATGTATACATCTTTATCCTTAAATATTCTAACCTCCGTTCAAGCGTCATATCTTATCGCAATAGTCAAAATCTGGTGCAGAAATATGATGATGATTATAATCAATCACTCACTAAACCACTAAATTTTGATCTAATACAATAGCAAGTTATCAGCTTAACTTTCACTTTCTTCAGAAGCAATTCAATCAAAGCAGCACGGTTTGTTTTTCTTATTATTAATATTTGATTTTTTAACTTATCTACAGTCTTTAAAATATTGCATTTTGTAATTTTTGGCCTTCTCTAAATTATAGACAGCATTGCAATTTTGCTTTCCCAATTTTTTATTTAAGAAGAGATTCAACATGTCTGGATCTGTAATGTTTCTAATTATCGATCCCAAGCTACTTTTAAAGGCAACGCACACACGCGTAGTAATTACATTTAAAACAAAGTTTACAAGTTCATGTTGAAATATTACTTCTACTTAACCTTTGTCTGTACTTTACGACACGTTTACATTTACAAACCAATTCTTTTTTAGAGCTTATTCCTTATTTTGTCCTAAATTTCGTGAATCCATCTATGCATTTGCAGTCAAACTAATTCTACATGTTGATTATTAGGCAAATTTACTTTATCAGTTTTATGCTCGCAACAAAGAGAAGTATTGCTCCCTAAATCTATGTAAATAAATGTCTCGCCCTCATACTATAATATAATTAGCATGACTATATTTAAAACATCGTGCACTTTTGAACATTATTTACCTTTATCAATATTCTGTCGGTTAAATCAAGAATTCGAATTTATTTTTTTTTCACTCTGAGTCAACCTGTAGAATCATTAGCGGATCTCATGAAGGAAAAAAAATATGGAAGCAAACAGGTGTCAATATTTTTCGAAATCACAGTTCTAGACAACAGACACACCTAGCTCTATAGACTCAGAATGCTGTTTCACGATAGGTTATGAAACCTAGTTAAAAGTCATGAACTCTGCTATCAATCAGGAGAATTTAGATGTCCACAACTTTTGTTGTAAGATATTTTCATTAGCATTTCAGTATTTTATATTACCCGGTTCTGGAATCGAAAGTGTGCACCTCTGAGCATTAGTGGTAGACTCAATGCTTCTGAGTGGTTTAAGTTCCTCAATGCAAACGTTGTATCTTCATAATTGTGCTAAAATATTTTTAAAACAGAGCTTGGCATAACTGTTTGTTTAGACTGATTCAAATGTAGTTTTTCTTTTATTTAATTCTTTCTTTAATTAATAATTTTGGACGAGTAAACCCAACCCAAGACGTTGAAATTTAAGAGAAATATTAATTCATAAAATTCAGATGTCTGTAGGAATAAAGGCTGAACAGTCAATACAAGAAAAAATAAATTTATTAACTAAAAACAAAGATGGTAACTCTTTGAAGAAAACTAGAAATTTGAAAGCTGGAGCATCAATAATAAAAGAGATTTATGCTCTCGGCATTTCTACTTAATTGTATTAGAATGATTGAATCCTCTCTCTAGCACTCCTTCCTCATTCTATCGTAAATTCAACCTCACATTCATGCACTTAGCGCAGATTTGGTTCGTAAATTGACAGTAAGCTTTTCATCTCTAAATCGTTGTGCCGCAAAATTTCAGCTTAGATTTAGTTTGCCTTCCTCATGCCTAGCTATTTCAGCCACTCATGGTTAGTTTGGCCAAACGTTGAATTAGTGTCACACGAATAAACGGAAACACTAAGCTCGTCAAGGGCGCGTTTAAACCTGATTCTCTTCATACTCCAGCACTTTAATAGCTCGAAACACTCCGCTTTCATAAGGCTTTCGAGGACTTTCGGAAGTCTTGTATCGTCATAAACAGTATTTAAGGCTCTAATTAAAGGATTTGAGGAAAATGCAACTCTAGGGTCTTTTATATATCTGGAAGTAACCTTCTGTATACTCTTAGTTGATAATTATTATGCTTGTCAGAAAGTTAAGAAATTCTCTACATAAATTTAGAAAGGCTAAAAAATATGAGACTTTGTGAAATTAAAATGGGGTTAAGAAAAAGTGGTAATAAAGGCAATCCCCAGCACAAATATAATTATTGGAATAAATTGAAAGCAGCGTGCGTAACTATCTCTGTTTCTCCCACTTATGTTCTTGATAAGACTATTTTTTTGTGCTTAGTTACGTTATATGATGAGAAAAGCTGCAAATTAATGTTTCTGATCGCATGCCGTAGAGACAAAAGTGCTTCCTTAACGAGAAAGCGCAAGCTATAATGTTTGTATTATTACAGACATTTTTCTTTCATTGTGCGTACCGAAGTTCTTGGCTTCCACCTTTTTTTCTTCTTCTTATTCACTAGTCTAAGCATCGAAAAACGGAAATCAAGATTATGCCTATATTGTATATCTAAGGTTTAAAAGACACTGAGTGACTATTTAATATCTGTAATGAGACCTCACCCAAATTCTTCTGTTCCGGTTATTTGTATTTTTCAAGATTAATTTAAAATAATCAAGTATGTATAATGAACCCGTCACTGCAAGTATAATTCAGCGAAGCATAGCAGCTTCCCAAAACATGTTGAATATCTACCTGGGCCAGAATAAGGTTGTTGATAATTCTCACCGCTATCATAGACAATCGGCGCCTGGACCGACATGTATCGAGCGTCGTGCCGCCCGTGTTTGTGTCGGTGACACGCCACAGCAGGGACAACTTCACATTTAAGCTTTGCCCAAACACCCAGCATAGCCTTTCAATAGATTAGTGGGTACAACCGCCATCACGACGTATAGTGTCCTTCCTAACGGCCCTCTTGAACACTAGTAACTCAAGACGGTTGTTGCTGGATGTGCTGGCGAGGTAGCGGCATGACAAGAAGTTGATGTGTTACTATTAAATGTGGTTGAAATTGGATGGACGAAACTATTTTGCCATATTAACGTTTTTGTGTGGATGCATGAGTGATAGTTATATTTTCTGTTAGGTGCATATTTTGACTTGTTAAAAGGCGTGTTGATTCTTTTTTCAAGTCAAATGTTCGTTTTATTTATTTATTTTTTTTTGGTCGAAAAAAAAAGCCTTGAGCGTCAATGACGCGAATTTTAAAATCTATAAAATTTATAATTATTATTATTGCAATCATTTTTACTGCCATTCTTTAAAAAAAAAAGCAGTATATAACGGTCATTAGAATTGTCGTAACCACATCATTGCTATCATCATCATTACCATCTTCATCTCCGTCATCATCAAATTATGTTTTGCGAAAACAAAAGCAGTTGCCCTGTTACATAGTGACCACAAAATGTCGATTTAATGAAAGCATTTAGAACCAAGTAAATCTATACTGTCAGGGCTAGGGAAGCAAGCTATAAAATACGTGCACCCCTCTCTGTTCGAGCATTCATAATTGATGCTGTTCGGCGCAGCCCACTTAAAAAAAAGTAACCAATTAAGGAAACCGCGACTTTTGGCAGCTTATTAGTTATCAAACAGTTGTGTGGCGCCATATATCGTATTATTATTCTATAGTTTTGGGGCGGTAATTAACCCTTTTGTATCGACTCATCAAATTTTTCATACGGCTGCTTTGATTCTGAGGAACAATAAAGAAATGAAGCAAGTACATAATTTGACAACAATTGGTCCCACAGAGCTAACGAAAGAGAGCAGAAAAGTCTGGCGGATGAAATTAACCCGCATCAAAGAGCAGGAAATATAAATGATTCACGAGAATGATCATTTGGAACAGTTAAGGAAGGACATGATTTGTAATGACAAAAGGTGTGCACTGTTCAACTCGGCACAATATATTCCAAAAAGAAAAAATAATTAATTGTTCTCTGAAGCTGTTGTCAATTTAGTAGATTTCGTATTCCGCTTCCAAAAGTTCAGTCAGATTTCGATCTTTGTAAAGATGCATTTATAAGAAAGGCTTTGCCAACCTAAATCCTTGTTCTTCTTTAGAACACTTTAGTCGGCGACTCTCAAGGTGAATTTCTGTTCTGCTCTTTCCGTAGTAAGGAAGGTTTATAATATTCACCAAAGTCGACGTTGTTAAAAATACAAGCTGTACTTTTCTTTTAGCCATTACGTTAATTATATTCTTCACACAAGGAAATAAAAAATTACACATATGATTTTTTAAAATCCTAAGCCAAATAAAAATTATCTTTTTTAAACCAAATATAGTCTTACCCCAACCCCTCATGAATATAAACTAAAATAGAAAAAATCTGTGAAAGATCTCAGAAATAAATTAACAAAGAGAGGAGATAACAGGATAAAATAAAAAAAAGGGGGGGGGGGGGGGGTATATCTTAGTAAGAGAAAATGGGAAAAGAAAAAAAGATCTTAGTTGCAATGAAAAATTTTCATTTCTAATGGTATGGTTACAGGGAACAAATCCTTTCTATCAATAAGTCTCTTTCCATAGACAGCGCTTGCCACAAAATGTCTATGTGTTTACAAAAAATTGATTCGGGCTTTCTTTCTCTCGATTTGCCGTGGAAATTAGACGAATTGCTTCTGCAATCAACAAAACTTGCTTCTAATGATGTAAGAGTGTTTTGTGGAATGGTGCCGCTATGTGCATAATGCTCCATCTAAACAAACTTTTACTTCAACATTTTTCAGCGCACAGCTAATCCGTTTCGAGGTAATCCTAATATTGTATTTTCGGCCTTAGTGTTCGTACTAAGTTCACACCACCATACCTCAAATGTTGCAGGACACGTTCTTTTGCTTAAGAATACAAATATATTTTACTATGTGGTCTATGTTATTTTTTTCCAGTTGCTGTTTCGCTCTCTTATTCGACCTACATGTAAATTATTAGGATATTTTAGTTATATGTTCGTCTAGGCCAAAAATGCTATGGTGCTGTTTAGTAGGTGAAAAGACGGCTTGTGATTGGTTTAAGAGATAAAATAAATTCAGTTAAAAGTTATCTTCATATTGTAATGTAAATGGGGAGTGCGATTTAACCATGTGTCATGTTGAGCTTTATTTAAGATCCATGTTAACACTAAAAGTCGAACGTCAGCATTGAGGAAAATGAACCGTTCTAAAATACTGGCACTAATACCAATGATCAGAGATGTTCAAATTCAAGTCAGAAAAAATGATATTGCATAAAACGGTTGAATATGAGGAAAAGATAATCCGACAGTAAAATAGGACTATGGAAGAATTCTAAATGCTCTGATAGCTGGACATAGGCCATGACTGAACTAGGTAGCATCCATTTTTTGTGAAATCGCATTGTCGATTAACAATGATCCAATTGTATCTGTTTTGTAGAATGGTAATTCAGGAAATATTGACACCAAATTAATTGATTATGGGATCTAAGTATCATTTAAAGCGATTCTCATTTTCGTTTTTTTTTTTAGTATAAAGAGTCTTACTTTGGAATATATTGATGTTAGTCCATGTACTAAAAGAGACTTTTTAACTCGATCGGATAAAACAGGCATAGGAAAGAAACACGATCAAAGCCGTGACATAAAGGAACGACGCTTGTTTTTCCTGGAAATCAAAATCATTCAAAATACAGATTAACAACAGGTAAATGACAGAGACTGAAAAGTTTACTTCACAGCTGTTCAAAACAGTGTGTTTAAAAAAATGGAAAGACAAATAATGTACTTAAAAGGGAACTAAACGAAAAGAAAAAAATAAAATAGAAAAATTATACTGAACAATTTTCCTTTTTTCCCCCCAGAAGTGAGATGTAAAAAAATCATTACAAGAATTGCGCAGTGGCGATCCTTAATGTCAAGCCCTAAAATGCCTTTGAGAAGCTAATAAGCTTTCCTGTACTTCAGGCAAGGTCAGGAAAATCAGAGCGAGCTCTGCTGAGAAACGTGATTAATTGAACCCTCTCTTTCATGATCCTGACAAGTTCGAGGCATTGAATTTTTTTTTATAAAAACACAACTCAATTTCTAATTTTAAGACACCCTGAGTGATATTCAAGTCTTTACGGACTAAAGTAGTTTCTCCGTTGACCTAGATGAAGACTTTGTTGATGTTATCACACAAGAGGTTTATTGAGATAGCAATCAGCTAGCATTTAGGAATCTTTAATTTAAAACAAATATTGTTCCCTCACAATTTTGTGGCGACTGTTCTTCTTTTCTACGCGTATTAATTTGACTCCTCGTAAGACTTATGGTATGATACTGTTTTTTATTGGCTTGGCATTAGCCATTTATATAAGTTTCGAAGCACGTTTTGTTTAACAAAAGAATGGACTGTAAAATCAACATTTTGGAAAGAAAATCAACGACTGAAGAAAATTCTGACTATTAAAGTATCATTGCTTTTCATCCAAATTATAAACTGTGACTACTCGGCTAGAAAACAAAAGTTTCAAGATAAAGAAATTTCAGAGCGTAAATAAATGTAGAAATTTCCCCTCATATTTATGACTGATCTGCAACCTTTACTCACTCTCATTTGGGAGAAAAACCTTTCAGATCTTCGGTACAAACAGCTTCAACTCAAGTTATCAGGCCAAGACTGAAGCGACGGCGCCAGGTTCCCGAGGACATCTCTAGCATACAACAAACGTGGTCGTGAATCTGGCCCTTGGGATGTCTTTACTGGCGATCCTACACAATGTGGCCCGTATACGACTTCCAGATTAGATATTTTGGGGCCGGAGTTCTGAGAGAAGTAAACTTTGGAAGCGAATGTTTCTGTGGTGTGATATATCCCTCAAATGCCAACCATTCGTCGGTGTGCCCCGAATCTGCTAAACAAGATGCCAGATTCTATTTGAGTATGGCGTGTCTTCTTATTCGGGCAAAAGTAATTAGAAATTGTTCTGTTCACCTGTTTTCCTCTTCCAAATGCAATAATAGACAAACTTTGATAATTGTTAGCTTCTTCCTAAAATCAGTGAAACATGTAAAAGGCGAAACCCAAAGCATGCAGCAATCATTATTTATCACCCATAATGCTAGATAGTTTTCTTAAGTAAAGCAACCTATTTCGCGTGGATTTTATACAAATACATTTTTATCATTCGGGTTGCTCTCTCCTAAGTGAGATTTTCGAAAATGAGGAACTCTGCTGGGAAGTGCGAAGTTCTATTGAATGAACTCAAGAAATGATGTTACGGTAAAAACGCTCTTTGGTCTGGATCTTCTCAGATTATAACCAAGCAATACTGTGGCGCCCTTGACGAACATTTGAGGAGAACCTGCTAACCTCTGACCTTTCTACCTAGTCCTACAGTGTCTTGTGCATGTCTGTCTGTTCGGCATCAGGTTCATGATAGTTTAGAAAGATGGGTCAAGGGAACCGACTACTTTTTTGAAAGAATATGGGTATCGCTATGATAAGTGGTGTCAAGTTTTAAACCAAAATTCAACTATTTTAATCTGTAAGTCAATCATCACAAATGCAAAAAGTACAGATAGTTGAAATGAACGAACCAGGTGTATAATCTACGGGTACTATGAATTATTTATTACTTTAGACTAGCTTCTCTCCTGCTCCAAATACTGAGGAAAAAAATTTTTTTTTCTGATGAGATGAAAAAGAAAGAAAAAAAAAAAACAATCATGTTTTACAACGGCTTTGGGGAATACATTGATTCATACAGATTTTTTTCTACTATTCCCATTGGTAGAGCAAAGCATGCAAAGTTATAGCAATGAAATTCACCTCTTTGGTAAATGAAAATAGAAAAGAGGATAAATTTTCTGTTTCGTTTTGACTCTTCGAATACATTGCTTTGTTCGGGATAAGATCGTAGATGAGAAAACTTTCAATAGGCATAGGCCATATTATTGGAAGTCAACAGTATCGAATACCCTTCAAAATAAAAATTCTGAAAATGATCGAAAAGACCCACAACAGCCTTGGAGCAACACGCGAGATGCTTCGCTCCGCAGACCTGACATTCTCAGTGTTTACTGTGTGGGGACCGAGAGAACCGTAGCTAATAGTTGACAAAAATCTCCCAGACACGCTTCCTTTTATTAGAAAATAGCCTTCTCTAAATTCACCTTTATGTCTACAAATATTGACTTGTCAGCGGACGGCTCGTGATGTTGATGAGATGTTTCTCTTCCGGATGGTTGTCTTTAGCTTGATCCTTCTCTTTGTTCTGATTTCAATCAATCTATCCGGCCTGCGTTTCTTCGCAGTAAACGCCATGGTTCGCTCGGCTGTGCCTTGTATTTGGGAAAATCAGCAAAATCTAAAATATTAATTTCGACTTGACTGATTTCAGTCAATACACTTGAACTGGCTTTTCCTTGTTTGCAAATCAAATTAAACATTGTTCCGAAGTCTCTATCAATTTATTGTGGTTCAGTTTTGGTTTAAAAAAAAGAATAAAAAAAATGAGAAAACTTTATTTTATTCTATTTCCGCATTTTTCTGAAAGATCTTCAGCAAAATAATCGCACACGCGAAGAACCTGGAAAGTAAATTACATATACTTTTTATTGTGCTTCCGTTTCGAACAGTAGAAAAATTTTAATGATAGATTTCCAGCAATCATCAACTGAAACTTTAATTCTATTTCTCTCTCTCTCTCTCTCTCTCTCTCTCGCTCTCTTTCTCTCTCTCTCTCGCTCTTCTTTTTTTTTAATGGAACCCAACAGGTATTATTGAGCAGCATAGATCTTTATTCCCCCTATTCTATAATCTATATATAAAGACGCCGCTCTTCTGTCAAACCAGGATCTTATCTGACCACCAGAATGCTAAACCAATGATAGAGCACGGGACTCTTTTATTGTCATCACAACACTCCATCTACAGAACCATCTGACTTTCATCAATTTGAAAACGCATAGTTCATTTTCTATTTCTTTGGCAGAAACTCTATGGCTTTATGGATGGTAACCACGATCATGAATAAAAAAAAAGTTAATAAATTTAGACATAAACAATCATCACCAGGAACAAAAAAGTTTGACTGTATCAAAAAGGACATTTAATTTAAGGCTTCAAAAACAATGTCCTGTTCTCCAAAAAATTAAATTAAAAATAAGTGAACCAACAAAATAATTTTATGATACTTTTTTTTCACTTTTTTTAAAAACACAAAATAGGTATGAAACATTTATAAAGATAAACAGGCCAACCTAATCAAGAAAACAGTCTAGCTTAGAGAAAAAAAACTCAGATATTAAAAAAGCAGCATTAAATTTCAAAATGAATGAAATGAACAATCATAAAATGTTTATAATACTAAACTTGGTTTCGTTTAATAATAATAATAATAATAATAATAATAATAATAATAATAATAATAATAATAATAATAATAATGATAATAATAATAATGATAATAATAATAATAATAATAATAATAATAATGATAATAATAATAATAATAATAATAATAATAATAATAATAATAATAATAATAATAATAATAATAATAATAATAATAATAATAATAACAATTAATCGTCTTGTTTGAAAGGCAAAAATTAGAAACATTAATTTACCGCCAGATATCAGGAAGAATATATCCTCCTTGTAGAAGAGAATTTGTTTCTAGTATTACAAGCTCTTTGGAAATGTTTGCAATGAACATGTTTGCAAGAATGGCTTAGGTTAAAACAAAGACGTGTCTATAGCATCAGGTATTTCATACAGGTGAAACCCTTAGGGGATAACTAGTGTGTATCTCTGTGCGTGAGTATTATGTAACCTTGAGATTTCCCGATTATTTAATTTAATTATGTCATGTAATCTCATTTATTTGAATTGTCGTCTTTGCTGATCCACATCGAGAACTAGCATACGTTAATGTAATTTTTGTTCAATGCCTTTAATACGATGAGTATAATATGATCTTCACAGAGATATCATAATAATAGAAATGTAATCACTCAATGTGATAAAAGGCAAAGACGATCTTAATAGAATGCTAAACAGTAATAAATATAAACTTTACAGATAAATTAGCGTTGAATTCATAATTTTTATTTTTTTTTAAAGGATAAGTTTGCACTGTTTAGCATGGTGTGTGAAGAGCCATTTAAAGGCTGGTTTTCGCTTACTCAGTTTTTTTCTGCCCTGTTCATTTGCAAAATGAAATAGATCACAAAAAAAACAAAAAACAAAAAAAAACATGCACAAATTTCAAAGTGTTTCGTGTATTCTTCTTTTCTGTAAGATTGCCTTAAGGAAGACATATCATCAAAGAGTGGTGAGTGGCTTTGACAATATAAATTTGGTGGTTTTATCATGGAAAGATCAAATCAAATATCTTCCTCAGGATTTAAAGAAAGAAAAATACCTCATGTTTTTATTGTCACTAGCGGCATCATAATTAAAGCTTTCTCTGGTTTCCAATGGCCAAATCATGGCCTAACAATATAATGAAGAAAATAGTTTAGGCAAGAAAAGAATAACAATAAAGAAGGGCATTGAATTTATTCAAACGGTTTAACTTTGTACGATTTTTCTTCTTATTAAAACTTGTGTGATAAAAACATTCCTTCAAACATCAAACTCAAAAGTTCCTTCATGCAAAGTCTTTTCTTCACTTAGTATATAATATAAAGAAAAGAAATTGAAAAAGTTTTATATTCGGATTTGAGTGATAGCTATAGCTTTAAGTCGCTTGTGTAAGATTTTCCTCGCAGTCATTTATATTACTTCAGATTTTTTACACTCTCACACCCACATCTGTCTCTTTTCTCTCCGTTACGCCTTCTCAAAAGTGGAACTCCGCACATCATTGATACAGTATTCCCGCAAAGAATAGATTAATCGAGGCATACTAAAGATCACTTCCGGTAAATGGATTTCCTACTAGCGAAAGCATAAAATTCCTGCTTTGAAATCGCGTCGAATCATAGAGTTGGTGGGAGGTAAAGAGAAAAGTAAAACATAAAAAAACTAGTTGAAAAGAGTTTTATTGTCACTGAACTGTTATTAATTTTATTATTTTATTTCATTTTTGCACAATATAAAAAAAAAATATCTGACACTGCAGGGTGAACAGATTTTTGTTAGCGACCAAAAGGATTAGAAAGCGAGACGAAGGAACTCCCACACTCTCCCAAGATTCAATGTCGGGGTGATAAATTCTCACTTTGTACAAGGAGTCCTCTCCCCTTGTCTCCTGGGACGACACCGAAGTGGAAAGTGGGACATTCATCATCTGGTGAGGGGGGAACAATCCGTGAGATTCTTCTACTCCGGTGCACTGCTACAGCTGTGGTGATAGGACCCTAGAGTCGGCAGACAAGACCGCATCGCGATATCTTCATTCGTTCATACGCTTTATTAGATTCAATGTGCAGAAATTTGTCTCGGATTTGGGAGGCGAAGCAACTTTACTTGTCCCTTCCAAACATTCTTGGATTTCCTAATTTTGTTCGTCTCTCTTAATTCATATCTGTATTCGCCTCTCTCTCTCTCTCTCTCTCTCTCTCTCTCTCTCTCTCTCTCTCTCTCTCTCTCTCTCGACGCCTCTAAAATTCGAGTCTTTTTCACGCCTTATCTTTCTTTTTATTTTTCTTATTCTCTAAACTAGTCCATCTCTTTGCCTCCTTATTCTATGTTTCCCATGCGCCCTTTCAAAAGTGTTCATTATCACTGGTTATAGTTATTTTGTTGACAGAATTAATAAGGATTTCTTGCGTAATACATTAATACTCCTGGAGTATGATCGTGAAAAGGAATAAAATGCACATATGTCAATACCGGAATTTTCATAAAGGCAAACATTAAACCGGATTTTAAGCTTTACTCAAGGGAAATTGGATAAGGATGGCGAAGGGACAACATCTTTAGTGCCCGGCATTTAATACTTCCAGAGATTACATTCAGTTTATTCAAAACAATAGACATGATGTGTCCGGTGGGAGCAGACGTTTATTATCATGTCCCTGGTTGTCTCTTTCGACACGTTTCCGGGAGGAGGGCATATCGGCCCGCCGAGCGAGCATCTGGAGGAAGCAGACCCAGTGTTGCCGGAAACACAAGAGACGCCTTGACTCCTCCAGGTTTAGAGACGTTTGAGACTTCGGAGACTGAAAATGTTGTGAACAAGCAGCAAAATGTAACTGTACTTGTCGGTTGTTTCATACTTTGGTTCAGAGATTGTGGGAGAGGGCCAGGGATAGAGGGACTGGGAAGAGTTGGGAGAGAGAGACAGACAGACAGAGAGGCAGAGAGTTAGAGTGAGAGAGATAAATTGATAGAGAGACATAAAGATAGAGAATGCAAGAGAGAGAGAGAGAGAGAGAGAGAGAGAGAGGGGGAATAGAGACAGACAGGTAGTGAATTAGAATGAAAAAGAGATAGGTAGATAGAGGAAAAGAGAGGGAGAGAGAGAGAGAGAGAGATTGAGAGAGAGCGAGAGAGAGAGAGAGAGAGAGAGAGAGAGAGAGAGAGAGAGAGAGAGAGAGAGAGAGAGAGAGAGAGAGAGAGAGAGAGAGAGAGAGAGAGAGAGAGAGAGAGAGAGAGAGAGAGAGAGAGAGAGAGAGAGAGAGAGAGAGAGAGAGAAATAAGACAACATAACACTAAGAGGCAGTCTGAATGACCTTTAGCAGATTCTTCGATATCGAAAAAGTTTACAGCTTTATGTCTCTCACCGGAACTGGGAAAAAAAAATATCCACAAAGAGCACATAATCAATCTAAAGAAATCGTTTGCTCCGCTTTTCATGCTCGAGAATTCGACGATAGGAAAATTAAAAAAACAACAACTAGGAAATTGCAGTTTTTAACATTTAATTTAGATAAAAAGGATCATGCTTTTATGTAAAGTACATGATTGTTTTTCTTGTGTGCTCATAACGTTTTTCCTCTGAAATATGTAAACGTTTGGGCTAAGCTGCACATCAAATCATGACTGGCTGTGCCATGAAACTGAAGCTCTCATCATCTTCAATTTCCTTAAGATTATTTAACAAAGAGTGATACAGGCTGCCCGTTTTAGTTTGGAGTCATAGTCAGCTCAGTCATAGCTCTCTACACAACAAATCTAGAGAGCTGCGTCTCAGACATAAGTATGTGATACAAGTGACTTCGTAGAGGGTAGAATATTTATCAGTAAACACATTAGAACTTACACATTTGGATGTATTCCAAAATGTTTTCTGTTTGACCTCAGTTCACCTATTTTATTATATTATTTGAAGTTTCCATTATCCATCTGTTCACCAATTCTTGAAAAAAAAACACGAAAATACATGTCTTCAACATTGGAATATATTTTTTTATGCAAGACTTAGACCATAGAAGAGAAAGTATTATACTTTTGTTTTGTGTCTGCATGTGTCTTTATCGATTTAAAAAAATCACATAAACATTGAGTTTTTAAGTTAAGTCTCAATTTCCCTTGATTTCTGTTGGATTTGTCATAAAATAACACTCAAATTCAAGATGAAATTTTCGAATTACACTTTTACGCTAGCGATTAAAATTTATGGGAAACCAAAGAAAATAACAACTTTGGATACGTAATTTTTAAAACTCTCTCTCTCAGTCTCCATCCTCCCCCACCCCAACTCTCTCTCTCTCTCTCTCTCTCTCTCTCTCTCTCTCTCTCTCTCTCTCTCTCTCTCTGCGCGTCTCTTTCTCTGTCTGTCTGCCTGTTTCTCTTCCTCTCTCCCCGCCCTTTCTCTCTTCTCTCTGTTTTTCTCTTTTTTTTTTCTTTCTAAATCAATCGAAAATCAATCTTTGTTCTCAGAGTTGAGTAAATGAAGTATAAAAAATTATCATAAAGTTTCAAATTTCTCAATACAAAGTCAATGATATAAAAAATTGAAAAGTGAAATATCCTCACATGCCGTCATGAAGGTACGTATACACCACCAACACCATACATCACAAGAAATGAAGAACTGAAAGATAAATTACAACATAATGGGCGATTCATTACTTAACAAGTACTTCTTAAAAGCTAAGAACAGTGTATTTTGAATGAAGAGAAACGTTGCAATTTTATAATTTGGTTTCATTCTTGCAGTTAGACACCTGAAAAAATCTTTTTCAATGTTTTGTTGGTTTTTTGCTGTAGGTTAAATATGGGGTTAAAGATAGAGAGATAGTTTAATAGATTTCTATAATATGAATAGATAAATCGGTAGAAAGATTAATAGATAGATAGATAGATAGATAGATAGATAGATAGATAGATAGATAGATAGATAGATAAATAGATAGATAGATAGATAGATAGATAGATAGATAGATAGATAGATAGATAGATAGATAGATAGATAGATAGATAGATAGACAGACAGACAGATAAAATCGGTAAAAAAATAACAATGATGAAGATAGCGGTAGAAAATGGAAACTAAGCCTTTTGTCACCCCGTCAAGGATAACTTCACTGTTCAATCACACAGCAATCCCTTCACATCTTTATGATGTTTCCTGATCAGGGATGAGGAAGAAGCTCGATGTTATGAACCATTCCCTGATGCCACAGGGTTATTAGGGCCCCATCATTAGTCATACTTAGCTTGGCTCAGGTCAAACTCAGCGCCTTTAATCGATGGGAGAGGTGAGGACATGAAGAGCTTTCTCAGAGATACCTGAGGGATGAAATACGACATCTTCAAACAATAGGATTAGCTTTACATAGTGTGAGAAATATCGTCTTTTTTTTCTTTTTTTTTTCTTATGGGGTGGTAGAACAGGGAGGGTAGGAGGTCTGTGCATTCTGTTGTCCCCACTCCCTCTTTATTTTTCTAGCTTTATAACTGTTTATCAAGCTCTCCATCTATCTACCTCTTTTTCTCTCTGTTTTACTCCGTCTATGTCCCTCGATGTGTGTGTGTGTGTTTATATGTGTGTTTCTTTTTTTTTTTTTTAATTTTTTTAAAAGGATAATTAGTTCTCCTAGAATGAATGATCGTATCTTCATATTCTTCACACATTCCACTCATCCACACTTCTTCGTTCTTTTATCTGAAGGAGGAAGGAGGAATTCTCCCTTCACATAGAATTCTTTAAAACAAAACATAAATTAAAAATAAAACACAAAACAAAACCAAAAACAAAAATATAAAACACTCATCTTTTTATTTGACTCTAATTTTATAGACAGTTGTAACAAAATTAATGTAGCCGTTCTGAATAAAGCTTACCTTTTCAATGTGTCCTGCCTTTTCAATAATTTATATAGCTTTATTTGACAAAGACAAAGAGAGTTGGCAGATTTAGCGAGGGGAGAGAGAAAGAGAGAAAGAGAGAGAGAGAGAGAGAGAGAGAGAGAGAGAGAGAGAGAGAGAGAGAGAGTGAGTGAGTGAGTGAGTAAGAGAGAGAATGAAAAAGCGAAGAAAGGCGGGGGTTGGTTGGGGTGGGGGTCGATATAGAATGATAGAGACAAAGACAAAGAAGGGAATTCACGTGATTTTGTGTGTGTGCGTGTATATATATATATATATATATATATATATATATATATATATATATAGAGAGAGAGAGAGAGAGAGAGAGAGAGAGAGAGAGAGAGAGAGAGAGAAAATGAGAGGAAATATAATATCGATCTTCTATTACAGAAAGATCAAATTCTCAGACACAGGATAGGATAATGACAGTGCTGGTTCTATAGCCGAAACTTAGGAGTGTGGTGTAAAGATTCCAATAGTGAGCTTAGAGTGATCCCCACCTCTAATATGATTCCACTTCTCAATTGTGGTCAATTGGTTTTCAGCGCGTCTCATCACCGCCGAGCAAAGAAAGGGCGACTGCTAGCCAAATGAAGGAATTATTTGGCCTAAATTGTCGCTAATGCGGCCAGGCCCACGACAAACAATGGATCTGTAATACGATTGTGGATGGCCCAAACCTTGTAACTCCCTCATCAATAACTTTTTATCACCATCCAGAATCCCGAAGGACACCCTGTCAACCACACGAGGCTTGATGTCAATGCCACAAACTCGGAAACAAAAACCGTTCTGACGGCCTGGTCCTGCCGTTCAGAGATTGTGTTGTCTCTTAGAATGTTATTTGCGGTATAGATAGTTATTACTAACGAAAAAAGTGATAGTTTGAGCATTGTTAAGAAGAAACAGAAGTAGCGACGAAGAGTTCATAGTATGAGAGAGAGGGAGAGAGAGAGAGAGAGAGAGAGAGAGAGAGAGAGAGAGAGAGAGAGAGAGAGAGAGAGAGAGAGAGAGAGAGAGAGAGAGAGAGAGAGAGAGAGAGTTTAAAATTCTGTTTTTCATTTTGAGAGTTCCAAATTGTATTAAAATAATTGAACAAAAACAAAACAAAACAAAACAAAAAAAAAACAAAAAAAAAAACAAAAAAAAAACAAACAAGCAACCCAAACAAAGACAAAAAACTCATGAAAAAACCCCCAAAAATACAATCAAACAAACAAGCAAACAAAAGCAAAAACAAAACAAAACAAAATTTTACTATAAAAACTCATTCCATTCTTCCTTTCAAAATGTTCCTTCGTTACTATTGTGGTCTTATTGCTGTTTGTAACTTTTGAGGTAGTTAACTTTTTGCGATTTTTAAAAAATTTTTCTATAATAACTATTTAATTTAAAAAAAGGCAGGGGGATCCTTGTTAACCCCATTAGTTTTATGCTTGTTCATATCCAAACAACCTAAAAGTAGGCGCTATTGAACATGATTAAATTTAATGTCTGACGGCGCTCTTTGGCTTTGGGCAAACGGATCGAACATAGTTATATAATAAAATTAAAAGTTTCTTGGATTACAGGGTCTGTTCTTACCTTTAAAACTTCTGTTCTTTAATGTGAGAAAAAAAAAAGTTTAGATTACGCGGAAATCATAAGATTCAGATCATCATTTTTATAGCCATGCCTTATCATACGGATAAGCCACTAATATCACTACCGACGCCATTAGAACCAACTATCTCTTTCAAGCGCCTTCTCAGAAGCTAAGATCAATGTGAGAGGTATGCAAAATCAGTAACTGCTTCGACCTTAAGTGAGCTCCATAGACCTTTATCTCTTGGCTCGTGCTTCTGGTCCCAAGATCACTTAGCTGAGTAAACTCCTCTTATCTGGGGGTTTAAGCATCTTATGCCCTGAGTGGCATTAAACAAAAGGGCCGAAATAATAAGGTGAGATTATTGTGGTTTCGGAGGTGCGGCTCTATTACAAGATTCTGTAAAACTATGGCGTTTGAGAAGGATTTGGATCAAGGGAGTTGAGGAAGGAATCCAAAATTAATGTTTGGTCTTCTTCGGGAATTGAGAAGAAATGTTAGATTGATCAAACAATCTGCTCTTTATTTATGGGACAAAATAAGGAACATTTGGTTCGCAAATTTGGTTGGCTCATAGTGACTTTTGACGCCGTCTATGTCTTGTTCCCAACAGCTCATTGATCCGTGCCTCCTCAATAGCCAGTTCTGATTTTATCTCGTTAAACGTTACAGCAGCAGCTCCCCTTCCTCCATTCTTATTTTCCTTGACGGTGTTCTTTGTGATAGCGGTGTCTCGATAGCAAGATTTAAGCCCCACTTTGCTACCAGCAGGATCATACTCGCACCTTGCCTGATTATCTCCCCACGTTTGTTTGGTTGAGGATAAAAAGGCATGAACATATCAAAGCGTTTGAGATTAGCTCCGGTCCAACTTGAACCTCCAGTAGGAGCCGTTATTGGAAGCGTGTCTTAGAGATTTGTAAGTTTGTGGTTTTTGAGAAATTCAATGATTGTAGATCAGGATGCCAGGTTCGAGGAAGCCCTGACCAATATTGGTCGCTGCTGTCAAGCTGTTATTATATTGTCTCTCCAGCCACACGCTTCCAGACCCAGAGGAAAGTTTTCAAAAGGCCCACGTTATTTATAAGCTATTATTACAACGAATGTGTCCCATAAGATAAAGCTGAAGATTTTGCTTTACAAGCTGTCAGTCCGTCTGAATGAAGTGTGTATACCTATGGTTTAACGGACTCTGGCCATCAAAAGCTTGTCCTGGCAGTCAAAACTTTTATTTCCAACAGCCAATAATTGTTTCATGGCTGTTGAGTAGGACGATTGATAAGAGCTTTCTTAAGGGCTAACGGCTATTGCGGTGTCATATTGAAATCAATCGGTTTATTATCGCACTCAGGGCTCTCTTTCGAATACCTTGACGAGACGATACAATGTGTTTTTGATTGGAAAACTTTAGAGGAGCGATCAAAGCACTGTCTTAGTGTAAGATTATTCAGATGGCCATAAACATTCTGTGCTATTCATGTACATAGTTGTTTGACTGGTTTGAAGAGATAAAACACGAGATTCTCAGTTTCCAGGCGCTGTATTGGTAACACAAAAATGAATGCGGGTGTTGTAAATAACTTTTTTTTTTCAATGTTTAGTGTGTTGTAATACTGTTTTTGAGATTGATTGTATGCCGAATGGGATAATTAAATGTGGTGAGGGTATTTGAATAGCCTTATTGACGGGTTAACTCTAAAAGGAAATAATGTCTGTACTATGTGAAGAGAACACGTAGTAAGAACTTGGAAACAATGCAAAGGATTGAATGTATGATTAATTAAACAAGCTGTGCAAAGTTAATTTTTAGAGAGATTAGTCTCAGAAAAAGTGAGTGTTAGTGAAAAGCAGGAAAAAAGCAGAAAAGAGGAGTGGTATTTACAGAAAGACAGAGGTAAAGAAAGTTAGTTTGTGAGGGAGTGAAAGACAGAGTATGAGATAGACAAGGAAAGAGAGCCAGAGTTGAAAGAAATGGAATATGAGAGAAAAAGAGGCAGAGGGAGAGAGAGATCGAGAGAGAGAGATAGATAGATATAAATATAGAGAGAGCAGAGACAGAGGCAGAGAGAAAGTAAGAGGTGAAAGGAAAATGAAACAGACAAAATGGAGATAGGAAGAAACTCCAATTATTTTGTTCTCACCCAAAAGCGTAAGTCACAGACTGGGATAAAAAGTATGATAACAACATTGTTTTAAAGATCTGAAACCGTTAGAAAACATGCTTTTTTACCTCTGGTTTGCCTCCGCTGTGAAATCAAGTTGTTATTTTTACTTACAGCACATTATAGACAATAAAAGCAAAGCTATCCTGATCATTAATAGTTTTCAATATAACTGGGCCAGCTTTGCTGTAGAAGGACAGTAAACGATCCAATTAGTATTAAGAACCAGTAACGAAGTGTCGTTAAGGGTAAATGACATCATGAGTATCTATCTTATACACTCTGATAAATGAAAATGTTTCTCACTTATTTCAAGGTTGATTTATAGGCGAGAAAATCGCATTTTGGGTCCAATCATTGAATTATGCTCTGTTAAACCCTTTTTTTCTCTCTTTTTTTTTCATTTACAAAATTTGTAAACATTGCTCAGGGAAGAAGAAGTTATTCAAATCATCATAGTCACTAGCTCCCTGTTGACCTTTTGATTCAATTTGAAAGAACAAAATTACACTTTTATTTTTACTGTTTAAATGTTGATTGCAGCGTTCTGATGCTGGTTTATTAACCGACTTGGAGCTCATGAAGATAGAACAGTAACTGTGAAATCAAATACAAAGGACATAAATTTAAAGAATCTTCGTGACGCAAGACTTAGTGTCTCTTTTATTTTCCACCAGTTTATGCTATCGTCCTTGTTTGACCCATTCGGTGACAAGAAAATAATGATCTATGATAGCGCCCACATTGTTGTCGGAACTCTCAAATAATAAACAACCATTATAATTAGTAACGGTAGAGCGTAGTTTAAGAAAAAACAGCGCTTACGCTCATTTTCATTCTGAAAAAATTCCGCTCAATAAATATTTTTCATTTACATAGTAATAGACTTTAGAGTTAATATTTAGTGCTTAAAGTAACCAAGAAAGTTGGTTTAAAATGAAAATAACTGAGAGCAGATAAGATACAAAATACTTTGATTGAGTCTCATTCCCACGTGAAACAGCAATACAGACTTAGGAGACGTACAATATACAGCTTGGCTTATTACTTAATGAATTTTAATAAACCCGCACTCCATAGAGAATAATACCACGCTCTGCGAAATTGATACGCATCACCATGTTTATGTGTTTCATAGACTCATACAAGGTAGTCGGCCCTCACACCAAAAAAAAAAAAAAAATCACAGCCGCTTCCTAATTATACTTCTTGAAAATTGACAATCATTATCTACAACTAGGATCTCTCAATTCTATCTTAAATGCGGGACTAGCAATTTTCTACTGAGATTTCATTGTTTCACGTTTTATGATAAGTAATTGGCTTCCGATTTTGTAACAGTAACACCTATTTTTGGACCCTTTAAAATATCCATGTTTGAAAGGGGATGCTTTTAATAAATATCAATGACCATAATGAGAGCTGAGGCAAAGCTTACTCATTTCATTTTTATATCCGATTAATGGCATTCACCTTGTTGTCTCAGGAGGGAATCACTATGCGGGCCAAAATAGTTAAGGGGATATCATTCTCGACGATAAAGATCTTAATAAAACAGACTCGTGATAACTAGACGTTATAGGTTGATTGAAGGATACACAGAGAGTTACTGGTTGGTAATTAGGCTTACAGACACACATTCAGACAAATGATAAAGACAGAATGAATTTGACAGAGGGATAAACGTATGGGTAGTAATTATTATAATAGATAGACGGACAGACATGTAGATAGAGAGATAGATGGATAGATAGATAGATAGATAGATAGATAGATAGACATTATAGATAGAGATAGCATATAGATAGATAGAGAGATAGAAAGATAGGTAGATAAATAGATAGAGAGATAAATAGATAGACAGATAGATAGATAGATAGATAGATAGATAGATAGATAGATAGATAAATAGATAGATTGATAGATAGATAGATAGATAGATAGATAGATAGATAGATAGATAGATAGATAGATAGATAGATAGATAGATAGATAGATAGATAGATAGATAGATAGATAGATAACTAGCCGAAACAAATAGAAATCTTATCAAATTTGAGAAATCATTAAATGAAATAAGTTCGTCGTTTATTCAGTTGTATAATTAAATATTTATCAGTCGATTTTTGCATTAAGGAAAATACTCACAAAAGTTAATACCCTATTTAATAGGATAATAATAATAATTGAGTACTGTTGCAAGCACCATATAAAAAAATGTTTGCAATGGTAAACATTAAATTGTCAACAGTGTTCTTCCAAGGTTAAGAACCAGTCATTAAAAAAGAAGTCGTTACATTATATTGAGTAAACTATTGTATTTCTATATTATTAACCACTCAAGAAAAATAACGATACTGCTCTTAAGCTAATGTTTACTGTGCTACTCCTTCAGTTACAAATGAGTAGGCTGAGCTAAAGTTTAACTCCTCATTAATGAGAGCTCTAGCTACAGAGCACGTTCTTCGGCTGTCGCGGAAGTATAACCGATTTCAATGATTATATTATGCATAAGTGAATCGCATAGAAATTGAAAGTGCTTTCTATTTTCGTTGATGAGACATTATACTCAATACGAAATACAGAAGCAAACATATTGTTTTCAATTGTTTTAAGAACAAACATCTTTTGTAAAGTGAAGCTGTTATTTATTATTTTTGTTTAAATCATTCTTGAAAACGAAGCTGGGAGAAATATAGGCATTTAGGCGGATTGGTGAATTATCGGAAAGTTCAATGGAGAAAGAAAAAAAAATATTGTATAATAATTATTTATTACCGAAGAAATGGACTTACCATTTTAAATCATGCTTACCCTTCTCTCTCTCTCTCTCTCTCTCTCTCTCTCTCTCTCTCTCATTTTCAAAATGTGGCAAATTAAGCACATTGCCCTTTTTATTGTCTTTTATAAGATGCAAAAAATATTTTCCTGAAGGTTTATACTCATTTGATTAAATGTTGAAAATGTAATAACCATGCTTATTATGTGAGGCATTAAAAGTAGAAAATCATATCTTATATAACTTGTTTTAACAATAATAATTATGATCAAAATAAAATTTCAAAGGGTTGAAATATTTCAGTTTTACTTTTTGCCATTAACTAATTGGATAAGTTAATCAAAATAAATTATCAGGAAAAGAGAGAAGCCACATTATACTCAAGATGAAGCCACAATAAAGGCGAAACGTTTTTATGTTAAATCTATACTTGTGTTGTTTCTTTTTTTAGTCCAGTAGTTATAAAGTTGTGTGCCTGTCTCTTTTTAGACCAGGAAAAGATATATATATATATATAGAGAGAGAGAGAGACAGACAGACAGAGAGACAGAGAGGGGGGAGAGACAGAGCGAAATAGACAGAGAGAGAGAAAGGCAGAGAGGGATATAGAGAGACAGATAGAGAAAGAGAAAGGGTACCCGGTCCGTGGAAAAAACAACAACTAACGTCAAATGTTGGGGTTGGAAAATACACCCTTGCATTCTGTGACATCTCATGTTGAGAAACAATTTGACAGACAACCGTATTTTGCATTTTTAAGCCTCAATAAAATTGTAATGAGATGATCATAATCTCACATGATTTGCAGTTTTCCTCTCAACCAAAGTACATCTCTAAAAAAATCAAATTTCGGGAGATTCTATGCATTAATGCCAACAGTTTGATTTAAATGGTTACTGCAATATATTTTAACTTGTGCTAGTATGTGCATTTCAAAGCGGTTTGGTTTTAAATCTCCAGGAATCTAAATCATATTTGAGTTATTATTTTTTTCATTAATTAAAAAAGGGTAGGAAAAGGATTCAGGGAGAATAAAGTATTAAAAGCAAACATAATTTGTGAGGGAGTGTGGAAGAAGAGCAGAGAGAGGGAAAGTATAAAAAGATTTTATTGATCTTGAGGAAGGAGAGAGGGAAAAAGAGGAGAAGCGAGATAGACAGATAGATAGATAGATAGATAAAGAGAAAGAGAGAGAGAGAGAGAGAGAGAGAGAGAGAGAGAGAGAGAGAGAGAGAGAGAGAGAGAGAGAGAGAGAGAGAGAGGTGCTCTTCAATATCCAGATTGTAGGAAAATGAAATGAGTCAACTTCATAATTTATCTCATAGAAGATTTTTTGGATGTCAGCTAAACCAAACACTTATTTAATACTTGGATATTTTATAAAAAAAAAATGATAAATAAAAAAAAAATTTTAGTACATCTATAGAAAATCTTGAAAATTATTTGCATTGACTTAACTAAGCATAAATCAATTTGAATAGCCCGGTAATATTTTCTCTCACCTCTCAAACTCCAGTCCATACACACACAAGAAAATTTCCGAATGCTCTATTCTAATTTAAACAGTCTCTATCTCTGTCTCCCTGTCTCTCTCTCTCTCTCTCTCTCTCTCTCTCTCTCTCTCTCTCTCTCTCTCTCTCTCTCTCTCTCTCTCTCTATCTATCTATCTATCTATCTATCTATCTCTTTCCCCTGGTTCTCTCTTTGTCTTTATTTCTAGATTATAAAGTTTTGACGCCCATTCCAACCTCTTTGTCTCTCTTCATCTCTCTTTTTATTCACACACATACCCTTTTCTAAACAACAACATGACTCGACAAATTCATCAGAGCATGTTTTGAAAAATGAAATTCAAAACATTATTGGCATTTATCATCATTCCTTTATTATATTTTTTAATGATTTTAATGTTGTAAGAGGGTAAAAAATGATCACATAAATCTGACAACCTTGCTTATTGTACACTTTTAATGTAATGCCTCTTGTAGATTAAAAAAAAAAATTAATAACTACACTTCTTTCCATCGCTCAATAAGAGATTAAAAAAATTAAATAAATTAATTAATCAAATAAATGAACAATTCACCTGTATTGAGTATTCATGAGTGAGTTTCATTCAGCCCTTCAATTATAATAACAACAGTAAGTTGTTTTAGTGAAATAAAAGTGCATATTGAAGATCTACAAATTGCATTAAATATTTAAAAGTACAGTTAGTTTGGAGAGAATCACGGGAGGCAAAAGCATTCTTCGTTTTCAATTTCATCATAATTAAAATAAAATGAAATAGTTGTTAACGATACTAATAGTATCGGCTTATCTTTTTTTAAACTAGTGCTTATAGTAAATCTTTCCAGAACTTTAGGATAATGACATTGTCTCTTCAAGAGGAGTTATAGGAGTGGGTCTGCTGAACAGCTGAATCATTGTGATTGTAGCCTTGATTCTATCTTTTCTAAGGAACATGTTCCAAGAGTCACAAAACGAGGCGCCTCCTCTTGTCGGTCTAAATCATTACATCCTCTCTTCATCTACCTTGTGAAAAAAAGCCTAAAGATGTCAGAGAAATATCGTGAATCCCGTTATCTGCTCCTTCACTGTTCAAAGAGAAGCACAGTATAATCTTTTAGTGCCTTTTATTTCGTTGCCTGCTATCTCGTTAAACACTAAGCATAATAGTACCCTAAAAGAGACTATGGGTGAACAAAAACATTTCTACAACTTCAAAAAGTATAAATCTCTCCTTTCAGTCAACTTTTGCTTTCTCCCGTTTCTCTCTCTCTCTCTCTCACTCACTCACTCTCTCTCTCTCTCTCTCTCTCTCTCTCTCTCTCTCTCTCTCTTTGTCTCACTCTCTCCCCTTCTGACCTTCTTCATCTACCTCCACTTCTCTATTTCTTTTTTTCCTGACTAAATCACTTTCTCTCTGTCTTTAACTCTGACTCACTCTCTCTCTCTCTCTCTCTCTCTCTCTCTCTCTCTCTCTCTCTCTCTCTCTCTCTCTCTCTCTCTCTCCCAGACTAAATATCTTCTTAAATTCCAAACACTGATAGAAGTCTCGCGAAAGTCGCCTCGAAATGACGACTCTATCCACGACACTTTCCCGTCAGGCCAGACAGCTGGCCCACTGAAACGGGCTTCACAAATCACTGGTTGAGCCCGCCCTCAAACATTATGTTAGCCAATGGGGCGGCGCTTATTTTCGAAAATTTGCTCCGCCCCCTATCCCGCTAGAGAGCAGAGAATCAATGTGTGCGGGCGGGGGAAAGTACTGGGTTCCTTGACTGGTGAGAATGGGAGGAGAAAATCTGGCAGTCTCTTTTCAAACAGATTTTGGTACGTCCCCCCGATTTACTACGTGCCAGATTGTTTTGTTGGAATACTTTGAGATTTCTTG
Organism: Elysia crispata; assembly: GCA_033675545.1. Lineage (NCBI taxonomy): Eukaryota > Metazoa > Mollusca > Gastropoda > Plakobranchidae > Elysia > Elysia crispata. The sequence goes on along the minus strand of JAWDGP010003058.1, from coordinate 1,879,753 downwards.
ATGGTGAAGTGAGAGCCTATCATTGCCGCACCACTCGCCGGGATGGTATTATAGCTCTCATTACTTTTTGCGTGGTTTAGCCTATAAAGAAGTTGATTCGTGACATCTTATTATACAAACTTAGGCAGACCAACATTTCACTATCTGTAGAAACTTAAACATTTACAATCATCTCGGGTTATATGTTTCTGAACTTTATCCCTGGAATTTACAAAAAGAGGACGATACGAGCTTCTATTTTCATGGGATTGGAAACCGCAATTTCTCATACTTCTTAACTTCATGCTTTCGAATGACACTGCTGTTATTTGTGTTAAAGAAGCATCTATCCAGTTATATTTTTAAGGCTAGCAGTTACTCCCAATTCAAGGCATTTATATAGGACGAGAAATTCCAAAATGGCTTTATAAAACTTTCTTTCCACCATTGAAGGTATTATCTTATAAGATGATCTACAGATTAACAGTGCCATGAAAAAAAAAGTTAAATATATTAATTTTTTATTGGAGTTTTAAAAAGTTTTAAAATATTAAAATTTCATTTTCTTTATCAGTTCCCGTAAACCTTTTGATTTTGTAAGCGTATCAGTGTCCATCTCTAGCTTACAGCGTAATTTTGATTCCACAATTTATGTAAGATTAATACTAATTTGATAATTTCATAAAATCATTCTCGTTTTTTCATTTGCCCTTATTTGTGTAAAAATGTGCTCACAGTTAACTCAACATGTGTACAAAAATTAGTTTACAAACGTGTTCTCACATCCAATTTTGGGTCATAAATTTTATATTTTTTAAATGTACTTTCAGATTTTGGTTCAGTGTATTTTTCTGAACGGAAAGCAACTCAAAATATACTAAAGTATTGCAGAAACGGTATGATATATTGTGTGACGAAAACGAAACAAAATGAACAATAATAATAAGACATTGCGATTTCCCCTGTAACTGTGTCTTTTAACATTTGGCAAAAATTAACAATATACATGACTTCTAACAACAGCGTTGCTGTTTGGACCGTTATTTTCCTTCCTCTAGAGGAGCTAATAAGCTCCACATAACTCAGCCGTCAAGCTGACGAACCCAGGCAGCCCCCCACCCTACTGCAGCTACCCCGCAGACTTCGCTGCCTGGTTTCCTGGACACATCACCTCCGCGGCTGCATCACATCCATCGCCTTCACCGTCTTACAACTCCTACACATCAACCTCATCTCCGTCGCCACCATCGATTGGTAATAATAAAACACTGCACGGTGTGGACAGTGCCAGAGGCCATAACGACAACTACCACCACCAAAACAACAGCAACGTCCTCGACATGTTGGATTATTGCAGCAGTCTGGTTGCCAACGATGCAGCTCATGTCGGTTACACACCGCATCATCTACACCACCATCACAGCAGCCATTTGTCCCACCACAGTCCTGGTGCAGGTAGCAATTTAGGCAGTAGCAGTAGCAGTAGCTCAAGTGGAGCCCATGGACACTCGCCAACTCCAACCATGGCGTCCATTCTTGGCATGACACACTCGGGAACTGGTAGCCTGGACTCCAGTTCTTCGCCCAGACTCTCCCATCACCAACAGTCCCAACAACAGCAGCAGAGCCACCAACAACAACAGCAACACCAACAACACCAACAACAACAGCAACAACAACAGGCGCATCAACAACAGCAGCATCAACAGCAACAACAACAAAGCGCGTTCTTGTTGAGCTCACCCCCGTTAGCTGCCCTCCATAATCTGACTGAGATGAAATTTCCCAGCTCCTCAAACGCGTCCTTCCTAGGGCAAGAATACTCTCCCGACGCACTGAAGCAGATGCATGCTGCAATGTCGCACGCTCTGTCTACGCCACACGGCATCAATGACATTCTGAGCAGGCCACACGCTGCCCTGGGGCTTCCTCGGTTAGGTGCAGCAGCAGCCGCAGCAGGGATGTACCACCACCTCGGTGCCCATCATCAAAGCCGCTTCCCCAAACTGGCTGAGCTTCCAGGACGCCCGCCTATCTACTGGCCCGGAGTGCTACCTCAGCCATGGAGACCGCCAGGTGAGTTACCCTCACAATCACTACAAACATTATCTTCTTTTTATAATCCTAAAAATCATCACACCATTATCATCTTCATCAAAGTATTGCATGAATTGAAGAAATGTGTTTTTTATTTTAATCATATTATCAAATTCTTTCCAATAATTGTACTTGATAATAGATATGACAATAACATATATTATAGAAATAATAAATCTATAAAACATGATGAGCATAAAAATAACAAGAATGTTGATGAGAATTGGTGACAGTGACTACAGCTGAAGTAAAAACAAAAGGCAATAGTAAAAAAAAAAGAAATAATAAATAATAATAATAATGATGATGATGATGATGATGATGATGATGACGACGTCGGCAATGATGATGATGATGATTATGACGATGATGAGGATGTTGATGTTGTTGTTGTTGTTGATGATGATGATGATGATGATGATGATGATGATGATGATGATGATGATGATGTTGATGTAAATGCTGCTGCTGCTGCTGCTGCTGATGATGATGATGATGATGGTGATGATATTGGTTTTACCTTTTTTATTTCTGTAAGACACCAGTCCTTTAAGTTTGTGTATTTTTGTGGGATAATGGTCTTCATTCATGACTAATTAGATTGATAGCTTTCAGAACAGAGTTAAGTATGATTAGAATACATGTCTATGTTGTCGATTTATAAAACGGGAACGAGGTTGAGAAAGTAAATTTTACGAAATGAAGATTCAATAGAATTAAGCGGCCTAGCCCTTTGTGACATTCACCGAGTGATAGGTAAGAAAGATCAACAATATATTTCTCTTGAATATTATTATCATCTTTTATCACTTCAACACACAACATAGACAAGAGACCAGTTACGCCAATCCGACTTATCAAAATTTTTATGAGAGTATGATTATTCAGAGCTAAGAAATCTAATCTTATTATTATAAAATATGGGACAATTTAAAATGTGTTTGTTTGTTTTTTCAAAACATTCTTTATATTTGTTTATGAATAATAAACTTTTAAAATAATCTAACTTATTCTATTAAAAAAAAAAGCTTTAAAAGCTTTAAAAGAAAAAATTAATCAACTTCTGGTAACAACATTTATTATAATTATTGATAAAAAAAAAATTCTTTAAAAAACAAGAGGAGGATACAAATAAAAACAGACTATAACAAAGCTTACATTTTATAACAAAATTAATTATGCTAAAAATGCTGCTGCTGCTGATAATAATAATAATAATAATAATAATAATAATAATAATAATAATAATAATAATAATAATAATAATAATAATAATAATAATAATAATAATAATAATAATAATAATAACAACAATAATAATAATAATAATAATAATAATAATAATAATAATAATAATAATAATAATAATAATAATAATAATAATAATAATAATAATAATAAAAATAATTATAATAATAAAAATAATAATAATAATAAAAATGGAAGAAGGAGGAGGAGAAGAAGAAGAAGAAGAAGAAGAAGAAGAAGAAGAAGAAGAAGAAGAAGAAGAAGAAGAAGAAGAAGAAGAAGAAGAAGAAGAAGAAGAAGAAGAAGAAGAAGAAGAAGAAGAAGAAGAAGAAGAAGAAGAAGAAGAAGAAGAAGAAGAAGAAGAAGAAGAAGAAGAAGAAGAAGAAGAAGAAGAAGAAGAAGAATGATAATGATAATAATAAATAATAATATTTATGATAATATGAATAAAATTCGTTTTGCTTTTTTTTTTATTTTAAAGAAAACTCATTATATAGGCTTATTATCTTCTGCTTTTTTATTTTTTTATTTTATTTATTTATTTTATTTTTTGCCCTTCGTTTGCAATAGATTGGTCCTTGAAAGTTTTGAATTATTAGCTTGTGCAGTAAATTATCACAAAAAGTAAAACGTTAACGACCTAAGGCATAGAACTGGATCTATCATATGCACACATTTTAAAAACATAAATAATTATTTATTTTTTGTTTCGTGTTATCTACATTATCCCTAAAATCTGTCTTTAACTGGATTATATATTATTTATCCCGTGTTAACAGAAGTAATAAGAAAGCAGAAATTTAAAAGCGGTATATATTTGCTTCGTGTTTATTAATAAATCAATATATAGCCATAAAGATTGCAATCCATCTCAGAAAAGATGTACCAGTATCTCGTAAATTCATAGACCTTGCCGCAGGTGGTACATGTAAGCACGCAGTAAAATCGCCTTCCTGTTCACTGTTCTCATCTCCACCCCTTTCCTATCGATGCGAGCTGTATTCATTTTTCCCACACTTTGAATGTGAAAATGACATTCATGATGGCCATGTAAAACACTATCGTAAATCTCTATCGTGTAAAACGTTTGTTTCGTATCACTAATATTCTGCTTTAGCTTTGATTGATTTGATTACGAGTGGCACTTAAAGCAAAGAAGAAAAGAAAAGTTTTGATGAGAGTTAAGATGATTAAATTTCTTTAAGCTCAAGCATAATTATAATAATACTATTTTCAGTACAGTTGTAGATTTATTTTACCTTGTAACAGAAACCTTACATAAAAATTTTGTACCAAAAGTTTACACTCGCAAGCAAAGTTTCGACCTATTTGTAGCCACGTTTTTAAATTAGCGGCCTCACGGAATTCCTGGTATCTAAATTAATACTGCTCTTTCTGTGACCCATCAAAATGTCGCACTTTATTTTGAAAGGACAATTTAAAAATTAAAAAAAAAATTAATAAAAATACTCCCATCATGCAGTAATATTCACCGATTTACTTTCAAACCGAATCTGTTCTTGGTATTGCGATATTAAGACAACATTATGATAATTGAAATACGAAATCTTACCACCAGGTGGTCAAACATCTTTATAATGATAAGTCCTGAAGAAGAAAATTGTTAATCACGCTTTTAATTGAGGAGAAGGTTCCTTTCTTTATTTCCCCCAGTCCATTTTGTGCACTATATCCACAGTGAACAGACCTAAATCAAAGGGTCACTGAACTCTTCTGCACGACTAATAGCAATATTAAGCAGTGGCTGTCCGTCGGTGAGGACAAAATTATACAAACCTACTTCTAGTGCTATACTAGCTATTGGATCGAAGTCCTTGAAACGACAACAAAGAAAAATTCTTCTAACCAATCAGGTCTCTTTTCTTGGCACGTGGACATGAAATTGCTATTAGGGTCAGGAAAAAAGGCGTCCAGTGAGCAATAATGCTTGCATTAAATGTTAATTTGATGTTAACAAAAAAGAAAACTGTTTAGAATTATAGCGGGTGTTCGCTTTAGGAATGTTGATATTTTTATTGCTAGTGAAAATAGTATTATTTTATTTTCATCGATGCGATTATGCATTCGGCTAGAACTAAAAAAATGTCTTGAAATAATTAAATCTATTGGGTCTCCTCGTATGGTCAACTTTAACAATAATCAAAATTAATTATTGTAATTTTTTTTCTTCTTATTTTCTTTTTTAAAGCATTACACACGTACTTGGTTTCTCTTTGAATTTTTTTTTTCGTAAAAAAATCCATTTGTTTCAAATTTTAAGGCGTACATTTCACTGCTTATTAGTCGACAAGATTTATTGAACAAATTTAGCCGCAATTAACTTTGCATAATCGAGACCTTCGTCACATTCAGGTGTTCATTGCTTCTCTTTGTAACCATAATTATTATCGTACTTATAAATGTTGCACTGGATAATATCTCTTCAACATAAAGCTTATTATTTTATAATAAAAAGCGGTACATTGATACAAGCCATTTCAAGTTTGAGACCATTTAATTGAGTACCCACAGTTGCATCACTGTATACCATAATTCTCTACAACTTACTATAGACTTAAACTAATGAGCACCGAATAGTAACTGGATGCAAAGGGCAACATGCGGTAGAGAATCAATACCTTTCAGACGTTAGGAAAGTTTTAAATATCTGTGCTATTTTACATCTTTTCAATTTATCGAATGGCAAACTTCAACCACGAGTCTAAATCTATCGGTTTCTGCTTTGTATTAATGCTAATTTACCGGCCAAGCTTTTTGTTCTGTTCAATGAGGCGAGGAGATGTTGACTTGTCGCCTGTCAGCCAGCACTATCGATTACCAATAGCGTATCTAAGTGCAGGATTATCGCCTATGACGACATAGCACAAATTTGCTCTGAATAGGCGACATACACCAAGTTGCCTTAGAGGTGCAGCTGCTCGCAAGGTGAAGGAGCTAAGAGTGGGAATTCTGTACTCACAGCTGCCGTGTCAGTGCGAGTTAAGATATTAGAAGGATTAATCATGACCATGACCGTGGTCCGAAGGTAGATCCGAGTTGAATGAAAAGAGGTAAAGTGACTAGAATTATCCTGGGAGCGTGTACAAAAATGATATAGCCATGCCGAGGATTAAATAGAGATTAGAAATGATCAAACAATGATGTCAGAAGAACCAAATGTTGTTTCTTAAATAGAGTGGAACCAACAAAAAAAAAAAAAAAGAAAGCCTGCCTGATACATTTAAAACATGAAAGAAAGGAAGATAAACACGATTATGAAGAGATTGGCTAAATCTTTGTCTTTTGTTGTTATTTTTTCGTGTCGACAGAACTCAAAATCAACCAACTTTAATTATTCTGAAGAATATTTTATACGAAAAAGCGCTATGAGTATCGGCTTTCAGAAATTCATACAAACCGACGGACGATAGGTTGCAGTGACAAAAATAAACAAAAAAGTGTTTGACTTAAACTAAGATTTCTGGAGAACTAAGATGAAGTACATGCATGTAATTCAGGAATGCATAAAGTTCAAAATTGTTGTAATCAAGCACAGCAACATTTTTCAAGTAAGAACCAAAGAGAGAAAGTAAGAAAATAAAAGAAATTGCATCGTTTAGACCACTAAGTGTAGTATGAGGCAGAGAACTAGGGTCTGAAGATCTGAGCGAAAAGAAACAAAATAGGATTGATGGAAAATGATGAAGAAATGACTAATACAGTATGAAAAGCCCACATTGTTTATACCGACATAAACGTTTTATTGGTATGGGAGAAGGGAATAAAGGATACATTGATGCATTTGTGCGATCTCCTTGCCCTCGTACTATCTCATTGACTGAGAGAAATTAGCAATAACTGAATGGCCGTTTGCTGGGATTAATTCTGCCGTGTCAATACCGCACAAGACCCGGCCCGTAGTCCTCCGTGCACTTATTGCCGCTTACAGGGGGCCCGACAGTGCGGATAATAACATCCCATACTGATGGGCGCTAAACTAAGCATTATCTTTCGCACGCTTGTAATACCTTTTTCATGTCACTTTTATTTTTTTTTTTTTTATCATTTCTAAGCCTACGTCCTATCAATTGCTGCATAAATTCTGAAGCTTTACTTTGATATTTCTGAACGAAAAGGTTGGGGGCAAATAAGGGCAGAGAGATACGTAGTTATGAATATTGTTTTTGTTGTTCCTTCGCGCTATGTTGGGAAAGTCGCCCGCGTGATAATTTTAACCATTCCTACATAAATTGAGCGACTCAAACAGCTCCCGTATATTATTGCACATTTTTTTCAATTAACAAATTCATGGACAATCCGGGCAATAAAAATGATTAGGGATTTATGAGAAAATGCAATCTTTTTCGTAATTCTAAATGCCTAAGTATAATTGAAATTGGTTATAGTTCTATTACGTTTAAACGTAGATTAATAATTTATTCATGTTTTTTTTTTTCCACATCGGTATTATCATTTTATTTTGAGTGCGGAAGTACTGATGTTGAATAACAGGAAAAGACATTAACAAACAGATTCAAAGGTTTTACAATTTGTATTTGCCTCACTGCGGTAACTTGTGTCACAGAACTATATAAATAGTGGCTAAATGTCCCATTTATGAATGGAAAAACCAGCAATGTAAAGGCCATAAAAGACTGTTGTGAGTTATATTCAAGAGATTTGAAATTTATTACTGTCCCCCACACCCATTCCTGTTCGGTGAACATTTTCGACGATAAAGAAACGAAATTAATAACTTTAGGATTATTCAGGTTAAAAAATCTATAGCGCCCTTAAAGCTCAGAAATCACTTAAAAAAAAAAGCAAACACAAAACCAACACAGAAACAACACGACAAAAAATATGGCGGCTATTGTTTTTAATAATGACTTTTCAAAAACTTGTTTGTAGAGCCATTAACATTGCTTTCGCACACTTTTTTTTTAAATTTATTTTTCGTCCAGCCTACTTCTGAGTTAACAGACAGGAGCATGGCTTTTCTCACCGCCCTCACCTAGATCGGACTAAACTCTAACACATTGATTTTTCCTTTCAAAATTGTATTTTCCCTAATATAACTAAAAAAAAACCCCAACCTTTAAAATATGATTTCCAACGCATTAATAAAGTATTTCTCCTTCTTGTAAGACCTCAGTCTCACATGTTCCTAATACCTGTTCACACAAGTACCTGGCGCTTCTAACGCTCCTGGAACTTTGTATGGGCTGCACGAATACTGATAAGGAACATAGCAAGAACTGCTCCTCAACGACTGCTCGCTGCACACCCTTATGTGGTTAACTTATTGCCATTCGAGAAGGAGGGTCAATAAGAAAGTGATTTATTTCAGAAAAAAAAGGTGATACGGAAGTTAATGCATCATGAAACCACAATTATTATCGGCCTTTACAATACTCTCACTCCAGACTACCGCACATTTTTGTTACTTAAATGTCACCAGTGACTGCTGTTATTTCATTGCACTTACCGATATCTTTAAAACTTAAAATAAAATACAGGTACACGACCGCACGAAAGCTAAAAATCTTACTACAGGACTTGTCTATTGAAAATCAAATAGTTAAACAATTTTTCATAGACATATTTTACCAGGAAAGCGAGACGTCTAATAATTTTGTGAATGTCAGCAGTGTTGCTTTTAAGGCAGAATAGTGTTCTTACCATCGAAACCGAATCAGGAGGAAAAAAAAACACAATTCTAAAATGATGGTCAGAGCAAGAGATCGATCGGTCGATGTGCTATCTAGAAACTTGGGAGTAAAGTGTTTCAAATTAATGTGAAAAGAAAAACAATCAAAACGAACTCTGAATTCTAAATCACCCTTTTTTTCGGAGAAGTTGAACAAGTTGAGAAGAGAGTACAATCACATAAGTGGTATTCATCCATGGAGAAACGTGTAATTTAAGAAAAGTGTTTAAGGATGACCTGCTGATCATTGTGGACTGGTCGAGTGATGTAATGGCTGATAAAGAGAATTGCAGCTGCACAAACATATTACTTAGAGTTGTTTTTTTTTTTTTACAGAACAATGGTTTTACTCGTGGATACTGAAACCTGGAGTTCTGTAAAAAATAATAAAAAAAAAAAAACTCTTAAAAACTAGGTGATAATAAGGTTGATAGACTTAACGTTATTCTCTTAACATTACACACTTTACATAATAAGTGAATTATGGTTTCCAAAGCTGTTGCCAACTACGGTAGAGTGATCCAGACAGTTTTCATCTACTCTTGCGTGAAAACAAATAGATAGCAAGAAGGCTAAACTTGAGTTTAGGAGAAACGATATCACTGATATAGTTATTGACAATGTGTAAAACACGTGTTCCTTTATAACTTATGAACATTATTCTGACATGTTAAAGATTTGTTAATAGATCAGTTATTAGTAATAATTATTTCTGATATAATTCTCGATTTGGTTAGGATTTATTAAGTTAGTTGTCAATGGATAGCATTTAAACGGTGTAGAGGTGAATAACCCTAAAAAATCTCTAAAAAAACGTACTTATGGGCAAGCAAATTAATGGCGCGACTTTTCTTATCGCAATTTATAAATTGGAAAAAATGAGATAATCAGAGCTAAAAAAAGGAAGAAAAAAGAAAGACAGGTAAACAAGCAGACAGACCGATTGACAAACATAGCTTGTGTTCGAGTTGTAAGAATAATCTGATACAAGAAAGAGCAGAAACTGGTTACAAAAATAGACTGTATTTGAAAGGGTAAGACTTGCGGCCAAAGTATTGAAGTCGACAAACATAGTGCACAAGCTCAATTTGACTTAGTTTGGGAGGAGGGGAGGGGAGGGGAGGGGTGATGGTGAGAATTTGTCCATGCAACAGGGTGAATGTGGAGAAAGAAGAGATCGTTCACTGCGCACCTGCAACGCCCCCCGCAAGGGTAGGGGCGGTAACTCCTAATTGTTTAATTGCTCACTAATCACCCTAGATGAGTTTACGCACACAGCCTGGAATTGTAGTTATCGTTATCACCTTCATCGTATCCATCCTCACCCTCTTTGTCACGACAGAGCTAAGCTTTATGGCATGCGCGGCTTGGACCCCTCCCTGAGATTTTCTTTTCTCATCCTTCCCTGTCCTTTGTGTACTTTCATCCCACTTAGAATTGGCTCAGACATATTAAGATTGCAGTGAGATGACTTCAACCTGAATTAAGAAAAAAAAATAATAAATTTGTCCAATTTCAATCTAAATTTATTTACGGAGTTTTCTTGTAAAAAGAGAGTCGAGCAAACAATCATCCTGCATTAGGATTGTCATTATCCCCTGAGACTTGTTTAACAAAAGGGTAAAATTTATTATTATAAATCAAAATTCTTTTGTAAATCACTTGTCTTAGTATTAGCGTAACCATTCTCCTTTGCATAGCAAAAAGTTGTGTTAAATACAAATAAGAAAAATAATGAAAATCTATGCAATAAAGGAAGTATGTTTATTATATCATTCAGCATAACTATATAATTCTTTCTCCGGTCTCGACGAAGCTAGTCTCCATCGCCACCATTGCTGTGCAGCTACTATCATTTTCCCGCCAACATCTTGAACATCAGCACCATTCTCATCACCGCAATGACACGCTTTTCTAAGACAGTTTAATGGATACATCAGAATCGAAGCCCTTTCAAACGGTCCAACCTCCTAAGTGGAAACAAAACATGTACACTTAAGTGGCGATAATGACATGTACAGTCAAAGGGCGATTAACTCTCCAAGGACCACAAGCTACGAACCCGGAAGCAGGGATTCTCGTTTAGAGCGCGTATCCCGCTGGGTGCAGCACAACGGGAACTCCCGAGTTCACAACCCGTAAGGATAACCCTAACCTCTTGAAAACGGGTTTCACTTCTTCCATCATATCTGCCATCGCAATGATACGATAATTACTCCAGCATGTTGGAAGTTTATTGCCCTCAAAAGTCAAAACAGACCACATACAGAGAGGCTCCTTTTGAGTTAATTCTCTCATGTAAAGGAAGAAACATAATAGTGACGAATTTCTAGATGAGTAAATGTTCCTTGTAAAGCTAGATCCCCAAAATATTTTTTAAAGATGCATGTACTTTAAGACGGTACAACTCGGGATGTATAAAGCCGTGGAACACATTGATGTCGACAACGCAGCTTCAAAAAGCTGAGAAAAAGATATCGACAAGTTTATCAAGTGTACATAATTATAAATTGTCTGCTGGACTTCCTTTTTTCCCCACCTTCTCTTCACCTCTCCTAGATTTTTTAAAAACCAATTTCTCTTCATCTTTTCTTCTCCTTTTACTTCTATTGCACCAACGCTTGAAATTTTTCTCTTTTACATTGCTGTATTATGTAAGATTGGTTATCGACTAATCTGTGTAGTTTTGAGCTGAGCAAAGAAATCCTAGCCTCAAGAACCGAGCATTAAACAGCTTACCAAGACTTTAAAAACAAAAGGAGCTTTAAACTTTTACTGATCATAAATGTTTAACTTCCTTTCTGTGAAAAATGATTTAGGCTGCTGATCAATTGTAGACTACTGTTTTATCGCGAAAGTTAGAAACTCACCATTCTCTTATATTTGCTGAAATCAAGGTGACTAGGCGGAATAAAAAAAATCAGAAGTTAAGAAACAATTAATGTAGAGACTGATAGAGGGTCCATTGAGTATACCGCCCTTAAGCCATTGTTTTATTTTTTACAGATATGATATGCAAGTGTTTATGCAAATCAAAACTAAACTTAGACATTTCAGGTCTCTACTTGTTTACACAATGTTAAACATTGAACACTAGGGTAAAAATAAATAATACTTTTTTTCCCTTCAAAAATAATCTTCGGTATTGTAAGTCGGTATAAAAGCCATGTTAACAGCATAGAAATTGTTTTAATGATACTCCAATCTTACCTGCCAAGGTCATTGTACGAAATATGTAAATAGAATAAGATTTGTAATCTTTGTCTATGTAAGTTCAGGTTGGGTGATTTTTGTTTACACCTTAAGTTAGTAGTAGCAGCAGCAGTAATACAGCAGCAGCAGCAGTAGCAGCAGCAGCAGCAGCAGCAGCAGCAGTAGCAGCAGTAGCAGTAGCAGCTGCTGCTGCAGCAGCAGCAGTGGCAGTAGCAGCAGTAGTAGCAGCAGCAGCAGCAGTAGCCGCTGCTGCAGCAGCAGCAGCAGTAGCAGCAGCAGCAGCAGCAGCAGCAGTAGCAGCAGTGCTGCTGCTGCTGCTGCTGCTGCTGCAGCAGCAGCAGCAGCAGCAGCAGTAGTAGTAGTAGTAGCAATGTAGTAGTAGTAGTAGTAGTAGTAGTAGTAGTAGTAGTAAGTAGTAGTAGTAGTAGTAGTAGTAGTAGTAGTAGTAGTAGTAGTAGCAGCAGCAGCAGCAGCAGCAGTAGTAGTGCTGCTGTAGCAGCAGCAGCAGCAGCAGCAGTAGTAGTAGTAGTAGTAGAAGTAGTAGCAGCAGCAGTAGTAGTAGTGGTAGTAGTAAGTAGTAGTAGTAGTAGCAGCAGCAGCAGCAGCAGCAGCAGCAGTAGTAGTAGTAGTAATAATAGTAGTAGTAGTAGTCGTAGTAGTAGTAGTAGTAGTAGTAATAGTAGTAGTAGTAGTAGTAGCAGCAGCAGCAGCAGCAGCAGTAGTAGTAGTAGTAGTAGTAGTAGTAGTAGTAGTAGTAGTAGTAGTAGTAGTAGTAGTAGTAGTAGTAGTAGTAGTAGTAGTAGTAGTAGTAGTAGTGGTGGTGGTAGTAGTAATTAAGCAGTCTTCAAGTTGCAATTTATATCAGCACATCTGAGGTATTTGTGTTTCTTGATGATGAATGTCTAAACTTTTCACGCTAAAAATGAAGTTAATTGTCTCTGGGCATACACTCTTTGTAAGGGGTGTTTATAAATCGTTGTTTGCTTTTTGTTAGTTAAAGGTGTTTTAAGCGCACACCAAGGGTTTGCAACTTCTTCTGAGACCCAGAGTCTATGCCTAAGTGCAATATCAACAAACTCGTACGACCATCATGACCATACAGCTCCCGTCAATCTAAGGAGAGGCCTGATAAGATGGGAGCAGAGTTCTATTTTTTTCATTCTGTTTTTGCGAATAATCAGCTGAATTAGCAATATGATATCCTAATATTATAATATACAGCATAAGATACCTACAAAATTGAATATCAATTTTTGCATCGTCCACAGGCCAGAGGTACAGCTCTCAGTCCAGCACAGTTGTAGTGGACAAGGACGGCAAGAAGAAACACACCAGGCCCACATTCTCTGGACAACAGATCTTCGCCTTAGAAAAGACTTTCGAGCAAACCAAATACCTGGCAGGGCCAGAGAGAGCGAGGCTGGCTTACGCCCTCGGCATGTCCGAATCACAGGTTAAGGTGAGTAGAATCTTAAAGAACCACATTAACTAGCTATACTGGATACGTTTGAAAAGTCGCATAAGACATTAATATCTAAATATATGCCCAAATTTTGGAAATGGTGAAAATGACTTTGATTAAGACAGCAGGATGAAAATTCTAAAGTTTAGTTTTTAGCACTAGAAAGATAAAGTTAATAAAATGTGACATTCTTAAGAAATAATAAAAAAAAACAACAACCGATAAATACATTGTTATGTGAAGTCAACGTGAAAAAATGAAAAATGATAAGTCGAAAATATACCAGCTTAAACCGTACAAAAACAAGCTGACATGCCTTCTTCCCCTCATTCCCTCATTTTACACATTACCGAGAGGAGTTAAAAAAAATAGATATTTTGAAAACTCATGAGGACATTGTACAGATCTATCAGGAACGGGGTTTGAAGTTATTTATAAGGGTTATTACAATTTAAAATAATAAGTGTTTCGCTGTAACATAATTTTTTTTCCACTCCAAAAATATTATGCAGGTAAATAAATTTTACCGCTTTTCACAATAATAGCGAGTTACTCCCACCAGACTAACACTTTTGATAACACAACAAAGGTAATCAGAGCAAAGATACATACTGCTTCTACAATTACGTCCCTCATCAGTATTTATTCATGATCTGCGTGGTTAATCTTTATTAATCTTACTCCCCTCTCTCCCTTTTTCCTTTTTCTCTTTTGATCTCTAAGTTTTTCTTTCTCTTTGGCATCTGCCATATTAATGAGTAATTGTCAATAACCTCTCCCTCACCCCCCCCCACACACACACACACAAAGACCACAAAAAAATTAATTAAATAAACAAATAAATGAAATAAAACAAAACGCAAATCACAGACATGTCAACCCAAAATATTCTCGTAAATTGATAAGACCAAACGCTCGTATCCAGCGACTTAGGTTCGCTGCCCATCTTGTTTCCATCAAATGTGAAGAGCCGCGGGAGACGACCTAAATCGTGTAATATCAATATCCCCTAAGTCTGTCCCCTATGTAGAATACGGCTGGAGCCGAGCGAGACATGATGAGGTGTCTGGCGCTGCTAGGGGTGTACCGGGACTATTGTAAAGCTCTATCGTAGACGCCTTGGCAGCAGAGCGCATGTTAGCGCCGACTGGCGAGCCACCCTATGTTTATTGTTTTGAGAATGTCGATTGCTCTCTCATGTGGTTCAGTATCGCGGAGACTTTTGCTTTGTCCCTGATAGGATAGAGAGAAGATTACTCCGAGATCGATTCGAATAGTAATAATGATAATAATAATAATAATAATAATAATAATAATAATAATAATAATAATAATAATAATAATAATAATAATAATAATAATAGTAATAATAAAACATGGGATTAAGGAATGTTTTAAACAAAATATTTAAATTAAGGTTTATTGCATGAACAAATTGAGAGCACAAAATGATTCTTTAATTATTCATCTCAAAATTCTAAATGTTACATCTTTAAATAATAAACAAAATAATTAGTTATAAAGAATCAAAGAGTGGAGATTTATAGTTTAAGTGAACAAACTGGTCGGTAAGATGAATCGACTGAGATAGAAAGATGGAGATAGATAGATAGATAGATAGATAGATAGATAGATAGATAGATAGATAGAGAGAGAGAGAGAGAGAGAGAGAGAGAGAGAGAGAGAGAGAGAGAGAGAGAGTGAGAGAGAGAGAGAATTTTTTTTTTTGGGGGGGGAGGGGGTAACATTGATCGATGTAATTTCCTCGAAAAGTAAATTTGGGCAAGTCACTTAAACAAGATAAATCTATATAAGCAAAAAAGTTATTATAAAAATAGTTTTCAGCATATTGTTGACATACTTAATTACATGGGTTTTTACGTTCTTTGTAAATCAAATGAGGTAATGAAAAAGAATATAAAAATGAACAGATAGAATAATAATAATAATAATAATAATAATAATAATAATAATAATAATAATAATAATAATAATAATAATAATAATAATAATAATAATAATAATAATAATAATAATAATAATAATAATAATAATAATAACAATAAAAATAATAATAACAACAACAACAACAACAATAAAAATAATCTCCAGCTCTGATATTTTCCCCCTAAGAAGTACAAAAAAAAAAAAAAATAGGAGCCCCACATATCTAATTTTTATAGAGAATAATCCAAAAACACATAGGATTTACTATCACCTGACCCTGTGTGCTAACACGAGTTGATGAGCACCAGACTGGCTGCCAGTGACTGAGTCAGTTCAGTCTCCCAGAAGGGCCTTATCTCAGTCTGCCGCTCACTGGCCCTTGAGCGACATCGCTCATTTTCTGTCATCCTCGACTGCTTTATGACGGAACCGTTAGGGAGCTTTCCTCGCTTAATGATGATGAGAAGCGCTCCTCGCAACTGGCCATGCTAATTTGCATAGGGTATCCCAGTGCAAAGCACGTGCGAAGAGCATGATTTGAGCTCTAGACGCGATAAATCTCTTTCTCTTACTACTCTGCCATTTTCTCTCATTCACTGACTCCCTCTACTCTTTACTTTTTTTTTGTTCATGTGTCTCTGTGCCCTTATATGCTGTCTGTCTGCCTATCATTCTGTCTTTCCCCCGTGTCTCTATAGGGCTTTGTTTCTCTCTGTATTTCTCTGTCTGTCTGTCTCTGTCTCTGTCTCTGATCTTTACAAGAACCTTAAGCGCTATCTTCGAAATCTTCGCCTTTTTCTGTTTTCCTCAAATTTACCATCTTCTGTGTCTTTGTTTCCGAAATCACATGTTCGTTTTTTCCCTCCTTTTTCTGTAATTCTACATCTCCTCCTCCCCGCCTCTGCTTTTTCTTCCATGTTGCAACTACGATTGTCAGCTTACTGGTCGCTTATCTGTATTACGGGTGTGTGCCTTAGATTCTCGTATGCACGTGCACCGTTTAATGCAACCGTGCTGTCAGCTCGCTGGTTGACAAGCAACATGCGGGTGATAGCATGGAAATATGATGCTATTTCCTTTTTAATATTGACTTCAAGATAAAGAGAAAGACTGAAACAACAAATTTTAGTTTGAAGCAAAGTATTGAGAGCTGAAATGGAGAAAATAATTATGAACAAAAAATGATTTTTAGAAATGTAATTTACCCACCGGCATACTCAGTAACGCAAGTAAAACGCTATATAATGGGAAATACTTGATATGAAAATAATTATCGTGCTTCGGGGAAAATGTTTAAGAGTAAAGTGAAACAAAAGAACAAATAGTTTTCTAAAAAAATATAAGACAAAACCTTAGTCCTGATAATGCATTATTGTAATATTTTGAAAATATATACCACTGTTTTCAATAAAATCTATAGTAAACGGAAATGATGGGAATAACTTATGTGTTTGTTTCGTTATGGTAGTTTAATTCATAATGTCTATAAGGAAAAGCATCAGTGCAAATATCTCTATATCGTGAATTTTATCCCTTGGGAGCAAGTTCGGCAAATCAAAGCCAACCAAATCTCATGTCACAAACCATGACTAACAGTACTGACAGTGATTTGCACTGGAATAGAATACATCGCTTTACATATAACCTGTCGCTCACATAGCATTCTGTGTTAAACTTTAGAGATACGACAAAGTTGTGATCTACCTTTTTGACTCTCCTTTATTTAATAGTTGAGTAACTGACCCTCTCTAGAATCAGTTCTCTCAAAACTTCTCCACCATATCTCAGTTTCTCTCTCTTAATTGTTTATCTTTTCTTTTTTTCAATTACCATTTCTATAAAAGTTTTACGGTCGCATGACTCTATCCAAAGCGAAAAGAATGCACACAAAAAAAAAATTTTAAGGCTTCAATTCTAATATGGTTTTACTGTTTCATTGCTTTGTAACATGTGGTCATATTGCCCTGTGCCTTTCTTTAGTTGGTGGGGCTGCACTGAAATAGAAGTTATTGAAAAAATTCCTTCATGCTTTTACCAAACTCTTAATTATTTGCGTCTCAGGCAGTTTTTATCTCATGTTTTTTTTTGGTTTGTTTTGTTTTTATTTGCTTTGTTTTTTGGTCACCTCTCTTTCTTTCTCCCATTGCACAACGAACATCGTAATCACGTGTTCGTTTTCACCGTTTCTTTCCCTTCTATCTCATGTTATTCTTTTCTAGCTGTGAACAAATCAAGTCCTAATCATTTGATTCGAATCAATAGTAGTGAAAAGGCCACCCAGGTTTTGTTGTCACTCTTCCATTAAACCTCTAAATCAGAGAGGGAAGATAGAAATGAGCACGCGCAACACTGCAGGGACGAATTGACTCTCCCTAGGGTGTGATCAGCCTCGTTCTTTGATCTTTTCATACAAGCCGTACCTAGTTCTGGGCAGAACATCTCCATCATCACTATCAGGAATGAAAATGTGGAGTGTAAAAGAACGAAAGAGAAAAAGAGACAGAGAGAAAGAAGAAAGAGAGGGAATCTCCTTAATTCTTTTTTTTTTATCTTTTCTTCCATCCTTCTCGGCTTTCAACGCCATTCTCTGCTCTAGTTGGATGCATTATATCAAACAATAGAACACATCATACTCTGTGTCGTAAAGTGAGTTGAATCGATCTACATATGCCTGAAAGATGCAGCAGATTTAAACCAAATATATTTACTGTCATAAAAAAAGTCAGAAAAAACAAAAACTGCACAGATGAGGACACCAAGAGCCTTCTATCACAGTATTTTGAGTTTTCATAAATATAAGGATCAGATTTGAATGAATATTATCAAAAATATTTTTTTCTTTAAAATAATGGTTTCTGTCTGCGCCCAGTGTTTTCAAGACAAAGACAAACATGATCAACACCAAACACGGGGCCTTTAACTCTCGCATCTTTAATGTCAAGATGATAATGTATGTGCTTATTGACACGCTAACGGCACGAGCCTGATTGTGAGAAAAGCATGAGAGCCCTCCCTATCTTTTTATTTTCTAATCAACAAGGACCATAAGAACTTCATCCAACCATTTTCCCATTTGTTTGACAACCACCACGCCACGTGAAGCAAAATCCCGTGCAATGCTGAACAAAAAAAAAAAAAAATGATGTATGGGACATTTAAACAATGCAGTAAATACACGCGAAGTTTAAGGGCGACCGCCACGAACTACAAATTAAATTTTGCTCACTCATCCCGAGCAAGCATTAGCCACTCATTGAAAACCTCATGTTTTCGGTGTTGTAGTACAATACGCAAAGTAATAAAATAGATTCAATCGAGTGATAACCCTATCCATGCCCACGAGCAGCAACACTGTTCATTGAAAGGAAGATGCACCATCTGAAAAATCGAACGCCAACAGTAAGTCATGCCTTATGTTGAGCATGAAAGAAGAGAGAGAGAGAGAGAGAGAGAGAGAGAGAGAGAGAGAGAGAGAGAGAGAGAGAGAGAGAGAGAGAGAGAGAGAGAGAGAGAGAGAGAGAGAGAGAGAGAGAGAGAGTCGTGAAGAGCTGTTTGATACGAGATCGATCCCCACAAAAATAAACAAGAATGCGATGCTCGAGCGCAGTTCATAGTCTATTGTCAAACAAAGGAGAACAGATTGGATTATTATAGGATTCATGTCGAACACAAAGTGTTTAATAAAGGCCGTGTTTAATGTTTAAAAAAGTATTAATTACTATACGAGGAATTGATTCATACAGCTTTCAATCACACAGATGTCGCGGTGAATGTATGGAGATCCACGGACCTACTGGTATTGTAAATTATTTTATGATTCGGGTTAACAATGCGAACAATAGAAAGATATCATTGCAAGATATATAATCTGTTTAAAGGCTCTAAAACAAGATAATGATCGGTGAGAAGTAAATTAAATCAAGCAATGACAGCTAGGTTGTTTTTACCATACAAGGTTAAGTCGATTGTTAAAGCAGTAAGGGCAAAAAGGGAGGTGAATGTCTCCATAGAATTATTAATTATAACTTAAAAAACCATAAATGTGAAGAAGGTCATGAATGAACTTTGTAATGAAATCCATGTAAACTTATCTGTCCCTCTTACCATCTTGAGATCTTAAACTTTGTGAAAAGTCAGAACGTGATGCGTTTGTGAAAATATCGAGCAACTCGATTTAATTTGGTGTAATAATCAGTTGAACTGTAGATTCAGTGAGCTTGTTTTTCTGCAATATGATATAAGACACGTAAAATATCGGAAGGTCTGCAACAATCTACCAGTAAATTGTCGGCTTACAACAGAGTTTTAGCCTTCGTGATAATCAATGGACGCGAACAGCTCTTGGTTATGATGGATCAAACCCAGTACCTCCTTATTGTCTGTTCAACACTACACTGACTGAGTTACCTAGCGCCTTGATAGAGAGCCAACCTACTTACAGGTGTAAATAACCCAGGCCTGGTCTTGCCATCTGGGATAATTGATGAGAATATCGTCCTTACCAGTATTGTAGGGCATGTCCGTCATTTTCAGAAAAGAGTTTGATAATGATAAAACTATAGAAACATCCTTTTACAGGAACTTTAGCTTATACAGCAGATTATGATAGTGATGACGAATTTGCTCATGAGACAGGTCTGCTTTGTATATAAGGATGTTTCAAACAACCAAACTTTCGTAAATATCACTTTCCGTCTCCACCTCAGACAGAATACAGCACACTAGGCCAACTTTACGAGTAAATATCAGTTTCTATGGCTTGTTGACTGATAAACAGCCTGTTTAAGGTCGGACAGCTTCTTTATTCTCCTCCATTAACCCGTTTCTCTTTCTAACTCTTCTTTTTCTCAGAATTCGTTTTCTTTCTTTTTCCAACACGTTCCTCTTCATCTTCCATTTCCCTGTGCTATACGCCACATTTAAAAGTGACTAAGAAACTATAAATTTCTTAACAATAGATTTTAATTTATTAAACGTCACAGACCTTCGAATTTTACCTTTGATAAATTTCAATCTTTTAGATGATAAGCAATATATAATATATTAATTTTTACGCCCGTTTGCCGAATAGACCTAATCGGTATAAATTATTTAACTCCCTCCATTGTTTTGCAAACGCCAAGCAAACAATGACAAAATAAACCATTCTCATTGAAATGCTGACTTCCTGACAGCCCAGCGCGAGTAATTCTTTGAACAGTAAGAACTCACGCAGACCGACTGCACCGAGAGACGGTGACAGGCCAACAAGCAAGTCCCATTATTGGAGCGTGAAAGTCACAGGCGGACGTGTCTAATGTTATGCGCTATTTTCTTTTCTTTTTGTCCCTCCCTAAACTTTCCTTGCTCTTTGCATTCAAGAACAACAGACACAATGCTATGTCGTCAAGGGACAAATCATAAGCGCCCGCTTCCATTAGCTCTGTTGAACTGTTTCTCTCTCTCTCTCTCTCTCTCTCTCTCTCTCTCTCTCTCTCTCTCTCTCTCTCTCTCTCTCTCTCTCTCTCTCTCTCTCTCTCTCTCTTTCTCTCTTTTTCTTTTTTCCTCTCCTCTCCCTCCTCAGAGACTCTCTTTCTCTCTTTCTGTCGTCTTTCTCTTTCCCATCCTTGCTCTCGTTTTTTTCTGTCCCTCCTTCTTTTTCTCTTGTTTTTTTCTCTTTTTAGTCTTCTTTTTTCTAAAAATACAGTTGTCGCCCTCTGAGACAAATCGCCCACTTCTAATATAACCCCTACTTCCATTTCATTCATTCCCATTTTGCTCTTAACCTGACTCAGAATGGCATTGCTTCACGATCTCCTTTTTACAGAGCCAGCACATTAAAATTTGTTTTGTTCGACTGTATCCAACCTTACGCCACCCAAATGTTCCACTTGAGATTTTTACTGATTACCCATTTCCTTCCTCCTTCTCAAAAGATCTCCATTTTTTTATTCTGTCAAGCGAGTCAACTCTGACGGCGCTGATTTCTCTGAGTTTTCCAACTCCCATAAGTCTCCCACGGACCTGGAAGCGCTGATAAGATTTAATCCTTTTGAAATCTGCAGAGGCCGTGTGTGCACAGCGGAGTCAAGTTTTCTCGCGGAATACAGCCTGCTTTCTCGAGGAGAAAGCGAAACAAAATATAAAGGAAGAAAAAGAAAAGATGGCATAGATTGCCGCAATCCGTTACTCAAGGGGTCGATTCATTTCTAGTTAGCGTTGTTCCTGCAGAAGGTAGAGAAGATAGAAACACAGGCTGCACAACATTAACACCAAGAGATTTCAAATATTATATTTTTAAATTTAAATTAAATGGAGACATGGTTATATCCTCTACTACAATAACTGTAAACAATAAAACTTCCTCTGATAGAAGCCTAGATAAGAATTAAAAACTGTATCTTATGTCGCACAATAAGAAAGGGGCGGTAAATTTCTTTTGCTAAATACCGTTTTAAAGATAGTTCTCAAATTCGAAGGAAAAAAAAAACAGCCTGAAAATATTTTGTTATTCTTTTCATCCTCAAGAGTCTTGACTTTTGATCAGTTGAGGAAAAAAAGGTTTTTTTATGAATGAATCCAAATCTACGTTCTTAGCTGTTGTTATGCTCAAAGACGCCCGTCAAAATTATAAAAAAAAGAAAGTGTAAGTTAATAATTCTTTCAATGTACACACAGTTGTAACTGACTTGCTGCTTTTTTGGCTTTATGGCGTCATCTCCCAAAGCTCTCTCATTCCTGCTTTCTATAAGTTTACATCGTTTTTAAAAAACATAAAAAATAGGCTCTAACTAAAACGATGAACTCTCCTAAGGACATGAAAAATCTTAAAATATAGAGCTGTTCTTCAGGACAAGGCCATTAACTCGGAATAGTCTTTAAAAAAATTGCGGTGCAGATTCACCATAATATAACCATAAAAGTACACATTTTGTGCAGGAGCCCGTCCCATGATGCCCTCATCCACAAGTCGGCCGTGTTGGATTTATCTGTATGTAGCTGCGGATTCCATGATGCAGTTTCCAGCGCCCTCTAGCCCGTCTGTCACCAAGAAATAAAGGTCCAACTCGAGATTGTCTGTCGCCAAGAAATAAAGACCGCGGCCAGATACTGCACCACCAGTTTACTACCTGGTCAGCGGAGCGGCTAGTTTACGAGCTCCACATCGGGCCCGTTTTAGTACCTACTCCTCCCACTCCTCCTCCCCTCCTCAGACTGAAAGACTTACAAACGTGAAGTGAGGTCCCAAGATTTTATTGGCAAGAAATATAATTATATTAACACGTTAACACGGGCAGCAGCCGGCTCTCCCAAGTTTCCCCTGCTACTGCACCTTCAGAGAGTCTTTAATCTTTAATCGGAGGAGGAATACGTTTATATTCACCTTAAACGCCTTCATACACGGATTCCGGCAACCTCCTTTCCTTTCCTGTAACTTCACTCACACGGGACCATAAGAGCGTAATAAAAATGAGTTGTATTCGTTTATATATTCTGCTCTAATAAACAACATGGGCAACTTTTTCCTTTGGCATTGACCTGTCGAGGACTTGAAATGCAGTTGGGAAACACAAAGCACCTTTATACTGTTAGATTTGCATTTATATTGTAGCATGAGAAAACACAAAAAAGAAGATGAACCCTTTTCGTATTTTTTATCATAATAATAGCAGTGAATAATAAACAAAAAAAAAGGAAGTCACATGGTCAAAAAAGAATAATGAGACTATCATTATCATTGCCATCCCTTCTTTTCTACGGTATTTTTTATTTATTCTTCAACAATGAAAGTGTCTTATTACAAACCAACTACGTTTCCTGTATTCTTGACGAGTTCTTTATCTCGAGGATATAAGGTTCAAACGTTTCAAAAAGTCAACAAAACCGAAAAGAGATTCTTTATACTGACATGCATCATTGTTAGTAACTAGATGATTTTTGTTTTAACTAAATCTACTTTTCACACGAAAAAAGAAATGAAAATTGTTATATATGAGTTTGGTTTCTGAAGCTATTCTTGATGAAAGTAAAAAGGAAAGCAAATTGAGAAAAAAAAGTAGATAGATAGATAGAAAGAGAGAGACAGATATAGGGATAAATAGATAGAAAGAGAGAGACTAAGAGAGAGAGAGAGAGAGAGAGAGAGAGAGAGAGAGAGAGAGAGAGAGAGAGAGAGAGAGAGAGAGAGAGAGAGAGAGAGAGAGAGAGAGAGAGAGATATTTTTAGATAGATGTGTCCGTTTATCCGAAGGCGCTTTGTTTAAGTACAAAAAAAAAAAACCTGACCTTAGAGCACTACAATCTCAGAGCGGAAAAAAAACCGCTAAGAGACCCTCCTGTGTGACTGCTGTGACAACATTGGTCACCTAACCGACTTAGAGAAAATGTCTCAATAAAACGCACGGGCGAATACATTTCTGGAACCAACTTCCTTTACTGCGACATGTCACAGAAGAATCAAATGACCGTGGTTCAAGAAGTGCCCATTGCGAGAAATGCACCTTGGGCAGAACAAAAAAAAATTACTGTTTTTTTTCCCCTTCTCTCGAATGTCTTTTGCATACACCCTAAAGACCTCATGTCGCTCCTTCCAAAATGTAAAGTTATTGGCCTCCAGTCAACTCTAAAGAGATAAGAGGTAATGAAGTTAACGAAGCGTTGTTAAATTATTCTCATTGTGCGAGCGACCAACCCGTTAAACACCACAAAAACATTTCACGCATGTTTCATTTGTTTTATGTTGAGAAATAAATCAAAGTGCAAGGTTAATGTCAACATGGCAATAGAAGTCAAGAAAAATTAGTTATTCTTAAAAGCTGAATGAATCATAAACGAACAAGAAAAACAAATTTGTTTCCAGAAAATCATCAAAAGACACACAAAACCAGAGAAGAAAAAAAGAAAATACAAATCACAGATATATAATGAAATAAAAAAAAAAGGGCAAACGCCTGGACATCAGGAAAACAGGGCATCATTAAAAGTGATTTTTTTTTTAAATAAAAAAAAATATATATATTCTATTTACCTCATTGCTCCTGCCCCTACATCTGCGATAACCATCCTTACCGCCTCGACCATCTCCACTATCAATACAGCTACAACAACTTCTTCTACAACTGCTACTACTACTACTACTACTACTACTACTACTACTACTACTACTACTACTACTACTACTACTACTACTACTACTACTACTACTACTACTACTACTACTACTACTACTACTACTACTACTACTACTACTACTACTACTACTACTACCACTTCTACTTCTACTACTATTACTACTACTGCTACTACTACTACT
Organism: Elysia crispata; assembly: GCA_033675545.1. NCBI lineage: Eukaryota > Metazoa > Mollusca > Gastropoda > Plakobranchidae > Elysia > Elysia crispata. The sequence continues at coordinate 1,854,806 of JAWDGP010003058.1, read as the reverse complement.
ACTACTACTGCTGCGGCTGCTGCTGCTATTGCTGTTGCCGCTCCTGCTGCTGCTGCTGCTGCTGCTACTACTACTACTACTACTACTACTACTACTACTACTACTACTACATTTACTACAATCGCCACTATTGCAACAATAACTGAAACTAGCACTGACTAGTCAGCTACACTATCGATCATCAAACTTTCCAACAATGATCAATCCTTTTTTTATTCTCTTTTAGGTTTGGTTCCAGAATAGACGGACAAAGTGGCGAAAAAAGCATGCAGCCGAAATGGCGACGGCCAAGAAGAAGCAGGAGCAAGCAGAAGATCTAATGGACGGTGACGGCAACTCAGAGCCAGAGGATGAGAACAGCAACGACGGTCATCCGGCCATGATTCATGGCGCCGGAGGCAATGACTGTAACTTTCTGGACGGCAGAGGCCTCCATTCCTAGTGTCTGTGCCAGTGATGCCAATCTTGGTTTAAGCAGAATACTGAAACCTCAATGAAGAACTGCACCTCACTGCCAAGGGGACAAAAACTGCCAGATCTCCTTGATTAGGGCTGCTTTTCGGTTCAAGGACATACCTATCATAGCTTTTAGGAATATGGAAAACAAAACGGGCAAGTATTGCTTCTTTGTGCGGAGTTGAATATGTTCAATGGGACTTTGTCAAGCCTGATTATTAACACGGGATTGAACCTGATTCCCGTGTGTGATGTTCATAGGTGACTTTGCTAACTGAGCCAGGACACTTTTAAGGTGTAACATGTAAAAGACTTTATAGCATCTTTCTACACGGATATTTCTAAGTGCAATGGCTGGAAATTTGGTGCAAATGTTACGTGATTATGAACGCTATCTTCTCCGTGCCACTTTTCTTAATAATGGTGACATGGCTGAAATTGTCTTTTCTTAATGTGCTTGAGTAAGGACTCGTCCCGAAAGATTGGTGTGTTTTATGGTCTATTGCCCAAAATGTATTAATTTACAAGCTATTATCACTCAACAAAAAAAAAAAAGTACAATGGTCAGCTACATGGCGATGGATACTATTTGGCATCAAATTAACGAAGAATTGAAACGGATCATAAGCCCTATGTTATCTTAAAGAAAACAAACACAAAGGAATCGATGACTATTTGCATGGCATGAATAAAAGGAATTGGCTAAGTAGTTATCGATTTGAATACTTCTTTAGGTTTTCGTAGAACACAAAAAAAATTATTATCATCATCTAAATATTTCATACATCTTTAAAGTACAAGCCCTGCTTATATTCAGGTTCTTCTTTATCAACATTGCTGTGTATTTTCAGCATGGCATGTACATGCATAACATAGAGAAAAATACGCATCTCTCATAAATCAATGATACATCCAATTCAATGAAGGAGACAATCACAACACGAAAAAAAAAAGATTTTTTTTGTGTAAAATTATAAATGACATCTGTCAGTAGCTTACAGCAAACACGAAGAGTGTTCAAATCAGTAAAAACCTGAGACAGAGTGAACCAGACTTTTTTAGACTTATTAGTGCAATGTTGGTGTAGACAGTTTTCAAAACCATTGCATGTGAAATGGTGCTGTCAATCTTAAAGACAACCGGCATCTATACTGTGCAATGGTAGCTTTACGGAAAAAAAAAACTGTGGTGTAAACCTAATATTCTTATTATTATGTTTGTAGAATTTTTGGCGCTTGGGCGCGATGTCGATGTACTCAATGTGATGAAAGCAAATATAAAAATAAAGATAAAAAAAATTCTAGTATGGCTTAGATATTTTTTGGCAATGAATGTCCTTAGCTGTGTTAACTTTAACTGTTAAGCGATAGAACAATTGTAAATATGTGTAAGATAATATACTATCCTTGTGAAAAAGAGTGCGAAGTGTGTTTGTGAAAGATAGTAAGCAACAGACAGAAAGAGAGAGAGACAGAAAGAGAGAGGGAGGGAGGGAGAGAGAGACAGAGAGAGACACAGAGAGAGAGAAAGATATAGATAGATAAAGAAAAACAGGCAGAAAGAGAAACAGAGAAAAGAAGAAGAGAAAGAGAGGCGAAAGATAAACCTCCATTATGTGTGAACATTTTCCTGTCAACGTGTAAACATACCATTTTTCAAAGCGATATGTTTCGCAACATGATCATTAATCCTGTCAAACATGATCTTCAATAAACCATATGTTTCATTAAGGCTGTAAAATGCTTTTGCAACTCATGAACTGTTTATCTTCAACTTCCCTCTGCTCCATAATTAGAACTTTTTCTTGAACTTTGATTGTGTACTTTTATCATTTTTAACTGGCTTTCGGTTTCGTCTTCTCCTCTATATAAAAATTTTAACAAAGACTTAAAAAAGAATAATACAAAAACTCAGTAACAGGGATTATTATCGTTCTGCAGCATACAAACTGGTTCATAGTGACTTTTCTTTACACCCTCTTGAAAACTCAAAATGCACAATACGAATCATTATATTTTGCATGTTATATGCCTTGTAAAGGACATTGCACACATGCAATCAGCTGATTTCAGAATGGCCTTTCTTTAGAATAAGGCAGTCCCGATATAGTCCACCATGCCAATAGATTACAATCACGTTGGAAATTGTATCAAATATGCTTATATCTATTGTTAAAGTTTTATCATTTTCTTTCAATTGTAAATTTATTAAAAAATAAACTGAAATTAAAAACATCAAATCTAGCATCTTCTCATCAGAGAATAATTCAATGAAATTACCAACACCCCCGCTCACAAAGAACGTAAACAACCCCCCCCCCACAAACACACACACACACACACACCTCATCCCCAGGTTTTTTCATTAGTTTTAAAATGTTCTCTTAATTTTTCGCACAAACTTATTAATTTGGAGTCATTAGTTTTCAGTTAAGCTTAAGATATGGCTGAATAGATGAAATCCGATCTCACCACCAAGTATACCAGCCAGGGATCACCTTGTAAGATCTTCTCATTGTCAGCTCAAATCTCTAATGGCTGAGCCATTTACTGTCCCTTACTAAAGCAGGTTTTATCTCCTCAAGCGTTTTGGCTTTGGTTTAATAAACCAACTTAATTTTCTTCATCTTTTTTTTTTCTTACAAATATAATTATTAAAAGACAAACTTATTGTAATTGAATAAGCAGGGAAACTGTTTACTTTTTTTTTTTTTTTGGAAAATTTAAAGTGTTCTAAAATAGTTATGCTAAAGGCAAACATTATTTATATGTATGTCCTGAAATAAAGAATTCACGAGTCAGCAGGCCAATATTCTAATATAATAAACATCTTCATATTCAAATATCTAAATTCTGCACATTAAGGCGTATCACTTTTGCAATCACTATTACATTTTCAATTGCTTCATGGCTTATGATATTGAAGATTACTTTAGGGTTATTTTTAAATATCTTTTTACCGCTTTAAGCCAATAGTTTTAGATCAGGATTGTAAAATTACATGATTAAATCTGCTATTAAATTAGAAATACTGAGGTTACCTTGATTATTATAACTAAAATGGCATCAGACATTTTACTTTGTCATCTTTGCATGAGTTACTTCAAGGGTTAAACAAATTAAAAATTTACACCTAAATCCTTTACAGAATATATAAATCATTGTTATAAAACTAAGGATCGGACTTTCTGAAATCTACATTACGAATTTAATGAATTTTTTTACAAAAAGAAAATACACACTTGGATTGATTTGTCTTCTCTCAAGTAAACTGTTGGGTTATCTTTTTATTAATCAAATAAAATCAGATTAAGGACTGAATATCAGATTATCATTTTATTGGCTGGTGGTAAATAAACTGAAACTTATCTTCTTAGAAAAAAGATTTAGAGACAAATGATTGATTTAGAGCAGAATCATACAGACTCTAACTAAAGTTCTTGGTACTTCTAGTCCTTTTAATTGTATTCATTGTTCCATACCCAGTCTCTCTCTCTCTCTCTCTCTCTCTCTCTCTCTCTCTCTCTCTCTCTCTCTCTCTCTCTCTCTCTCTCTCTCTCTCTCTCTCTCTCTTCCCACCCTTTTTCTTCTCTTCCTCTTATTCTAACACTGCGGTCTCACACTGATATAAATCTCTTTTCAATCAAAATCTTACCAACTGTACTCAATCAAGACACGCCCAATACATCCCTTAGCATATCAGAAGCAATAAATAGATTTCAGTAGTTGATGACTGTATATTATGACGAAAAGAAAAAAAAATATATTCATGAAAATTAAACCGCTTTTTTTTGACAATTTAGCTCTCTTTATGCCTTCTGGTTTTTTTTTCAGTTGAAAAAGAGTTTTAAAAACTAAGGGCATGCATGTTCACTAACTTTTTTAAGTATACGCAGGTGACGCTTTAGCCATGTTTGTGCAGTCCAGGCTGTTCTGTTACGACTCGTGGATTTGTTGTAACTGGGCTTTGTAAAACTTATTTCAAAGTGCAAAAGGCCTATTTCACTGACCTTATGGAAAAATCAGGAAGCTTTTATAGACCTTCATGAGAAAACGAAGATGTACAGATTTGCATCCCAAGCAAAATAAAAAAAAAAATAAAATAAAATCATAAACACAAATGCACAGCAACGTTTATCTTTCTTGATTGTAAGCCCAAATCGTTTAATTCGAGTGCAATGTCTAACTGCACCACTGCCATCCCTATTTATTTTTTATCCTAAACCTTTTAAAGACTTTTGAACAACAGCATTTTTTAAAAATTTGTTCTAAATAGCAAACAGCGACTCGACAGAATTATAGGTCAGTGTTAGCCCCATCAATCTTTCCAGGCCGTACCCGTTTCTAGGCA